>CM051008.1:15540893-15605893 GCA_027704905.1 Muraenolepis orangiensis
CCAGGCATAATGTAACGTGATTCATGGCTCATGAATGGGAAGCTTAAATCCTGCAGACAGATCTCCACATTCCCTGCATGCCGGAGCCGAGGTTAGAATTCACAACAACAGCGCGGTTCTCTTAGTGGTCATATTTAACCTCGCGCGATGATTGTTATCTGATGGATTTAAGGGCGACAGCGGCGCTCATCCCGGTGTATTTCATGTGTAGACATACAAGAGAGGTGCCATGTTGCTGTAAATCAATCTGGTTCACACACTGGTACACACACACACACACACACACACACACACACACTCATGACGTACACACATAGTCCACAATACTTTCAATTTCACCCCCAACTCCTTGCCGGTGGTGGTGGTAGGGGAGAAGAAAATAATTTGCTATGCATAGTAAACCATGTCGGGCGACAACGCTGTTGTCTTGCCGGACATTTGTTTTGTTAGCTCTGTGGGGGATGGGGTGGTTCCCCAGCTTCCCTTTCACAGAACAAGAGCCGGAGGAGGAAGAGGAGGAGGTAGAGGGGGAGGGGGAGGAGGAGGGAGAGTCTGAGAAACTCAAGACCTCTCGGCCACGGCGGCTCTCACAGCCTTCACATCCACTCTTTTAAACATTGAACAATATCTCAATTTGAACAGCATCTCGGAGACTGAGTGTCTGCTGTCCCCCCCCCCCCTTACAAGTCCCAGCTGAGCGCTTGGGAGAGGAAGCATAAGCATCCAGAGGCCTACACTCGCGACTTCATTTCCTGCCTGTTTCATGCGCCTCAACATGGCATTGAGCTGGTGGGAGGGAGGGATTGGACACTGTTTCACACCAACAGTTTCCCCTTCCTACACCGGGTTAACTTTCTCTGAACTCCTCGACACCATGGCAGCTGCTAAATATTGCTTCTCTGGACCCACTGGGCGACTGTTTCCAGATCAGCCCTCTTACTTGTGTTATTAAGAATGACACTTTGGAGAGTGGACTATGTAAATCTTTCTCACATTTGGTCAGGATCAGACAGTTATTAGACGTTATAAATGTTATGAACGATGGTTGAACCTGTTGTTTTTCAGGCTCCATTCCAAGGCTACATTGTGTGGTGGCTCTGCTTGAGGATTTCAAGTCCACGTGCAGCCCAGGGTCCTAAAGTGCTCCTATATGAATAGTGTGTACACCGCTATTTCACTATTGGTGAATGAACGAGCTTGACAAGAGTGATGTTTCTGTCCTTTAGTGTTCCAGCAGCACACAGACTCACCTGGGGAATGTGCTCTCTGCCAGATGGCAGCACAGAGGGATCGTTTAGTTATACAAATTGCTCTGGCTAGAACACACTTTGAATACACCGCTTTCTGATTGGACGAAGCTTTAAGGAGCCGGTTCTAAGATAGAATGGGTAATAATATCATATGAGGACATTTTAATTAAAGCATAGTAGGCCCCTCTATAGACTTTACTAAACCAAAAACACTGGCTCACAGGTGGAGCTTTTCCTTCCAGATGGAGAGCTGAGCGATGATGGAAGGCTGATTTTCCAACGTTTTCAAAGTGTTCCAGTTATGAGTCAAAGAGAAGATCGGAAAGTCTGGCCAACTGAGTGAGTGTGCTGCAAGTTGTCATCATGCTAACTGAAGTTAGCTAAGAAAGCAGCTGCACAGAGACAGAGGGCTTTGCCAAGGCTAAGGTCTTTCCATTTGTTTGGTGTGTCACTCTCTCTGTAAGTCAAAGCTGCAGTCACATGGCACCATGGACCTCAGCCTATGAGAGAAATGTTGATGCTGTCCTGCCTTCATGGTAAGGTTGTGATGTGCCAAGGACTAGCCAAGGTGTATACAAGGCTATTGGTATAATGTAGTGCTATATCAGTGCAAACATATACATACAGTTTTACTAAAATGTAAATGAGTCAATGTCATGTTGAACTATTATTCTCAACTTTGGAAAATAATGAGATATCATGATGGTCCCTTTGAAATTATAACTACTGTATTTTATAACTCAGACTTTATCCAAAATTCTGCCTCTGCATTCACTGGATAGTTTCGTTAATCCCGTACCTCCTCTACTTTCTCTCAATTTCTCTCTCTGTTTAAAACAAATAACAAAATCTGTGTCTCTTTAAAAGATGCAGACCCAACCAGGCCTTCATCTTACAGTGTGCTCTGACAACACTACCCACACAGAGGGGAGGAACATCTGGAACAATGGAACCAATCGGAGCGTGAAGACTCGAGAAGAAGGAGAAGAAAAGGGAAACTTCTGGGTTCAAAGACACTTCTTTCTCAACCCTCTGCTTTTGTCCATTCAGTCCTGAATCACATTGGCCCTTGGGGGCAAGATGCTGGTTGGTCATTGGTGCCATGCACCTGTCAATCAAACTGTTTGAGAATCGGATAGGTCCATGTTGGTGAGTTAGAAGCACAAGTGAAGAGGTGTTGGTATAAATTAGTATATATGTTGTATATATGTTGATTATTGAAGTCCTGTTTGTGAACTATTTCAATTGGAGGCTAACATGTGGCAAATATATTAAAGAAGTGTTCAAAAGATTTATTATTTTATCCTAGCCCTTACACTTCATTGGCCGGGCGATGTTAAAAGGCCTTCCTACGTAAGGTTACACAATTTTACCCAGGATTCATAGGCATACAGTCTGTCTTAAACAGTAAAACATATCCCTCAACCGATCAAGGAGAGCTGTAGTGAAACCCTGATTGACACTGACAAATTAAATAAACGGTTTTGAAAACTGGATCTCTGAAAATCATCCAATCCAGGGAAACCAGAGGGTACTGAAATGAACAATAATAAACTTGTTTCTACCAAGACAGATCACACATGTATATCTCTATACATGCTAAGCAAACACCCCAAGCTTGGAGATCTGGACAGGAACCCAGGTGGTCCGATATTCTCTTGCTCCTACAGTGTCAGTGTCACACATCAGCATTATCTTGTTGACAGTAACAGATGTAACAGATATATATGTACAACATACTTCATGGTGCATGGTTCATGGAGGTTGATTGATTCGAAGTATGACCTGGGAATTTCACATTCAATGACAGCTACAAAACTGAAGGACTACGGCAAAGATTCCAATCTAAGATAGAGTTTCTTCATATCCAAATACAAGGTGTTGTTTCAGTGTTTCACATGTAAGCACAGGCAAAATTACATCCTGCTTGCTTCACTGTCTGTAAATCATGCCCCCCCCCCCCCCCCCCCCCATAGGCCTGGGCTGGCATCAGCATTTTTCATAGAAAGAGCGTTAAATGTGCTCTTTATGCACACTGGTTTCTCCTCTTGGTGAATGACTGGCCTAACAGAGCGCCTGGGCCGGCCTGTAACCTGAGAGCCGGCTGGTGACATTGAATGAATGGCAGGGAGTGTGTGTGTGTGTGTGTGTGTGTGTGTGTGTGTGTGTGTGTGTGTGTGTGTGTGTGTGTGTGTGTGTGTGTGTGTGTGTGTGTGTGTGTGTGTGTGTGTGTGTGTGTGTGTGTGGTGTGTGTGTGTGTGTGTGTGTGTGTGTGTGGTGTGTGTGTGTGGTGGGGGGGGGGGGGGGGGGGGGGGCAGGGGGCTCGGTCTAACCTGAACAGACTAGCACTCAGTACAATCTGCAGGCTGGCCCAGCAGGGTCCATCTGGTTGCACTTCCAAGGGCCCTCATTCACAGCGGGCCCCAGGAGCGCTGGCTTCAGGAGCCACTAATGGACACATTGGATTTGCTGTTATTTTTATGACAACTATATTTCAATATTAGGGTCCAGCTTGTTCCAGCTACAAGCTGAGCAATGTTTCAAATCCTCCCTTTGAGCTTGAGCAGGTATTTGGCACTTAAGGCTCGGCAGAGTACTAAGGGATGCTAGGTAGAGTACTAAGGGATGCTAGGTAGAGTCCTAAGGGATGCTAGGTAGAGTACTAAGAGATTTTAGGTAGAGTACTAAGGGATGCTAGGTAGAGTACTAAGGGATGCTAGGTAGACTACTAAGGGATGCTAGGTAGAGTACTAAGGGATGCTAGGTAGAATACTAAGGGATGCTATCCATTTAATGTTGCTGTAATGCTTTCTTTGATGTGTTGTAGAATCACCAGCAGGGCAACAGATGGACTGCTCTCTGACTGTGGTTTGATAAACAAAACTACAAAGTTTGGCAAGGATATAATATGAATTTTAGAAGTCATATACGCCTAAACAGAACCTCTACGCATTCATTATTGTCCATCATGCCTACAGCGTGAGTTGTCGCCTAGCAACCGCTCAACCCCATTAGTGGTCCGGTTACCATGGTAACTGTTACTTACCAACCAGCAGGGGTTAAGGGTCATTTGGGGAATATCACACACACCCATGGGCTGTGAATATTCTCTTATGTTTAGATATGTAATTGATTATTTTGTAAAACAGTATTTGTATATGTTAAATGTGTAAATAATCAAATGCTTTCCATCATTATTGTATTGAAATATTTTCTATTAGTGCTAAAATCACTGTCTAACAATATTGTTAAGAAAAATCACTGCTTAACAATATTGTTTATTGCAGAATATAATAAAAGTTAAATAAAACAATTTGACACAGAGGAACATAATGCACCATGCACAAAACAAAACAGAGAATCAACATTATCGCCACAAATCTGGCATACAACACGCTAATTCATATAATTCTGCCAATACTAGTTTACTTTCATAATAATAGGCCTATATATAATACTGCAGCAGGTCCAAATGAACCAGCATTAATTGAGAACTTTCCAGTGTCCCACACCCCATCTTTTAATGTGATCAATAGTCTCCTGGTATGGAGTTGACACACAGCTATGTTCAATGTTTTAAAAAACAGGATTCTAAAAATATATTAATAGATTTAACAGCAAAGGTTCTCACTTGCGTCACTGTGACGTGAGCTAGCTACGCAGGGGGTCTGTCTAATAACTTTATACCGTAAGCAGGCGTGACCAATCAGAAACTATAGGCTATCATTGGCTTGTTTTTAGTTGGTTTACAAAAGCTTTAAACGCATTATAATAAACCATTGGGCATTGCTCTGCCCAGTACTTTACTAGAGTGCTATATTTACCATATTAACAATAGGCTCAATGTAAATATGTCAAAAAAAAAAAAATTTACATCTGATATTTTGTTGATATATGCCAAAGTACAAATAAATAAGCCCCTGTTTTTCACAATTCAACACATGAACATATCATCTATCAGTCACATTATTGTTATTTGTATTGTTATTTTATTGTTTACAGTATTTTGTATAGTATAGTGTTTTAGAAAAGTCATACTGCAGTAGACAGCAGTGGGAGTAAGAATTCCATTATACATTTTTTGGTCAATTTTGGTCCACCACCAATCACCAATCCACCAAGTTAATCACATCCTATCACAACTCAAATGGGACTACTGTTTTCCTACCGCATTTAAGGTAGTTGAAATAATATTTGATTGTAGAAATGTGGCTGTTGTGATCTATTCCAGACACAGCCTTAGGAAGATATGATACATTTGTGGCTGTAATTCTCCAGTTCTCTGGACAGATAGGAACGAGCAGACATCGCCACCTAGTGGGGCCATTGTGTTAAGTAACATAGAAAATAATAAGTAGACTTCAGGCAAGAAATATGGGCGTGTCTGCAATACAACATTTGACCAATCACCCGCCCTGTCTTTTGTCATTGGCTAGAAATGAGCTGTCAATCAACCAGTTCAGCGGTTGATTTCTGTGAATTTGTCAGTGTAGTGTGGAGAGTGTTGGGGTGAGGGTCCGTCCGTGAAATATAAATGTTCCTTCAAAATGATTTAGCAATACATTAAATAAATATAAATATGTTCTAAGATAACAATACAATAAGAATATAATTATAATCATAATTATGGTTGTAGTTATTATTATTATTATTTATATCATTGTTATTGTTATTGGTAGCCCTTATACTGTACAACTATGTAATATCCTCTTTTCATGTATTATTACTTTTTTATTAGCTATTAATAATATTACAAATCTTAATCTACTAATTAATTACAACAACAATATAATAATGCCAACAATATGAATAACAATTAGGTACAAATGTGTCATTCATGATTCATAATCGTTTTTATTAATTATTAACAAGAATAAATATAATTTAGATGACATTATATATATATATATATATATATATATATATATATATATATATAAACTACTCCCATCATCCTTTGATCTTTCACATAGAGGACAGAATTGTATTTGATTGGGGTTAGGGTCAAACAGATAAATGATAATTAGACAGATACATATATAAAAAAAAAATAATGAATTAATATTAAATATCATGTCGTTACATGACGTATTGATTTGTAACAACCACAACAACCCAGGGTGTGTGCGGAAATAGCAGAGCCGTTCAAAGCCGTCCTTCCTCCATGGCTGTGGGTAAGCCTCGCTCATCCTCGGTCCTCCTCGGCTCCTCCTCGGGTCCTCCTCGGCTCCTCCTCGGGTCCACCTCGGGTCCACCTCGGGTCCACCTCGGGTCCACCTCAGGGCTGCTCCCCCCCCCCCCCCCCCCCGGAGCGAGGAGGAGCGAAGAGGACCCGAGGAGGAGCGGACTGCTCCTTCATTGGTCAGCGGGCGGTGTGCGCCTCCTTGTTGTCTCCTCCCGGTTTTCCCGGCATGACCTTTTCCCTTGGCAGCAACCACTTCCTCCCATCTACTCAGTGTCTGTCTACGGCCATCTTTAGATTTAACTAATTCCCGGAATGTTGTTGTTCTGATGTAAATAAATACACCGAGAGGCAAACCGAGGGGCTTTTTTTTGCATCCCGTGTTTTTGTCTTTTTGCACCAAAAGAATACGCTGTTCTCTGAGATTAAGTGAACGAAACGAAAGCGTACGTTCTCTTGTTATTGTGGTGCACAGTAGGACTTTACTCCTCCTCACCTGCATTCATCGTACACAATGTGTTGATCATGTAGTCTTTAATCCTAATTTGAATGGGATCGTGCATGGTTTTGGAACGCTAACCACATAACACAGTTGTGTGTGTGTGTGTGGTATTTTGCGCTGTATTATTGGTGCAAGCAGCAAGTGGATCGATACCAATGTATCGCATGTACTACAGATCAGTCTGAAGGGCAAAGCGCACCTTTTCTCTCCTACCTATCGTCCGGGGAGTTGCGTGTAAAACATTAAGTCTTTGATGATCCACGTTGAAATAGGAGCTCATGTTTAATACTGTATTCTACGTGTTGTTATGTTAGGATGAGGAAGAAACAGACCGTCAAACAGAGAAAGCCCGAGGAGACGACGACAACAATTGTCCAGGAGTTTCTAGTGGAGAAGATCATTCGTCGCAGGGTGTTCAACGGACGAGTGGAGTACTTCCTCAAGTGGAAAGGGTTCACCGAGTGAGTAGTAGTACCACAGGGTTTGTATATAGGTTCGCTTTCAACAAACTACAATCAAACCTGCACAATGTTACTTTTCTCCTGCGGTTATATTTACTCCATTAAACAAATGGAGCAGATTACATTGCATTACATTACAGTCATTTAGCAGACGCTTTTATCCAAAGCCACTTACAATAGTGTGTTTCAAACAAGGAAGGTAAGAGAACAACTCATCACCAGAAGAACTGAACCAGTGCTCAGGTAGAAGTACAACAAGTACAGATGAACCAGAACGTTTATCAAGAATAACACGCATACAACGGTATATGTACTGTATGTTTTAGGCCTACTTTATTTTGAGTCTGACCAATATATATATTTTTATGTCCTTGTAGTGCTGACAATACTTGGGAACCACAGGATAATTTGGACTGTCCTGAACTAATTGAAGAGTTTCTGAGAAACATGCGCCTCTCTGACAATGAAGAAGAACCCGACCAAGAGTTCATTCTCAAAGAGGAATTGTCTGAGCAGGAGACCGAAATTGTGAGTGTCCACCCACGTGTGAATAAGTGCTGGAACTTCTGTTTTTCTTTTAAAATAACACCTTTAAAGTTGTCTAGTTTAGGCCAAACGTCACACCACGTCATGTGATGCTGTTCCTGGTTTTCATTTATTCTCATGGTAGTCATTTAAATAAAATAATAATAATAAAAAAGCAGCTTGCATATCTGTAAAGCTTTCAAATAAATAAAATGCGATGACTTGAATAATAACTAATAAGTAACATAAACGACAATTCCAAACTAATTTATCGGAAGCTGCTGCAGCATTAGTAAATATGCTCTTTTTATTGTATTTGTATTTTATTGTATTGTATTTTTAGGGAGGAAATGGGAAGTAAGCAGTATTTATTTAGGTTTATTAATTTGCAACATATTTATGCCTTTATTCTACAACCAAGGACAACATCAATTGCTAACAAGTTAACAACCATGGTACCGTCTTTGGTACAAGCAGGCATTTGAAACTTTTGGGCTCACTCTGAGTAAGTCCTCTCCCTGAAATGGGCCCAATCAGTTCGGCCCTAATAGGAATATGTTGTGTATGACTGCATATGACTGAATGTCATAACTGTTTTGACTGTCATAACCTCTCCATTCTATTGGACTTGTTGCATATGGCAAATAAACATCTTGAATCTTGAATATAGTATGCCTGTTAACACTCAAAGGCATCATATTAACTGCTGTTTATCATGACCGGTGCAGTGCCCGCAGCAGGTGTACCAGGAGCAGAGTGACGGTGTCGCTGATGTCCAGAAGAGAGACGGGACCCCCACCAGCCTGGACGGGTACCCGGAGTTAGAGTGCATCATCGCCTCCACGGACAAACACGGAGAACTCATGTTCCTCGTCAAATGGTACGGCACATTTCCTCTTCTCCTTTTGGTCCTTCCCACATTAGATGCATTGGTATGTCGATATTAAAGAACCGAAAGAATGAAAGACAGAAATTTGATTAATGTGCAGGATTGAATCCTCTTTATTGACTTGACTTGAACCCAGGTTCCCAAGCCGAGTCCCAGCAGACTGACCTGCCGTCCATAATGGAAGAAGACGTTTATTAAAAAAAAAAAAATTTGCTTTATTTCTCTTGAGCTCTGGGGGTCACCACTGGACACATTCATTCACGTTGTTATTTTGGACTTCTAGAGTCCTTGTCGTCAGCTGACCGGATCATGTGACCTGTCGTGTCTGTGTGTTCCGCAGGAAGGACTCTGGTGATGTCACTCTGCTGCCAGCACGGGAGGCCAGTGCCAGGTGCCCACAGGCGGTGGTGGACTTCTATGAGAGGAAGCTCACCTGGCACTGTGGAGACGAGGAGCAGTGAAGTGTGTGAGTGATGAGGCATGAAGCCACAGTGACAAAAACCTCAGTCTGGGGGTTGGTTTTATTTATCCCCAAGGTGTTCGGGAGAGGTCACTATGCCTTTTGAATGGGGGGGGGCTTGATTGAGACAGAAAACTGACCTTAGTGTGAAGATAGTTGATGTGCAAACTAACCTGTAGCAGCTCTTGATCCTGTGTCCTTTATTAAGCTGACACAATCACTGTGGTTATATAATGTATACATATATACTGTATTTTTATCTTTCTGGATTGCTGTTCTATAGTTGCCACTATCTGTAGCTCTATTTAGTTATGTTTATTAATTTTGCAACATATTTATGCCTTTATTCTACAACCAAGGACAACATCAATTGCTAACAACCGTGGTATTGTCTTTGGTACAAACCTTTGGGCTCACTCTGAGTAAGTCCTCTCCCTGACATGATGGGCTAATGAAAGAGAGAGATTGTTGAAGGCGCTTCATCTGTTCGGCCCTTAAAGGAATATGGTGGGGGGGGGGGGGGGTGGGGTGTGTGTGTGTGTGTGTGTGTGTGTGTGTGTGTGTGTGTGTGTGTGTGACTATGGTTGTATGTGTGTGTTACTAGTCCATTTACTGTCATTGTAAATCTCCCGTGGTCAAAGATTTATGGGAGAACATTGAGTAGCACCTTCCTTAGCACCTGTTTTTATGTTTGTTGGTTTTTAATGATATACCAAATCATGTTTGCACCTTTTTTGTCTTTTCAAAGTCGTTTCATATTTTTCCTTTTTTATTATTGAATCCTTATATTTTTCTGTGAAACGTATGCCTTGTCATGTACTTTTCATGAGGGCATCATACCAGCCTTGGATGTATGTTCTGTTTGTAGTGGGAAACATACTGTCAATTGTTCAAATGTAGCACTTTAGAAGAAGGCCTGACTGGATGGAGAACATGGTCTCTCCCAGTAGCCCACCAGCTCCATGTTTAAAACATACCTGACAATTTCTCCTTATCGGCGGTTGTGGTCTGGAGCTGACGTGTCTACCGTGACTGTTATGGGACAGTTGAACCTCGTAAACATACTACTGATTTGCTGTAACCATTGACCAAGGCTCTGTGAAGGCCCTGAATAAAAAAGACACCTTTAGTGACCCTGCTGTATTCTTGCTTGTTTTCTTCTTAATGTGGTCCATAAGCAACACAAATAAACATAAACTCGAGGGCCACCTTCGTGATGAAGTCCAAGAATAAGTAACGTATGAAATGGATTAGAATATTAAAGAGAAAGTGATGGGTGCAATATGAACTCCCATGTCCTCTAAATAGCGGAACGTGTGTAAACATGTGTGAACACGCGTCTCTTACTGTAAATCCGTTGATCAGTGAAGCACCAGTGCGAGTGGGAGGGGAGAAAGTGTAGTCAGGTGACTTAATGAGGAAACCTTTGCTCTTGTTTTGCACCATAAACTATCCAGGGATTTAAAAGCAGAGCGGCGGCCCTCGAATAACTAGTAGACGGAGTGTGTTCTGTTACACGCCATGACCTCCAGGCTCACGGGAGGATCTATTGATGGCATGGTTACTGAGGTGGGTCTTACACCTTGCTATGCATCTATAACTCTTAATCTTAACAGGGTAAGCTTTTAGTAGGATTGTTTCGCAGTTGAGATCAGGGCGTTTTTAATACAGTTTACAGTATATATACAAAACACAGAACGACATGCGGTACTTCCTGTCGAGCGCAATCTGACATACTCAGATCAGGGGGAAGTTTCCAACTTCCCCAATGGGTCACTAGAAAAACTTCCATTCTTTGGTACATTATTTTCACAACTGCTTCTTTCACCATGCAACAGGACATCAGTGTCTGGGTTCGGGATCCCAGGATACAGAACAATGACTTCTGGCACGCCTATATAGACTACGAAATATGTTTACTTGTAAGTAAATTCTAAAATCTTAAGTGTGAATTGTTTGTCTGTCCGTACGGTTTCTACATGGAGATGGTAAATGTGTAGTTGCATTCTCTCAGACCAACAGCCTCTGCTTCACCAAGAAGATTTCTTGTACCAGGAGGAGGTTCAGTGAGTTTGTATGGCTGAGGCAAAGACTCCAAGTGCACTCACTGCTCATGTGAGTCCCAATTGTGTGTGTGTGTGTGTGTGTGTGTGTGTGTGTGTGTGTGTCTGTGATTTAACTTCATTGAATCTATTTCCTTCTCACGACTAGCTCTAAGCTACCAGAGATGCCCCCGAAGAACCCGTTCTTCAGTCTGAACAACGGCCGGCAGATCTCTGAGCGGATGGCGGGGCTGCAGAGGTTCCTGGAGCAGTACGTTAGCCGCCGCTGCTATCGTCCAATCAATCAATCAATACGCTGATAACCTTTCACACAGTACCACCGTAAACACATGTGCTGTGACATAACGCCAATGGTTTAACAGCTGTTCCTGATTAGTGCGCACACACACACACACACACACACACACACACACACACACACACACACACACACACACACACACACACACATATACATGCACTGTGTTACGTGCATGTATGGGAGCAGGTTAACACGGGAGATGTGTACTGGAACATAATTTCCAACAAAAGACATGCAATATATTACACTTAATCAGGGAGTAGAGATACATAATTCATTGCATTGTTACATGTTTTGTGTCCCAAAGTGAAACGTACAAGTAAGGCAGAGTGACCAAGTTTCAAGTATGTCCAGAGAGAGAGAGAGAGAGAGGAGCTAGGAATCACATGCAGTTCGTAGATCCTTTTTTTAGGTCCTTTTTTTTCCATTAGTTCATCGTAGTATTACACATAGAAGTACATCTAAACAAAGAGTGGTCTAAATTCAACCTAAATAAACCTAATAAAACCCCAAAAAATTAAATGAGTACAAACAAATTAATGAGTGTGTGTGTTGTCCCTGGCAGGATCGTCGAGAGTCCCTTCCTGCTGTCGGACAGCTGTGTTCACCTGTTCCTCCAGTCTGAGCTCAGCGTGGCTAAAATGGAGGCGTGTGTGGCCGGCCGGACGCCCTACTCCGTGGCCCAGGCCATCCAGGGGCGGGGCCTCCGACGCTTCCACTCTACCGAGGACCTGAACAAGGGCTCCGACGCCTCCTTCACCTCCTCTGCCTCAAGGTAGCTAGGGGCTTGTGTGTGTGTGTGTGTGTGTGTGTGTGTGTGTGTGTGTGTGTGTGTGTGTCTAAATCTGGAGGGTTGAATCCTCTTTATTGGTCACATACACACAGGGAAAGGGCGACACACGCACCGGTTCCCGTGCGTGCGTGCGTGCGTGCGTGCGTGTGTGTGTGTGTGTGTGTGTGTGTGTGTGTGTGTGTGTGTGTGTGTGTGTGTGTGTGTGTGTGTGTGTGTGTGTGTGTGTGTGTGTGTGTGTGTGTGTGTGTGTGTGTGTGTGTGTGTGTGTGTGCGCGTGCGTGCATGCATGCATGTGTGTCATGTCTGACATTTAGACATTTGAAATGTTTTACTTCGTCCTTTTGTTATGGTTTGCACATTAATTGCACACATTTTTATGTATTTTGACATTTATCTATGTGTGTCTTTTGAGAACTTATAATAATTATTTTATTATTATTATTATTATTATTATTATTATTGTTAGGAACCTGATGACTTGGCTGACACTGAGGCCCCTTAGTCTAATTTAACCGTTTGTGATGTTTCAGCCCAGAATTTACCGTTCCAGTCTCCAGCAGTACGGATGTAGCACTGAACAGAGAACAGACTGCACCACTGGATGCAATAGGATCTATGCATTAGTTAAAAACCTTCTGCATATTCTGTCTCTGTCGTGAAAACATTTCCATGTAATACACATTGGGGCCATTGTGAGTCCTGGGACCTTGGCGCTTTGTTATGTAGACTGTTGCACTGTGACATATTTTCCACTGTTCCACTTTGTGTTGGTTTTTACTAGTTGTTGTAACATTATTGCAAATGTCATTCCCAATGTCCCAATATGTAAATATCAATCAAATGAAAATGAGGGTTAACTATCTAACTAATTATGTTTGTTGTACAATGCATTATTTTTTATCACGTTATCATTGAAGTATTATCTGTTGTACACTGTCTCTTGAGTCGTAGTGAATATGT
Organism: Muraenolepis orangiensis; assembly: GCA_027704905.1. Taxonomy (NCBI): domain Eukaryota; kingdom Metazoa; phylum Chordata; class Actinopteri; order Gadiformes; family Muraenolepididae; genus Muraenolepis; species Muraenolepis orangiensis. The sequence continues at coordinate 15,554,280 of CM051008.1, forward strand.
GTGACACGATTTACCAGAAGATGGCAGTGTTGTTACACCAAAGTGTGAGCATCAACGTCAGCCATTTGTAATGTGGAAAAAAAGTAATTAATAATAATACATGTAATGTATTATTAGTCAGTCAGTTATTATACCATTTATTATATTTCAGCCTGAAAAAAAAGAAATTCCACAAAGAAATTCACATAGGATTTCTATGGCAGAGACCTGGAGTTAGTATCTGGGTTAGCATTTGGTTGCGGGTCTGAAGCTAAACACAATCTTATATTAGGCCATAGCTCTAGGATACCACAAGACAAAGGGCCACAAAAGCTTTATAAAGCAATCAGCATATGTTACATTAAACTGTTATATAGAGCCCACAGGCAGCAGCCAGCCAATAAGAAGCTCAGACAGATCGGAGTCCTAATGCAACAGCCAATCCAAGCCAAAGATACAATCACGGTTGGGCCAACCCTGTGGACATATGTTCAGCATTGAGTTTATCCTACAGGTTTTTATTGTATCTTGAATATAAAAAGTATTGAAAATAAAAAGAGTACAAGTAAACAAGTTTAACCAATTTCCATATGGTTATTCCAGTTCATCCATAACCAGTTTCCATATACTGTATATTCCATTGTCATAATTATGATAACAATAATGATGGTCATTAAACAATAATAAATAAATAAAATAGTAATGTAAGTGCTGTTGTTGTGGATGGTTAATCATACACCATCACAACACACATGGCCTCCTCATCCTCTGGGTGGAGGAGTGTCTCTGCCACTGACATAGTGCTGCCCCCCTTAGGGGTGACATGTGCAACATCTCTCTGCAAAGCCGTGAGAGAGCCATCCTGTCTTCCACATTCTCTCTTTCTCTCCTTCCTTATTTCTCTCTTTCACATACCCTCTCTTTCCTTCCTTATTTCTCTCTTTCACACAATCTCTCTCACTATCTCACACACAGATGGACATCAAAAACACACAAGTGATGCCTTCACTTTATGTCCTTCTCTTTTTTTTTCGTATTTCCACACGTGTCTCCTACTTGTCCTTCTGTCTCTGCTGGGGGGGCCCGGCTGCAGTCCCAGGGCGTGGTCGCTCCCACGGCGAGCTTCAACGTGCTGACACGGAGCGGAGCAGGCAGTCTACTCAGCAGAGTGATGGCACGTAGGCAGATCTGGCCGGCTAATTAGATTATCCGTCTCTCTCTCAGAGGGCCTCTGTGATATTTTATTATGGATTCAGGGGAGGAATGGACAATAGGCTGGGAGAAAGGGCAGCCGAGAGGAAAAGCGACCATGAAGCTACATTGGGAGAGGAAGGAGGGTACCATGTATTCCCTCAAGGCACCTTGTTAAATTACAATACTGCTAGGGTTTTTGGGAAGGAAGGCACGTGTGTGTGTGTGTGTGTGTGTGTGTGTGTGTGTGTGTGTGTGTGTGTGTGTGTGTGTGTGTGTGTGTGTGTGCACACGTGCATGTGCGTAAATGTGTGTACATTTGTGTGTATGTGCACGCGTGTGTCTGTACGAGCGTGAGTGTATTAAGTGTGTGTCTCCGCACATTCAGACACGCTGTGGTACTGCATGTGTGTGTGTGTGTGTGTGTGTGTGTGTGTGTGTGTGTGTGTGTGTGTGTGTGTGTGTGTGTGTGTGTGTGTGTGTGTCATACAAAGGTCATACATTCATATCTATTCACACATACGCATCATACTAGACACTACTGCTTTTCTCGCCATTATTATCATCCATACCATGAGGTGCTAAAGATTCTGGTTCTCCATAAGAATAAAGTATATGCCGCGTGGAATGCGGTGAATTTCATATGGAATCTCAAACATGAAACATGAAGAAGTTAGTTTGAATATACTGATCTCAATGTGTGTCTGGACGTGAAGAAAACTCAGAATCCGGAGTAAAGATGACTGTCGTCTCTCCATTTTTGTTCTATTAAAACTGCAATGCTGCAGAAAGATAGCACCAATTACACAATGCTATAAGTTATATCACATATCCACACGTGCTAATTATATAGGCACTGGTACTGGCACTTTTACTGATATGCAAATCATTGTATAAAACATGTAAATAAAGTGTTGCATAAAGTATGTAATAAAATACAATTAGCCTGGGAAATAAACGTTGTATTTACCATTTTCTGTTTTACTTGCTTGTCCTTTAGCAGAACCAGATCGCCCGCCGGGATATGGGGCTGATAACCCTGCCACTTGCGGTGGCTTTGAAAGGGTATGAAGTCCCTGTGCCTCCATCTGTTCCAGAAGCAGTTAGCCAGATGTGGTACCTGTATCCACTGCTGGGGGTGGATATCTTTGTTGCTGAGGGAGGTATAGGAGTAGACACCTTTGGTGTCAGGAGTGATGCAGGTGTCAGGAGAAACAGTGACTCAAGAGTCTAACACGATAGGAGGGAGTGGTCTGGCATTGATGCCATTAAAGTTGACAAAATCTCATGAGTGAGGTGTGAGGCACTGTTTTATCATCAACAAGTCTAGAATGCACGTGTCATATTGGTTCCGCAGTCAGAACTGACAGATCTGTCTTGCAGGACCTCTCAGGTCCTGCAAAAAAATTATAAAGCTTGATGTATCCATCATCTCAATAAGCTCACTTGTGCTCATGCAGGTGAAAAGCGTGTTGGATTGCCCTCCATGGGTCTTGACTGTCTAGTGGAGACAGTCAAGTCCCACACCAAATCCCTTTGTGGATGTGTGGGGTTGTGTGCAAAGATGCCAACTGGTTTCACCGGTCTCGTCTTTATTTTTACTTTATTTAAATATTTAAATCTAAACTTAAAACCTACCTTTTTACATTGTCGTTTGGCACCTAGGAGTGCCCCTCAGCTCTCATTACAGCTAAATCGACCCGTTAGCCAGCACTAGCCTACCCCTGCTGCCGATAGGTACTAGACTAGAGGTTCTCCACATGTTCCATGTCCACCCTACCTCATCTAACCATACCGCAGTCTGCTTCTGTTTTTTTACACAAATTATATTCTCATTTTAATATTTGTATATTGTGTATATTAATGTATATTATTATTATTATTCTTTTTTTTTTTGTACTTTACTATGTACATTACTATAAGTCACTTATGGCACTCATTGCACTCCTGAACCATCCCTGGAAGGAGGGATCCCCTTCTACTCTGCGTTACCTTCTCAAGATTTCTTCCTACGTAATTAAGGCAGTATTTTCTTGCCCTTAGGGGGGCTAGGGTTTGGGGGGTGTTGTAAACATGTGGCATGTGAAGCCTTTTGAGATCCAGCTGAGCTGCCGGTATGGGGCCATTGCCTGGGTTCTGAGAAATATGGAGATAGTGCCACTACTCTGGTTTCCGGAACTTCCTACATTTGTTGTACCCTGTTACATACATACATTATACAGGAAGTGGAACCGTCTGGATTGGTTTTCTATGTATCATGTATTGGCTACTTCAACATCTATCACAGCAGCTTCTAGTCTCCAGTCTTGGGATAGTATGTGCTGCCGGGGGTGCTAGTTTGGCTTTTCCAAATAAAATTCCATGTGGAACTTCCCTTCACTGTCAATGGCCTTTAGGTATGCTCTTGCAGTGAAATCCTTGATATAAGTGATTTATGTTGTGCATTAGAGTGGTATAAGTGCAGGGTGTAGGGATTTCAATCTCTTTTAGACATTGTAGAGAGTCTTTCCACATCCTCCATTCAGCCTCCCTTTCCTCTGGAGGAGAACTGTCCCAGTTAGGGGCTTCACAGCTCATGAGCTCCTGCAGTAGACTTCACTTCAACGATGACCAGTGCAATAAGTCCTAGAGGATCAAACTGGCTATTTAACCGTTGCTAGAACATCCCTACATGGGAAAGGTTTCACCATGGTTGTCACTCTGAATGTGAACACATGTCATCTAAATCCATGATTTGAAGACCATTGGTGTGGTTATCTGAGGGAAGGGCTTCCAGAACATTGTGGCTGTTTGATGCAATCTTATTGAACCTTAACTTCGCATCTCTTGAGTCTTCTTCAGTAGCTGAAGGCAGTGACAAAAGGTCGTCATCAAGTTGCATTCTATTTAATGCTTGCAGTCTTTGACTTACAAATTTTCTCCAAATTCTGAATTCTGAATTCTGAATTCATGTATTCGGCTTTCGCCGAATACATGTACCTTCATGTGCTTGACAATGTCCTTGCTAGACCACAGGAACCTCAATAAGTTCAGACTGTCCTCGCTGACGACAAAACTGTGAAACATTTGCTCAATGTCCACGGCGACGGCGTACAGTTTCACAACGGAAGTGTCAGGATTAAGATCCAGGCCGGTAGGTGATAGCTCAGGAGGTAGAGCAGAGTGTCTGGCGACCGGAAGGTTGCTGGTTCAATCCCCTGACTCCTCCTTGCCCAGTGTCTACCCACCCTAACCCTAACTGCTCCTGACCAGCTGGCTGTCGCCTTGCTTGGCTAACACCGCCATCAGTGAATGAATGGGTGAATGTGAGGCATAACTTAAAAGTATTTGAAAGTGTTTTGGATAAAGGCACAATCAAAGTCCATTTAAGTAGTATGTCATTGAGGGATATTTCCCTGGTGTCTGTGAGGATTGGTGTGACAGGTGGAGGGCTGTAAATAGAATGGAGGTACCACTTGCGACCAAACTGCTCCTTGACATGTGTTTGATTAGGAGTAACAAGAGACAATTGCCCATTTTCAAGAGTGCAGGTACGGAAGAAAGTCACGTCTACTGGCCTATGGGCTAAGCCTCGGCACACATCTCTTATAATCACCCACCCCAGGTCTAGTTGCTGTGCGTATTGGGCATTATGAGGACCATTTTGTTGCTCTCTGACCTTGTGCACCCGCAGGATATCACGGATGGATTTGGGCGTCTGGGTCCAAGTGTGGTATTTTGTGAGCAACAGACTTCAGGTGAGTGATGCTGTGCAGCATTTGGAGTCTGAATTTCTGAGCGGTCGTCCAGCATGTGGTCATACTCAACAAGCGGCCCTCTTACCATTCCATCCAATTACTCCCTGGTCACTCTTCTCCCCAGTGCTTCGGAGACCACTGCAGAAGTGTGTAGTGTGTATGGGGATTCAGCTGACCAAGCAAGCTGAAAGAGGTCAAAAATCTCGGTGACCTATTACTTTGATCATCTGGATGATATAAAACTATATAGTCCTTGTGGGCTTGCCTTATGGTAGACCTTTACCAGACAGATCTTTGAGCAGGACATGAAATTCTTCCCTTCACCGGAGATCTCAGTGCATTTAGAGGTGACTGCAGCTTGTTCTTCACCCTCACTGAAATAATGCAAAATGAACCACCTGGTGTCATGTGACCACAACAATGTCTGTCATGACTATATCAACCAATCGAATGAATGGCTTGACAATCTACAGGAAATGACCACAAGATGGAGAACACTATTTAATGTACTACCACCTGTTCAAGACGCAACTTTAGAAGGTGATGAAGTATCCAGCAAATGCAAAATAATGTTAATTGCTTATAAACTCAAATAACCAGTTTCTAGTTAACTAAAAGTTAACCAAGCTTTCAACATATTTACATAAGGGATGTCTAAGTAAGAGATCTTTATGTTGCAGTAACAGTTTGCTATGCTATCCTGGCGCTGAAAACCACTCTTCTTAGCCTGCCGCATTCAATCTCAGAATGTATTGAGTGTCCATTAAACGTGTTTTTCCCTGATCGGCTGTTAACCTTGAGCTTCTCCAGCCTCGCCTGTCAACGCTGCCCCGCTGCCATGACAACATGTTTCAACCCATCAGACCTCCCATCGATTGATCCCAGGTCTGGAATGACTCTCCCATCGCTCTCTTGAAACATGGAAAAAAAAATCGAAAACGTTACATGGACTGAGAAATTTTGGAGTAGAATAATTGGTAGACCACTTAGAATCATTCATTGTGAGTTCTTAAATGTAAATAATAACATGTAAGACAAAGGGAAATTCCGCCAGTTCAGTATTCCAAGTCTTCAGTCAGCTGTCATCAGTCAGTCTATTGTTGGACATACAATAGGTCTACTAATTGTACTGTTGTAACTGCAGGAGCACAGGAGAATTACACTTTCTCATATTTATTTGTCTTGTTTTTCTATCTTCTCATCATAAGGCTGCCTCTGGCTCCTACTGTGTGTGTATTCTTGATGCCAGGGGCGAGTGAGCATAGAGGAGAATGGCTCCACTGGGAGAGAGCCGCATCTGCCTTAATCCAAATGAGCACTTTCTGCTGTCACAGCGCAAATTACCCCCACCCCCGCCTTATCCCAACACACACACACACACACACACACACACACACACACACACACACACACACACACACACACACACACACACCACACACACACACACACACACACACACACACACACACACACGGTTGAGTTATCATATAATCCTTGATATAATTAGCACAGCATTACCAAACGCCAAAAAGAAAATCTATTTTAATGGTATTGAAACAATCCACTGTATTGTCTAACTGACGTGAGTATCTGCAATTCCCCCAATCAAGGCGCTCAGACAAAAAGCACTGAGGCCGCCGCCCAGCAGAGCCAAAATACAAACGGCGAGGAGATGCGCCCGACTGGAGGCCAATCACAGATAAATCAGTGTTTGCTCATGCATTTTAAGAGCCACATTATACAGGATCCATTAGTCGCAACAGGAGCCCTCAACACCACTTGAGATATTAAATCTCGACTGCGTCTGGCTCTCTCCGCGGGACCTTGGTGGGGGAGACGACGGTGGTGGTGGAGCTCCGCTCCTGACTTCTCTGGAGCAGACACACAGGGAGGCCCAGGGATGGGGAGGTGAGACACGTCATAGGACCACCGGACTGTGGGGATACTGGGGTGTTTGCTTAGGGTTAACTCATGTGGAATAAGGCGCATCCTGGAAGTTATATGTTCTTTTATTCATTGTTGGCCATCCGAATGAGGTCACGAAACAAGGGGTTCTCTGATATTAGTGATAACATTGTAACTCCTTGTATGATGTTAATTCTTAATTGCTAATTGCTGGGCTTTCTGGACTCATTACAGTTACTGCACTGTTCTGCACTGTATTCATGGTGCTGCTGCACTACTGGCACTTTAAAATGCTTTTTTAATGCATCCATCAGTCACTTTATTTTTATTTTTATTGTGTACAGTATTGTTATAGTATAGTGTTGCAAAATTGATGTATAGTACATAGTGTTGTTTATCGTATAGTATTGTTTAGTATAGTATTGTATATTGTTGTATAGTATTGTTGTAGGAAATTCATACTGCGGGTGGGAATGGGGAGAAAGCTTTGTATTGTACTTGGCAATTAAACATCTTGAATCTTGAAATATTTCTAACTCCTTGTATGATATTAATTCTAACCCTTTGTATGATATTAATTGTAACTCCTTGTATGATATTAATTCTAACTCTTTCTATTTCTAACTGTATCATCTTCTCTCAAGGCTGCCACGTGTCTCATTCTGAACGCATCACTCCACTGTCTGCGAGGGCATGAGCACTGTTAGGAGTGTTCCATCAATCATCAAACTCGACGAGCCAGAAACCCCATTCCTTGGTTCTACCCCTCCACCCCCCCCCCCCCCCCCCCCCCCCACCCACACACACACACACCCACACACACACACACACACACACCACACACACACACACACACACACACACACACACACACACACACACACACACACACACACACACACACACACACACACACACACACCCTTTCTTCCTGAAACCGCTGTAGCAATTAGCGAGAGCAGGGGTGATCAGTGTACTCCCTCCCCTTCTCCACATCAGCAATGTGCTTTTGTCTTCACGCACCTTGATGCATATTATTGTTGTGCCAAAGCCAAACGTCTTGTTAGGCGAGGGAGAAATCAGGATACGGACAAGCTCTGTGCGAGAACCCAGGTGAGAGAGAGAGAGGAGGTGGAGGAACCCTCTTGGTAGCACTGAGAGAGGACGACAGAGGAGGGGGTTGTGCAGAAAGAGAGAGAGAGAGAGAGAGAGAGAGAGAGAGAGAGAGAGAGAGAGAGAGAGAGAGAGAGAGAGAGATGGAGAGAAAGGAGGGGTAGAGGGCACCGTCTCTGGAGGCCTTTGCTTCAGCACCAGTGTGTGTAAATCAGCAGGCAGCTCACGGCTGCAATGAGGTAGAAAATAAAAAAAACATAAAAGTGTCCGAGTGAAATAAGAGGCAAGGAGAATTTTTTTATTATGAGTCTAAATTCTCCTTACTTTGCAATAGATCCACGGGGCCAGCTCTCCTTGTCTCCTCCCTGCACCGTCCATCATCTCCCTTGTCTGCATATAGGCTCAAATTACTCAAATTACCACACCTGCTATTCATGTAATACATATGTAATGTCTACCCTAAATTGCCAACTCAACCACCACTTAGGTTAAGACTAAGTTCTATGTTAAGTTCTATATTGCCACATAACCCCACCACTAATGTGGCACATAATTAATATGTTCAAATACTTAAAAAAAAATAATCTGTGCCCTTTGAACTTAATCCATGTACCTCCATAAAGTGACATGTACCTCCAAATAGTGACATGTACCTCCAAATAGTGACATGTACCTCCATATAGTGACATGTACCTCCAAATAGTGACATGTACCTCCATAAAGTGACATGTACCTCCAAATAGTGACATGTACCTCCAAATAGTGACATGTACCTCCATATAGTGACATGTACCTCCAAATAGTGACATGTACCTCCATAAAGTGACATGTACCTCCAAATAGTGACATGTACCTCCAAATAGTGACAGGTACCTCCATATAGTAACATGTACCTCCAAATAGTGGCAGGTACCTCCAAATAGTGACAGGTACCTCCATATAGTAACATGTACCTCCAAATAGTGACATGTACCTCCAAATAGTAACATGTACCTCCATATAGTGACATGTACCTCCATATAGTGACATGTACCTCCATATAGCGACATGTACCTCCATATAGCGACATGTACCTCCATATAGTGACATGTACCTCCATATAGCGACATGTACCTCCATATAGCGACATGTACCTCCATAAAGTGACATGTACCGCCATATAGTGACATGTACCTCCATATAGCGACATGTACCTCCATATAGCGACATGTACCTCCATATAGTGACATATAGTGCCATGTACCTCCAAATAGTGACATGTACCTCCATATAGTGACATGTACCTCCATATAGCGACATGTACCTCCATATAGTGACATGTACCTCTATAAAGTGACATGTACCTCCAAATAGTGACATGTACCTCCATATAGTGACATGTACCTCCATATAGTGACATGTACCTCCAAATAGTGACAAGTACCTCCATATAGTGACATGTACCTCCAAATAGTGACATGTAGCTCCATATAGTGACATGTACCTCCAAATAGTGACAAGTACCTCCATATAGTGACATGTACCTCCAAATAGTGACATGTACCTCCATATAGTGACATGTACCTCCATATAGCGACATGTACCTCCATATAGTGACATGTACCTCCATATAGTGACAAGGACCTCCATATAGCGACATGTACCTCCATATAGCGACATGTACCTCCATATAGTGACATATAGTGACATGTACCTCCAAATAGTGACATGTACCTCCATATAGTGACATGTACCTCCATATAGTGACATGTACCTCCAAATAGTAACATGTACCTCCAAATAGTGACATGTACCTCCATATAGTGACATATAGTGACATGTACCTCCAAATAGTGACATATAGTGACATGTACCTCCATATAGTGACATGTACCTCCAAATAGTGACATATAGTGACATGTACCTCCATATAGTGACATGTACCTCCAAATAGTGACATGTACCTCCATATAGTGACATGTACCTTCATATAGTGACATGTACCTCCATATAGTGACATATAGTGACATGTACCTCCAAATAGTGACATATAGTGACATGTAGCTCCATATAGTGACATGTACCTCCAAATAGTGACATATAGTGACATGTACCTCCATATAGTGACATATAGTGACATGTACCTCCATATAGTGACATGTACCTCCATATAGTGACATGTACCTCCAAATAGTGACATGTACCTCCATATAGTGACATGTACCTCCAAATAGTGACATGTACCTCCATATAGTGACATGTGCCTCCATATAGTGACATGTTTCCCATATAGTGACATGTGCCTCCATATAGTGACATGTAGCTCCATATAGTGACATGTACCTCCATATAGTGACATGTGCCTCCATATAGTGACATGTAGCTCCATGTAGCTCCATATAGCTCCATGTAGCTCCATGTAGCTCCATATAGAGACGTGTACCACCATATAGTCACATGTGCCTCCATATAGTCACATGTACATCCATATAGTGCCATGTGCCTCCTCAGCATGTTTCGAATCAGGCTGGGCTGTACATGGTCCCCCTGCAGTCTAACCCACTCTGTAACCCAACCCCAGTTCCCTGGTGGTAATGCGTGACATGGGCCCGTTCTCACGCCAGAGAGTTGCAGACTAACAGCAGAATGTGACACTGGGGTGCAACATCCGCTGTGTATGAATGAGTATGTGAGGTCATTACAACCAACCTAGGGGTGTCTAACTGTGTGTGTGTGTGTGTGTGTGTGTGTGTGTGTGTGTGTGTGTGTGTGTGTGTGTGTGTGTGTGTGTGTGTGTGTGTGTGTGTGTGTGTGTGTGTGTGTGCCGGACGATGGGAATGGTGGGGGGGGGGGGGGGGATAAATGAAAGATGAGTGAACAGAGATGTTGAGAGGAGTGAGAGAGAGAGTGTGGGGGGTGATCAGCTCACAGGACTGGCAGGCAGGCAGGCAGCTCCAGGTTGTGGGGGGAAGAGGGGGGGGGCAGCATTGGGAGGGATTGTAATCACTGTCATGGCATCTCTCTGGTGTCCCTGCCCACTGATCACCTGGCGGCCTCTCCCAGACCATCAGGGGTCATTACTCAACTCACTACCACCCCCCACCAAACAAGCGTAGTGGTGCATGAGGGAAGGAGTGGGAGCCGGAGCTATGTTTATAGCAGGTGGACAAACACCTGTCTTTGTGATGAGCCTGATTTATCCGGAGAGACGTGTCAGCACATACCTCTCTCCTACATGACAGCCTGGACAGTGAACACCAGCAACCCTCCACACCCTCTCTCCTCCAACCCCCTACCCACCCCCACCCTCATCCACAGGGCTGCAGTGGCGCTAGAGAGATTGTAAATTAGTGAAAAGGTCTCCCGGTTGCAAGAGGCTGTAAAACAAATTGTTTGCAAATATGGGCGGGGCTCGTATGTTGACGTTAACATGCACAGAGAGTCACAACTAATGCAGTGATTAACTGCTAATAAAGTGAAATACACAGAGCAGTTAAAATGATATCCCAGGTAATGTTTGACAGTTATGACAGTTGATTTCTTATCTTAGATTAGCCATATCAGCAGTTTATTTCTGATAATAAACTAAGTTCATTTTTCATGCAAAGTATATATTCCCTGCACCGCTGTGTTAAGGTATAGTGTGGTGGTCAGGTGTGTGTCCATCTTTTTATCCAACCAAACTCCCTGGTCCTTACTAACTCTTAACTCCTCCTGGAGGTTTTGAGATGAAGTGGTTGTAGCCTACCGGCCTGTCCTGGGAGGCCTTCATCGAGGAGGGACAACATGAGTGACACGAGGTCAGAGATATGAGCCTGCAGCTTTTTTGCAAGTCATCCTCGTCTGGTCCTGTGGAAGGGAAGACCCCATTTATAGTGGCCTGCCACTAAAGCCTAAACTATGGCTCATGATATAAATTACTGTTATTATCACTATTATTAGTATCGTAAATTGTGTAGGAAATATTGCTATTACACATTATCATGATGATATTTAGATTTATTTTATTTAAGAAGTGCGTCATCTGAATCCATCCTCTGGGACGGATCCATAACTGCAATTTTTTTCCTTGAAAACAAACCAGTAAATCCGATGTATTCCATCCGCGATGTGACGCTCCGTCACCTGGACAGTAACCAAATATGCCACGGTGAATTGTGTCCATTATGGCCCCGAAAACTCGCTGTCATCATAATTAGCGTGCGCTGTAAATAAAGCTGTGTCTTCTGCAATGTCATAAGCCAACCCGAGGAACTCTCCATTTGTCAGCGGCATGAGTTGCATCAACAGAAACTGACCTCAATTAAAGGGACTTCCATTTAAAAAAGCGTCTATTCCAGATTTAAGGATTTAGACCAGGCGAGAACCCTTAATGGAATTCTGAAAGAGGGCCAGTTGGAGAGGTAATACATTTCCCCCCTGAATGCCCGGGGATGGCACATAAATAAGCCTGTGTTATTCCCGACAGAAACTCTCTATGATGTCGGCCGGTGATCTATGGCTGAATAACCTGGTTAAAGAGCAACAGAACAGCCGACAGCTTGATCAGAACTACTACTCTAAAGCACTGTAGATCAAGGCTTAGGCTAGTGAGTAAGAAGTGAGCTAGGAAATGTATGCCACTGTAGAACTGTACATATTACAACCGGGGAGTGGGTAGATTTGTGTACTGGAATTTTAGATTTTTTTTTTTAGAGTCACAAAATACATTATGAACTCAAAAGTTGTACTGATTGAGAAGGAGCGACATGATAACTTGGTGAAATGTGTCTGAATCAACAAGATATTTTTGCTTGGATTGAGGTTTTACTCTCAGCTTGGCATGGATGCGTTAAAAGTGACAGCAGGAGGCGTGGTCGTGATATAGGAAACCCTGGTGTCAAAGACAAATTGGTTTTATATTTCTATCAATTCTTTCAGCAACCTTTTTTTCTCCATTTATTATTACCCAGCAACTCAATATATATATTTTGCTGGTAAAAGTGTATCTTTATGGTATTAATTAGTGATATTCTGGTATCATTAGTGAAATTTAGTGCCCAGTAGATTAATTGCACGATGGCATTTATCTATGAAACATTATATCTTGAAGTTAAATTGCAATAAAAGGACTTGTATATTCTGAGGAGATGACTGTCCTAAGATGAGGGAGGGGGGGGGGGGGGGGGGGGAAGAGGTGCAGTTGACACCCATTAAGGAAATCTTTTATTGGCAACATTAAATTGAGAGGCAATATTTAGCCTAGCTTGCCTTTGGCAACCTAACCCGTAGCCTGACATTAAGAAGGAGACCACCCCCCGAGTGGAAAATAGCTAACTTGGCTAACTACAGGTGAAGAAATGTCACCGAAAACGCATCCCACCGCAAAAAAACATAGCTGTACACAGCCGTTTCCAAACAAACTCAATTAGTTATGCAATCTTATCAAGCACTTTGGCGTCGTGCACCGCAGAGATTTTTTACAATTCCCTCCGAACACAGATCACCGGGTTCTCTAAATCCGTCCCGGAGACAAAGGCCTTCCTCTCTCTCTACACATCCAATATAATGTATTCAATAACTAATTATGGTAATTCATTACATCTTCAATTAGCAGATAGGCTTTATTGCTGCTGCTGCGCACCATAAAAAAAGCAGGATTTATGTTGCCTTTGAATGTCACCCAGAGGACAGAGGACTGGCTCTGACTGAGACTGGAGAGAATGAAGAAGAAAGAGCAAGAGAGAGAAGAGATACGGTAAGCTGTTGGCAGCGTAGTAAAGCGTTTTTTTGGTGTTTTGTGCAAAAGAGTGATAGAAGGGAGATTCAATTGACCAGCACTTCTACGGTTCAGTGTTAAGGACGCACATGGCAGACCGAGGTGGGAACCATATTAAGTCAACGTCCTTCACTGGGACGTGTCCGGGCCCCGAGAGCTCGTCCCTGCTGTCAAACAGCCCCATGGAGGGTGATGATCCACCCGCTCGCCATGCAGGTTCATGTCTTATTAGTTATTCAGACACATCAGAGCACGGTGCAGCCATCTGCTGCACCGTGCTCTGACCAGCCTGCTCTCAGGCATCCCAACAACATGGCAGTGGACAACCGAGAGCACCCCTTCAACCATGGTTGCATGTACGTTAATGTATGAGGGGTATTGTCATAAGAATGACAATTCTTTTTTCCCATTTTTTTTTGTAGTTTTAAACATAGGAAATAAGTAAATGACCTTGGCATTCAATGAACATCATACGCCTAGTAAACACGTCAGACTCTCAATATACTAGTTAGACCTGGCTCCAAGTATTATTTTCCTAACAAAAGCTTCCTGGCTCCAGGAAACGGTGCCTGAAGTGCCTCTAACAATGACGCCTGCAGATACTCTGCTGCCACCTGGTGGCCTACCTGGCATGTTTGAAGAAATGTGCACGTTGCATACAACAATGATTACATATTTATTTATTTATTTTTTTAAATAAAAAAATAAACCCAAAAAAACATTCGTTTACAAAATAATAGCAATAATAACAGTTGGTACAGATATACACGTATAGAACAGAAGAAAGAAAATACAGTCAAAGCAGTGCAATATGAAATGGAATGAAAAAAAAACTTCACTTGATTGTTCAGGTTCACCTGAACTGTAAGGAAGAAAACAAGAAGAAGATATAATTGAGTAACTAGTCATTTAAGTGCATTTCTCACATGGCCCAGGCCGTTTCCTTCCCCTCGTACTCACCTACTAGCCGTGGTGTTGTTAAACGGCGTACAGCTGCATGAGGAAGTCCTTGGGGACGATGCCAACACTGCCCTTAAACTCCCCAACCCACCAACCAAAGTTCTGGTACTCCTGCAGAGTCGGGGGTGAAGGAGACAGTGTAATTGACGCATTGGGAGCAACAGGGGAACCAGGTTCCAGTGAAGGCAACAAAAACAATAACAGAACTACAATAACGGAATAATCTCAAATCTACGGCCTCCATCAAGATTCCAGATTTTTTTACTTGAATTTTACAGTACAATGGAATGCTTACTCCTCATTTCCTCCCGCAGTATGAATTTCTAGAACACAATATAATAAAATAAAAAATAACGATACACTCCTTTGGTTCCCGGTCTATTCTTTGGCGACTGACTGAGAGGTATTTTCCTTCTTCTCGCTTAATTGTAGTTAATGGCATACTACATATTACAATTGCAAATTGTAGACCTCAACTCTGGCATCCCTCATCTTTCATTGTCTCTGTGTGTCACACACACACACACACACACACACACACACACACACACACACACACACACACACACACACACACACACACACACACACACACACACACACACACACACACACACACACACACACACACACACACACACACACACACACACACACACACACACACACACACACACACAGTAAATCTGCGTGGGTTTGACGGGTAATAGCTCCAAATGGCTGGCAGCATGGCGAGATGTAAGGAGGAGGGCACAGTGGGGAGGGACCCCAGAGTAACGGAGGATATACCCCCTTTCCCTCTGGTCAAGAGCCTGGCCCCACATCAAAGTCACCCCACGACATGAATCACTCTGGACATCACATGGTATATCAAGGCCAAGGGAAGGGAGTCCTGCTCGGCCCTCTCACCTCCAGGGGGAAGGAGGAGGGGAGGGATGAACAAAAGAAACCCTAGACGTGTTCCTTCCACAGGAGAGGAACACACACACACACACACACACACACACACACACACACACACACACACACACACACACACACACACACACACACACACACACACACACACACACACACACACACACACACACACACACACACACACACACACACACACACACACACACACACACACACACACACACACACACACAGCCAACAAACTGCTGGCCTTCATTATCTCAGGGAGATGTTTAGAGCTCTCACTGCTGCTTACCAGATCCAGTTTGACAGTGTTATGGGATAGGGCGTCTAAATAATTAACATATAATTAAGCATCGTACATTAATTACTCAATAAGACCCCAGCTAGTAAATATCACTTTCCATTTCATCAAGGTGCCACACCACTTGCCCCTGGAGGCAAAAGAAGGAAATCAACATGAGCTCTCGCTCTCTCTATGTCTCTCTCTATGTCTCTCTCTCACTCTGTGCGTGTGTTTTGGAAACGGCCAAAGCTCCTCTCCTGGTTCCGTCCTGCAGTGGTACGACGGGCCTGCCATGCTTGGGTTAAGTACAGCCTACAACACGGGAACACGCACACCGTGGCTAAGAGCTAACGAGAGCCTCCAGGGAGGGACGAGAGGACCGCACACTGTGGCCATGCATGTGGAGGGGGGGGGGAAGAAAGGAAGAAAAAAAGAAAGCAAAAAGAAAGACCAAGGCTACGCAGTGCATCATTCAGCTCCTTTGTTCGGTGTGCGTGTGCGTGTGTTCGTGTTCCGGGTCCTCGACAGCTGACACACGGAAAGATACAGATCCGGCACGCTGCGTGTTTTCCACCACGTGTTTACATGGTATCAACTCTGCAGCCATGAGAAACACATCACATCTCCAGATTAGTTTTATGTGCTGCGAAGTGCAGCAGAACCCAGCGCTGGGTGGGAGTGAGGGGGTGTGGGGTGGGGAGGGGTGTGCTGTTTACTTCCTGGGACCCCCCCCCACCCCTCGCCCCATGACTGGGAGGTCTGTGGCTGTATTGGTAAGGGAACACGGCAGCTATTTCTGGCCTGTGGAATGGAGGAGGGACGGGGGAGAGAAGGGAGAACAAGGAGGATGGAGGAGGAGGAAGAGGGGGGAGGGGGAGGGGCTAGGGCCGACCATTCTGCCGCAGCTGGCTGCTGCAGTCCAGACAGCTTTTATGGTCATTGCCCGCCCTAGCAGGTCACAACCCCCAACACCAAGGTTTTAGCTAATGGCACTTCCAGTCTAAAGGGCAACTTGCTTTCCGGGCTCTTTCCCATGCAAACAGAAAACAGCAACAAACATGTAAATGATTGATGAGAATTGATGGATTGTTCAGAATTGTCTCACGTCCCTCAAATACCCAATCTTCAGAAATATGTGTCAAACACGAATGCAAATGTATTAAAATAGAGAAAAGAGACAAAGAAAGATCAAGAGGTACTTTTTTTCTCTCTCAGAGACCACTAGATGGCACACTTGATTCTAAAAAGAACACACACACACACACACACACACACACACACACACACACACACACACACACACACACACACACACACACACACACACACACACACACACACACACACACACACACACACACACACACACACACACACACACACACACACACACACACACACACACACACACCACACACACACACACACACACACACACACACACACCAAGCCTGCAAAACCTACCCAGTGCACCACACTCACCTGCTTCCAACAGAGTGGAGGACTGTGCCTGGCTTTCCGGAGAACACACATTCCCATTAAGGGCCCCGTCTAGCGAGGTAGAAAGACACGCCTGTGAGCCAAGGGCCCTCATTCTGCATGCCAACCCGAGCCTGGCAGCAGTGGCGAGGTGGCGTGAAGGAATGTCAGACATGGCCGCTGGCCAGTCAGCAAGGCTCTGACCTGGGCCAGCCCGCCAGCCCGCCAGCACGGCTCTGGCCTAGGCCAGCCAGCCAGCCAGCCAGCACGGCTCTGGCCTAGGCCAGCCAGCCAGCCAGCCAGCCAGGCTCTGGCCGGTTGCTCTGTTGTGACACAACTAACAACTAATCCCCATCACAGCACCCAGAGCTGGGAGTCCGCCTCTCCCCATCACACCTCGACCCCTCTGCTGGCGGCCAGGTACTGCCAGTAAAAGACGCAGACAGTCGCTCGCTGTTCGCCGCCTTGAAACAACTCCTTTCTTCCCTTCCAGCACTCGTACTACTACTACTACTTCAACACCACATCATGTGACACTTGTAAGTGGACTTGGGCTCGTGGGATATTGTCACACTGGCTTCGCTTCACATCCACCGATGACCCACTAATGTCTGGGCTAATATAATTCCAGCGATGTCTGGGCTAATATAATTCCAGTGAGTGTTTCCTCCGACACCTACCTTGCTCAGGATATAAATGGCATCCCCGCGCTTGAAGGACAGCTCATCCGATTGGTCTCCAATGCAGTCCCACATACCCTGGTAGTAGTTTGGGTAGTCTGTGCTCTTGTCAACTGGACAGGGGTGGGGTGGGGGGGGGGGGGGGGGAGAGACAGAACAGGTTAAGATAGCTTTCTTTTTGTTTGGAATTAATGACTTTCCCCCCCCCCCCCCAAGAATGTGCTGCTTGTGCCCCGCAGGTGTAACAGTAGTAGGGTAAATATAAAGAACTAACCAACAGACTAGCAATAAAAACAAGTCTATTGCCAAAGTTTGTCTCAACACCCTAATACCCCCTTGTATGAGGTGTCCTCATCATTTTGAACACGGTTAAATTCCCAATAGTTTTTTTCTAATTCACTTTTATCTGGATTTCGTAGATGATGCTGATAATTTACTTCCTTTACCAGCAACAAGAATTTGCATTCACACCAACAAAGGAAAATGTTATGTCATTTAAAAAAAAAGGAAGTAGGCTCTCGTTAACTTTCTGTTTCAATGTTCACAGGAATACCCATTGCGTAAATGCTTGTTCCCCTTTAGCCCATAAAAGTTAAGCATAAAGAGACGTACACAAAAAGGAATAGATACATTCATTGGGGGTCATACCCTATTCTAGTTCATTAACTCTATACATTAACTCCTTGGCACAGCTAAATGTTTTATAGCTACAAAACAAAGGTAGGCGGTTGTCACAGACCACAAACACCAGCGTGGTGTACCTGAAACTGGAGGCTGGTTGGGTGTCTGCAACTTTGGAGGAGAGGCCATCTCCTCCTCTGGAGAGAGAGAGAGAGAGAGAGAGAGAGAGAGAGAGAGAGAGAGAGAGAGAGAGAGAGAGAGAGAGAGAGAGAGAGAGAGAGAGAGAGAGAGAGAGAGAGAGAGAGAGAGAGAGAGAGAGAGAGAGAGAGAGAGAGAGAGAGAGAGAGAGAGAGAGAGAGAGAGAGAGAGAGAGAGAGAGAGAGAGAGAGAGAGAGAGAGAGAGAGAGAGAGAGAGAGAGAGAGAGAGAGAGAGAGAGAGAGAGAGAGAGAGAGAGAGAGAGAGAGAGAGAGAGAGAGAGAGAGAGAGAGAGAGAGAGAGAGAGAGAGAGAGAGAGAGAGGTTGCTCTGATAAGTTCATTTACTGAGGTGCTCTCTGCCTCTCAGATACTTTGGAGGCGGAGAGCAATTAAAATCGAAATCTGGAGGATTGAATCCTCTTTATTGGTCCCATACATGCACACACACAGTGACATGTGTTTCTCTGCATTCAACCCATCCTAGTATTAGGAGCAGTGGGCAGCTATTGTATATACAGCGCCCGGGTCTGGTGCCTTGCTCAAGGTTTCGAGGACTTGAACCGAATAAACTTGAATAAATAAATAAATAAATAATAAGACAGATATGGATGTGGATCCTTGTTGGTTAACCTCTCACCTGGAAGTTCTTCATAGATGTCCTCGTCGATGGGCAGAGGAGACGTGGATCTGGGGAGTGGAACCGAGCCAACGTCGTCGTACATGCCCTGCTCTTCCTCGTCCTCATCTTCATCTTCATCTTCAGGTATAGTGCCGGTCATGTCTACATGCATTAGAGAAAAAAAAGGGTAACAATTAATTTAAAATAAAAATGTACACGTTCACAGGGTCCAAAATGAACAACCGTCACGAGCAAACAATCATTAGGCAGGTAAAAAATAAATGCAAGGTTACATGTTAAAACAATTGCTTGGCCAGTTACCTTTCCAATCTGGCAGTAGAAATGTATTAATAAAACGTTAATTTTGGCTCCTGCTGGTGGTACATAGTCTTGTGGGATACTTTCTACAACTAATTCACATTGATCAGACTATTTGTTGTTGGCAGGTATTATGCATGGAACATTCAATAAAGTGAGGATTTGGTTCAGTACACACCTCTCAAGACAAAGTCTATCTGTTTCACCCATTCCTCGGCCTCTTTCTGAGACGATGCGCAAAACTGGAAGAGTGGGAACATCAACAGCAGTGTTATTTATACATAAACATAAACAAATAACCCCATTTTTACACATAACGTAACATTTTCCACAAGGAAAGGCCTAAATGGTAATGTTGTGCTAATGTACATATAAAGCCACTTAAATAAATATGGATGAGGTGTTGCAAAAAGGTAGTCAGTTTATTTTCATTTTTAACTGGTTTAGTAGTACTGGGATGACACACTCATTTAATAAAAAATAAAGTGAAACTATAGTGTAATAATATTTGTTATTGAATGATAATTAACTAGAATGATGCAGTTGAGGTTTATTCAGCATGGCAGGCCTGTGGATAGCGAAAACATAGTCTTATTTAGCCTACCTGATATAACCGCTTGTCAGAAGCGGAAATGTCAAAGCAACATTCCTTTTTGTCTTTCCTCAAGGTGTTGTTCAGCTTGACAATGTAGCCGTCAATGGAGAATTCACCCTTCTGCTGTTTGTCTGTTGAGAAATGTGTCACTTTAAAGTGTGTCCAACAGACATACAAGATGCTTTATTGGCCATTTGCAAGTACAATGGAATGTTTACTCCCCATTCCCTTCCGCAGTATGAATTTTTAGAACAATAAAAAATACTATATACAATAAAAAATGAACATAAAAAGAACAACATAGTGAGTCATAGTAGTCTATCAACTACCAATACTGACAACAATAGCACATCATATGCAATTAAAGATAATATAAAAAAACAAAACATGAATATGATACCTTTTTCATTTCCGTAGTAGTAGAATGTATTGCTGCTTAGGGCACACCATCTCTTCTGCCATTCTATTCCAAAGAAGCTGTGGTCTAAATAAAAAAATTAAAAGATAAATATCACACACACCACACACCACACACCACACACCACACACCACACACCACACACCTTTCCTGCGTTTCTCTAGGTATCCAGCCTTGAAGACATAGGGCAGATCCTGTGCTGCAATCAGTGGAGCCTGATGGACACCTGAAAAATGGTTGAAACCCATTTGAATGTGTAATATCATCACTTCATTGTTCACAATATGGTCACAATATCGCACAAAAAACAAATTGAAATGTCAACAATAAATCTTGTGATTAAGAAAGAAAATCTAAATCAGTGTGTTTGTGTTGCCCTGGTCCCTGTGTGTTAGTTAGTAGTGGTTAAAACAAGCAGTCCTAGTTGAGGACTCAGCCAACCGTGTTTCCCTGCAGATTCCCTGCGCTAAGGAGTAATAAAAGTGGCCAGCTGCTTACTGGCAGCACGTAAACCAACAGACCACTCATCCCCATCATCCCAATGAAGGACTTCCATAATTTCCTGATCATTCATTTGAGGTAAAGGTAAAATACAACTATCAACTATGGTGGGTCATGCACGGTTTAAAAGCTACTGAATATATATATATATATATATAGTCTGTGTGGTTTTTTTCCAACGTGAAGCCCTGGTGGCTGTAACTCTCTCTCTCGCTCTGTGGATTGGGGTGGGGGGGTGTAATAAAGCATGCTCTTTTTGTCAGAGGGGTGGGAGTGGGGGTGGGGGTGGTGTAGTGTGGGGAAAGCAGCAGTTGTGCCCAAAATTGCTTCCCAAGTATGTTGCCAGGCTACAGACAGAAATGTCTTCCTTCCTTAACGGCGTGTCCCTGAAGATAGATTAGATATTATCCCCTGGATGGAGAAGACTTTTGAGATTGATCGTCGACGTCAGCCCGGATTATCTGTTGAGCTCACTCATTTGTAACATCGGCTTGTAACGTGGTTTTTTTGCGGTGGCTTCTTCCTGGGACACCGACCGTGCCGCCACCACCACCAGGTGGGCTGGGTGTACCATCTACAGTGGAGGACTTTTGCAGTCTCTTACACTACACTACAGTACAGTACCTTCACTGGCCTCTTCGTCCTTGTCGGTGCGCTCTGAATGTAGGGACCCTCCGTCGTTGGGGCTGTCAAATTCATCGTCCCCTGAATCATCTCCGCCTAGGGAATTTTAGCAGGTATACCGGGTAAGGGTACATTTCAGGGAACAGTATGTGCATACACACACACACACACACACACACACACACACACACACACACACACACACACACACACACACACACACACACACACACACACACACACACACACACACACACACACACACACACACACACAAATATAACAATATACAGCCTACTTCTCTCTTTGAAGTCTTGTGGAAAACTGTTGGAAGATGCAACAAAAGTATTAGAAGATGTGAACTGTCTCAAGTTTGAATTTGCTGTAAGATAACCCAATAAATAAGCAGTATCATCACAACACAACACTGCATGAGATGGGACCATGTGCATACCCCAGTTTAACTTCTTTAATTCGCTTTAAGAAGACTTCCCTCTTCTCCTTCGTCTTCTTGCTCAAATTTTCCCCTTTCAATCCATCAGAGAGGAACGTCTCAAGATCTACGAAGAGAAAGTGGATACAACCGTGATGGCCCACAACAACTGCCCATCGAGAAACACCAGATAAACTGACGGTTAAACTCGCCCAAGTTAGACTACTACTTCTCCTTTTAACAAACTCCTTTAAACAAACTCGCCCCAGTAAGACTACTACTTCTCCTTTTAACAAGTCAACAGTCAACCCTCGTTTAGGCAAGCAAAAACAATACACAGTACAGTCGCGTCTGTCCAAACTAGCGATATGAAACGTACCTGACACAAGGGTTGTCAACTCCTCCGGGATGAAGCCCATAGTGACACACAGGTGAGACAGGTTCCAGGGCTCAGGGGAGACTGGGCGACCGACCAGAGCAGCGGTGAATGGTGGTTAATAACCCGGAACAAGCAACGGTTCTGGGCTTACTAGAGTTGCCGGAAGTGACACTAGCTAATTATTATTGAGTGACCATGGTGAGAGACAACCTCCACCGCGTTGTGCAACAACACTACACTTCCACTTCCCCCCCCCCCCTTCCCTGGCCTGCTTCGTCTCTGACAAGAACTGTGTTGGGCTAGTATGGAGAGGGATATGTCTCACAAGTATTAATACTAATAGGAGTTAACTTGTCTAGTAAATTGACATTTTAATGGATGTGAGAGAGATATGTCTCACAATTATTAATATTAATAGGAGTTAACCTGTC
Source organism: Muraenolepis orangiensis (assembly GCA_027704905.1). Lineage (NCBI taxonomy): Eukaryota > Metazoa > Chordata > Actinopteri > Gadiformes > Muraenolepididae > Muraenolepis > Muraenolepis orangiensis. Next base: position 15,577,407 of record CM051008.1, read on the forward strand.
TTGTAAATAGACATTTAAATGAATGTGCATATATGCATGTATTCATTAATCCATGTTTATCTTTTGCCCAAATATCTAAAAAAAGTATATTGTTTTCCTATGTCCTATATCCATATATATCCATCCATTCAACCTGCGGTAGGGGATGGGAGTATGTATTTCATTGTTCAAAAATCTTGAATCTCATTAGCAATCTAATCTAAAATTTACTTGTGAACACGTGTGCATTCCATGGCGTGTGTTGGAGACAATGCATGGTAAACCCTATGTGTAATATTGCCAATAGATTCAAAAGGCCAGAAAGCATTGTAGGAATGAAGTTAAATAGAAAGTACGGCTTTTTGTCAAACTGGGCTGTCTATGGTGTAGAAAGACGCAAAAAAGGAAATTGGCGCTACATGATCAGAGAACAACAGCCCTAGAGAACTGGTGCTACATGACCAGAGAACAACAGTTGGAACAACAGCCCTAGAGAACTGGTGCTACATGACCAGAGGACAACAGTTGTCCAAAAAAATTGCAACGGATGGAGGGGGGAATTGATCATTGTTCATTACATAATCTGCCAATTATTCCGACAAGTATCGGCCAATTATTCAAAGTATTGTAAACCAAAAACATATACTACTTTAAATAATTGCTTTGATGTTTGCAAGTCACTTTTTCTTTGAAATACTCTTTTGTGTTAACATAACTTCTTTGCAATTACTAATTAATTTTTTCAATATTGTTTTCCTTTGCGTTTCACATGTGGCGTCTTTTTGACATGACACCGAGATCAGCGGAGAGGGCGTGACCGGAGAGGAAGGGCGGGATTTGGGATGTTAACCTAGCTCAGAGAATAGGTCTATATCACACTTCCTGCTTCCGGAGCCTTAAAAATCGCAGAGCAGTGTACTCTTACTTCCGGTAGTTACCCCAGATACAGGACAAACTGTGGCCGCCTCCCCTCCTCTCTGTTGTTGTAGTGTACCGGGCTGCTCAACGTCTAAACAAAGACAGCCCTACCTCAGTTTACACGATTTCCCGAAAGACAAACTCCTCCGCAAGTCTTATGTGAGGCTGATAAAGAGGATGAAGGTCCCTCGTTTCATGTTCTCAGGGGTAGCGCGTATGTCTGTAGTTTGCACTTTGACAACGAGAGCATATACGTCTCGAAAAGTGGGCGGAATAGGCTAATAATGTTGGGTATGTGTATGATTAAAAGCACTGGTCCTGACCCCCACACACACGCCATCTCTCATCCGAATAGAGCCACATAATGTCGGGTATGTGTGTGATTAAAAGCACTGGTCCTGACCCCACACACACGCCATCTCTCATCCGAATAGAGCCACATAATGTTGGGTATGTGTGTGATTAAAAGCACTGGTCCTGACCCCCACACACACTCCATCTCTCATCCGAATAGAGCCACATAATGTCGGGTATATGTGTGATTAAAAGCAGGGGACTCCAAACTTCCCTCTCCCTGGCAACATCGACCAGCTCTGACTGGGGGATCCCGAGGCGTTCCCAGGCCAGTGTGGAGATGTAATCACCCCACCTGTACCTCGGTCTGCCCCTTGGTCTCTTCCCAGTTGGATGTGCCTGGAAAACCTCCCTTGGGAGGCGACCAGGAAGCATCCTTACTAGATGCCCGAACCACCTCAACTGGCTCCTTCTACGCGAAAGTTACTACAGAAACTAGTCCAACTTAACCAAAAGTTGGCCTCAGCTAAATGTGAAATGTGATGCGGCGTTTGCCTTGGAAAAATGAGTTTGTTGAGTTTAGAGTGGTGACAGAGAGGTATGTGTGGTGAGGGACCATCACCTACCTTTGTGTGAACAATGTTTGTTTTAGTTGTTTGCTCTGCAGGTCTGATCACTCATCCATTGGTAAACAGAAGGTGGGCCTTGTAAAATGAAGCCTTTAAAATGTGTCTTCTGTCTACCCTCTAGTGACATCACAAGTGGGAGTGTCCACTCCCTATGTGTGAGACCAGCCTTCCCAATTGGACCATACCAACTGGCAGGCTTATGTGTCCATACATCCGGGTGGACACTCCCACTTATGACATCACTCGAGGGTAGTCCCATGACAACTGCTTGTAATGGCTAATAATCAGACTCACACCTGGTGGTAAAATGGGGCATGTCTATGCAATATAACACATAAGGGTGTGCTCCACCACCGAAGAAGAAACCTTAGTAGACACACATTGATTGGTAGTAACCAGTGGGTGAATCGCACGTCTGAAACACTGTGAAATGTGTGTCTGAAATGTGTCTGCATGATGCACATTCATATTCACTGTTCAAATTTAGATTTCAGACTGTTATTGACTTAATGTCTGGACATAAAAACAATGTGTTTAAGTATTATTAAAGGTATTTGTGCAAAATGTAAAACTTGGATTCATAAATATGATGTATCATGCATTTGGAAAAATCATTGGAAATTCATTCAAATGTCAATTCACAAGAAATATGGGAACTTTTACAAGACACAAGTTTAATCCTATTAGTATTAATAATTATGAGACAAAACTCTCTCCATTGGAGCATAGGGACATTGGATTGTTGGTTTTTATGTTGGTAGTAATATATTTTTGGTCATTGTTTAGTCATTAACCGTGAAATGATTTTTCCTTGTGGGGAGACATTGTTGTGTGTCAAACTGCCACAGCATTTCTCCTGCGAGACATGGTAAAACAAGCTTTTCATTAGCCTCGCTAACAGTATATTTACTGTAATTGATTTGGGATTTCACAGCAGGCTTATGACTCTTGGCGGAGAATGAGTAGATATTAGGCCAAAAAGTGTCTTTTATCATCGTCAGATGATCATTTATAACAAATTATAAGTAAATGTAATATTATACATTCATATACATTTGATATACGTGTGTTTATATAGTAGGCCTAAATAGGCCAATATTTTTAGCCCAATATTTCATCACATAACCATGTGCATGTCCATTTCAAAAAGGATGGTCAGATGACTTATCTTAATGACAACTGAAGCAACTAATACAGCTAAATTAGCCCCACAATTAGTTTTTCAGTGTTCCATTTAGCTGAACTCAGCCCCATCCAACAATAGCCGCGCTCTCTCAGAGGTCCAGCCTCGCCTGCCTCGTTGGGTTATGGTATTGAGCAACATGTGAGCCTCACAAAAAAAACGACAAATGTCCAGCAATGTGTCAATAGAACAAATGGCCTCAGGAAAAAGGATTACAGTCCACCTAAACTGTTTACAGAGGCGTCTGTCATCATCTATGTCACACAACATATAACCCAATATCCTACAGATTAAAGATAGCCCTAAACACCCTCTGAACTGTAAAGCACGCTGTGTAGCAACAGTGACAAATAAAGACAGTGTAGCCACGGCTGTTCCTCCAGCTCTATGTGTGGCTGGACACCAGGCTTTAGAAAGGGCTCCGACTGCCCTGACGACATTTTTTTGTATATGACCGATCCTAAATGCAAACAGGAATCAATCGACATTCAATCTATATGAATTTTTTAGGAATAAAGGAGGATGTACCTATATATCTATTTGATAGCCTATGGCTGGCTGTGACGTTAGGTCATACAAAACCATTTAGTCAATTTATTATTATATATTATGTCATGTATCCTCGGGGGGGGGCTGGTACACTGCATGTGACTTTATTGTTACATTTGTAAAATGAAATGACACACACATTTTAAACACATTATTTTAGCATGGGCCAACATATAGCAAAGTCACTCATTAGCCTTGAATTACAATCCAATAATATACAATAATATAATATAATTCTAAAAAAGTCACAACATTCTTCTCCAGTCCTCTCACTGGGCAATCCTGTGTGGTGAGGGAGATGAGAGACAGCTCGACCTATGACCTTTAGTGTCTGTTGTGTGTGTATACCTCTATCTTCCTCCCACTGGTGTGTGTGTGTGTGTGTGTGTGTGTGTGTGTGTGTGTGTGTGTGTGTGTGTGTGTGTGTGTGTGTGTGTTGTGTGTGTTAAGGGGGGGGGGGGGTTGAAGAAAGTACCAAGCCTTTCTCTGTCAAGTTCTTAAACCTCTTCCAATTGCTAGAATTGCTAGAATTTTGTGTTTACAAAAATATTAAATACCAAATCTACTTATTAAGGGCTCATAACATTATAAGGCCCAGGCTAATATATATATATATATATATATATATATATATATATATATATATATATATATATATATATATATTTGCAGGCTACACACAGGCCTAGCTAATGTTTTTACCATATAAACATTATATTTATATAGGCTAATGCGTTTGAATTCTAACCCATCATACACATTAGTAGAACTATATTTGGACAAGAAAAGAAAATGAAACACTTAACATATAGAAGGCTAGTCTAAATGTTGACAGTGACTTAAATATAATGTAGTGTTTATATTTGGGCACAAGGATGCGATTGCCAGTGCAAACAGGCCTTGGTAAAATAGCCCACCATTAACAAGTTTGTTATGTGTGAGTTTATAAAATGTATAGGCCTATATGGCAAAGAAAGCCATTCGGAATTAAACATAGGGCGTAAGGTATAGGCCAATTTGCCTTCAAATGTACTTATGATTAAATCATATATAATATATAATAATAAAATGTATATATGAATGACCATGGTTATAGCGTCTTTGTGTCTTTGTGTTTGAATGATTGTGGACTTTAGGTCTACATTCCTCTGTGAACACAGCAGTAAGTCATTCATCAATAAACAAGCATCATATCCAAGTAGTGAACAAATGAATATCAGAAATGACAAGGGTCCGTATAGGATTATACAACTTTATTAGGAATGCATGAAATGCATGAAAATAGTGAAACAAAGTGACTTGAAATAGTGTCTTTCTGGTTAAATAGTCGATGCTTATTTGTTTGCTATAGATAAAACTTACCTTTTATGTGGAATATGAAATGACCATCCCGTTTTAAACTACCGCTATCATGTTCTTATCATGCTCTGAGAGTCGATTGCTTTTCTGAGAAAACGTCAAAATGTAAAAGTATTTTGGGATGAAGTGGTTAAGAAACAGGAGCGGTGAGCACCGCGCACGGATGAGCGAGGAGGACCCGGGGCTGCAGAGCTCATCGTTCCCCTCCCTCCCTGCACGCCAGACCCACCCCACGGAGGACCTTCGATTATGGACGACACGCAAATAATAGGGACAGCCGGGGGGGGCGGGTTGTTTGCAGTGAAATGTTTAAAAATGGTTGTCATTTCTGATGAAATGAGTGATGTTCCGGTTTAGCCGCGGGATTTCTTCTCCATTCATTCGTGTGCCCATTCGGCGGCTGTTGTTGTTGTTGTTGTTGTGAATTCTAAGGGTATAGTTTGATGATACCTCCCCGTTTCCCTGCAAGCGTCCCCCCGTTCATTTCAGCCTGCAGCAGCAGGTCGTCCTCGGTATCCGTCATCCGAGTAGGTCCTCTTCTGTGTCCCTCCATGTTCTCCTTACATTACAGTGGGGGTGTCTTTTGACGCTTCATCCTTCATGTTCTGGAACCACGATGCACACTTTCACTTGCCTCTCAGTTACATCCAAGCAGACAGATACTTCCATTCTTATGTGGTCCAGGAGGAGCTGTGTGTTAGCATGTGCAGTTCTTATAGCCTTCGGGTGTGCAGCACTGCCACCACCACTCTCTGGTATTTCTAGTGAACATATGAACAACATATATATATAAAATATTTACTCAAAAAGAATAAAAAAAATAGATATATGCAAAAATGACGTCGTGTGGCAGCTTTTCCCCCCGTTCATATATAAACGACAAACACAGATTTATGGGCCCAGCAGAATATGACACGGCCCATGCAGGCCGAAGATTAATGAACATGCCAGCTTGAAAAATGTATCACTCCCTATTACTGCCAGAGAGTCGTCCACCAGCATTCTGACACACATGCATCACAAGTCAGCACGTTAGACTCGACGACATTAATTCCTAAATCAAAATCCCGGTCGTCGTAAAGAGACGTGAGCCCCCGTGTAACGAGAGAGAGTCTCTGTTATACGATTCCAAAACGAAATAAATAAGTAAATGATGCAGGGGGGGGGGGGGGGGGGTCGTCCCCCATGTCACCGCGGGACGTTAGATTACGGGTGTTAATCATGCCTTGCCTTGAGGGAGGGAGGGAGGGAGGGGGGGGGGGAGCAGAGTGTCGAGAAGTCATTCGTTGTCACCACATTCGGTTTTGTTTTTTATTCCTGACTGTTTTCTTCTCCGTCTTCCATCCATGGTGTTACTCCTGGGATGGATGGATGATGGCGGCCGGTGGCGGATTGTCAGCCGTCCTGCAGAGCCTGCTTGCATGGGTCTGTGGCTGTGGCGTGGCTGGCTGTGGCTGTGGCGTCTGTGGCGTGGCGTCTGTGGCTGTGGCGTCTGTGGCTTTGACGTCTGTGGCGTCTGTGGCTCTGACGTCTGTGGCTGTGGCGTCTGTGGCTCTGACGTCTGTGGCTGTGGCGTCTGTGGCGTGGCGTCTGTGGCTGTGGCGTCTGTGGCTGTGGCGTGGCTGTGGCTGTGGCGTCTGTGGCTGTGGCTAGCTGCTCGGGCTTAGGCTGCAGGGAATGGTCTGCTCAGAGGGCGGAGGAGGAGGAAGCATGAGTGTCGACGGTGGAAGCGTCGGGGTCTTGATTGATGAACTTTGAAACGTATCCGACCAACAGGGGTAAGAGATGTCAGGCATTCGGCAACTGACTGTTGATAAAACCATGACTTTCTCGTTCGAATTCGCCACTCATCTCATTGCATCTCGAATTCATAGATTGGAAATCAATATCGATTGGAAATGTAATAATGTTTAGTGTGGGTTTGCAGAAATGATCAAAAATAAATAACATCTTTCCAAAAACGTCTAAATATGTGGTCGCCGGCATTTATCTCTGCCTCCCATCAGCTATTGATGGCTTCCATTGGTGATATGATTGGTTACAATTAGAGGTTAGTTCGTGTCACGTGATTAGATCTATCCAATGACCAATTTAGGGTTCTTTTTTTGGTTTTAATCAAAAGAAGCCACCGTCCTCCTCCTCCTCGTCCTGTGATGTGATTGATGGAGAGAGTCGCCGAGGTCCCGCCTCATTCTGCAGAGGGTGTGTACGGGGCTTTATTTACACATTTCGGTGTGTTGGTTCACTACCCCCCCCCCACCCCCCATGCTGTTAAAGAGCCGTCCTTTACAACCGGCCAGCCAGTCCGTGGTTAGTGGACGTGGGTCTCAGCACGCACATCATCTCAGTGTACCCGCGTGTATACCTTAGAATGTAATTAGACCCTCCGCCGTTCATCTTATTAGTTATCCTGATAAAGCTGATGGGCCTAATTCAAATAGCTTATACATGCTATACTATCCTATCCATTATAGTATTAAACCTGAAGAAAGACATGTATAGGAAGGCCTACATTGTGACTAATATAATTAGATTAGATTAGATTCAAGATTCAAATTGATTGTCATTGCACAGCACAAGAAAAGTACAGGGAAAATAATTTAGCATCTAACCAGAGTGCACATGTTTCAGTAAAGTGCATGGTAATAAATAATGTAAGATGTAAAAACACATTTTATATAATAATGATTTATTTGTCCGTATATGTTCTATTAATTTAACCATTTTTTTTTTTACCACATTTTATAATTCCACAATAGACGGATGTAACTCAATTTCTTGTCCAGCCTATTCATCTTTCATTTGAATGTTTAGCGCATATGTTTATTCGCTATTACCTTGACATGCTTATATTATTGTGTATAACATTCAGATTTCAGTTCTGATATCAGGCCTATGCAGGTTAAATCATCGTAAGTCATTCCATGTCTTTTTTTTTTTTTTACATGCATATGACCAAATAATTGTCCACAAGCATGCAGTGTGTGTGTGTATAGTAAACATAAAGGTTTATTGCTTGGATCCTGCAGACAAAGAGAGAGAGAGAGAGAGAGAGAGAGAGAGAGAGAGAGGAGAGAGAGAGAGAGAGAGAGAGAGAGAGAGAGAGAGAGAGAGAGAGAGAGAGAGAGAGAGAGAGAGAGGGAGAGAGAGAGAGAGAGAGAGAGAGAGAGAGAGAGAGAGAGAGAGAGAGAGAGAGAGAGCCCTGCAACTGTGCGCGTCATCAATCTCCCCTCCGCGTCAGGGCTGACAGCGCGTGCATAAGAACACATTGTGTCCATCTAACACTTCGATATGGCCGCAGAGAAGGGACCCGCATGGCACTTAAAGATGGAAATCCGTTGTCTTATATATATATATATATATATATACGTACTGACTCCTTCATCACTGTAACAGTGACGAATGAGTAGTATACAGGCCTATATCGTTCGTTATGTCTTTTATTGCCTCAAAGGATATTAATAGGTTGTTTTTTTCCCCCCGATTGGCCTGCAGGTCCACGGTGAGACCGACCTGGACGAGTACAGGACTGGATGAGACTTATGGTTGTATAGGCTACTTTCGTCCTGTTTTAAACGGAATTGAGTTTAATATAGTTGGTTTACTGAGGGGACATCCTGCAAAAATCCCATTCACTCCCATACCTTTTAAAATAATCAAAGACAGCATATGCTAGGTATAGAACGCTCTTCTGTGGATACTATTATATATAGTTTACACTGCGTGTTTCATAGGCATATTATTAAGGTTGTGTTTGAGTTGTGCGAATAGAGGCTGATCGTTGTTGTACATTTCTTATTATTGGCTAGAATCAGGCCTTAATGCCATATATTAAAGAATAAATACTCTCCATCTCAAAATGATCCTTGAATCACGCACAGTTAAGAAAAGGCCGTTTAGCTTTCAGAAAATATGCTCGTGAGTAGCATATATATTTAAATTCTTAATTATTTTGTAGATTTTTTTTATCCACAAACATTTTAGATGAATCATTATAGGCCATTAACATGTTCAGATCTAATAATTAGTACAGACGATAGGCGAAGGAGAATATTGAAGCATGACGTCAGTCTAATAGGCGTAGGCCTATCTTTATAATGGCGTTACGTGACTGCACTTGTAGATAGCCTTATATTCATCATTATTATTAATATAATTATATTATTATAACTAGATTTGTTTTTTGTTGTGTTAGTCTTCTACCTTATTTCAGCCTATAGTAGAACTAGAACAATGGCGGACATGTGCACATCTCTATGGAGACATGCTGCCGTCTGCTAACGAAGTTGACATCTGGAACGCTGCCATGCAATCCTGCAGAGGTTGGCGGGCTGCTTCTCAGCGACCTGTGATTTGTAAAGACAATAAGTGTGCTTCTTAACGGCTCTATGGTCACAGTGAATGAAAACAATCAAAGCATTACAGACAAAAATGTAGTAATGAGTGTTTTTCCTAATAAAAACGTACTTGCATTCATCATTGCAGCAAGGCCAGAGAGGAATGTGCTATATTTACAGATAAGACACACACACGCACACACACACACACACACACACACACACACACACACACACACACACACACACACACACACACACACACACACACACACACACACACACACACACACACACACACACACAATACACAACACACACAATACACACACACACACACACACACACACACACACACACACACACAACACACACACACACACACACACAATACACACACACACACACACACAATACACACACACACACAACACACACACATACACACACACACACACACACACACACACACACACACACACACACACACACACAACACACACACACACACACAATACACACACACACACACACACAATACACACACACACACAACACACACAATACACACACACACACACACACACACACACACACACACACACAATACACACACACACACACACGTTGTGTATATAGTTGATCTGACCTTAAGCTTGGGAATGGAAATGGGAACATATTCACAATGAGCCGGAAATTACTAAAAATAGTTTTTGGATGAAACAAGCATAGTGCAGGATTAAGCCATGTGCACTTAACGCTTATGTCTGGGAAAAAATACAGGCCTTGCAGAGTGTGGAATACAGCTTATTAAATCAAAGCGGACGGATCAAGTGGAACGTACAGCATAAATCTGTGTGTGTGTGTGTTCTGTGTGTGTGTTGTCCTATACAATGTTCTGTAACTATGCATCATATACCCGTACTAAATAAACACTTAACCACCCAAATGGTTCATATTTATATTTATAAATAGTGTATCCAAACCACCGGGCCTTTTAGAGCATCTTTGGAGTGTATATGGAGTAAACTAAACTAGTCTTCCAGTGTGAGTGAAGGACCAGGTGCCCACGCATGTGAGAGCAAGGCCCCCCCTTGCACTTCCCCAGTGGAGCCCCCCCTCATGCCCTCTGTCCCTGAGGGTGACACACAGGGTGATGTATAGGGGTCACTGGAGGCTGCTCCAAACAACACGCGCGCAGGGGAACTTGCCCTTTAGGTATATAGCACGCAGCTCTCTGAAGGCTCTTCCTGTTGCCAACCTTGGAACCTATAGCCACTCACACACGACTATATAGGAACGCTCTAGGAAAGTCATGAATGCACATTGTGTGTTAATGTGTCTGTATACCGTACCACTCAATCATGAAGGTATAGAGAAGACATACCATGGCATTTCCAGTATACTTTAATCAAGGACAATTGTTGTAACATTGTGTCAATGTTTTTATATATGCCTTGAATTACATGTTTCAATGTTGGTATGCGTCTTTAACATGGTATCAATGTTGATATATTGCATTACTATCACTATATGCTTGTGTAAGGTTTGGCATTATATCAATGTTGATATATGCCTTGCATTGCTATCAATGCTACAATGCTTTTATCGCATCAAAGCTACCATATATGTTTGATACGATGGTTTTAATATTGTGTCAATGTTGGTATTAGCCTTGCATTACATGGTATCAATGTTAGTTTACAACATTGAATTATATGCTAAGCATAGACTACTTTCTACACCCATGTTAGGTGTGTTAGCGTTGTATCAATGTTGATATCAAAGTTAATATTAAATGTTTTAGCTTATTTACTGTTGTAAATATTGTCAGTAAATCGGGTTCAAAGTCTTTACATGTATTCAGTTCTCCTGCGACCGAACTGAACACAAGTGCTCCCTCCTCTGGTAAATATGTGACATAGGAGCAGGTATTTAAATCACAGTGAAGTGACAATAGACTATCTATCTTTTCGTCATGTCTACAAAATGTGAATAACTAAAACAAAACCGTCTACATTCTACATAGATACATACACACATCTTGTAAAAAAACATGTTTTTGTGTGTTGTGTATTGTGTATGTCAATTGAGATGTATTTAATATATAGGTGTGTGTATATATGCCTATTGCGCTATTCTTTTTGCTGCTGTAGGACGATTCATTATGGAAGTCTTACCTATCTACCCCCCATACCTCCCTGCTTAATACAGTATTCCAACATTGATTATTCAACGTTAACAAAACAGAACGTGGTTTATAAACAATAGCCGATGTTTGGAAACAACTACGGTTGGTTAGGTAGGCCTATGAAGGCCTATGATGTTCACTGGAAATGAACTAAACGTGTTTTCTTTGTTTCTCGGTGACGCACTGCCGCCCCCTGCCGGTCACACTGCAGCACTACGCCTCAAGATAAACCTCAAGCACAAACAAAGACACGCAACATGTACTGGGATGGATCCGGAATGTCATCAATAGCTCAATCACATTACATCGAATAATCATATGAATTATATTAATATTAATAATAATAATTGTAATAATTAAATAAAAATAACGAATGAATTAGTAATTACTAATTAGTTAGTTATTAATACTAATTCGGCATATACTTGGTGATGGTAGATTATTAGTAGTAGAATTCAGTGCTAAAGTATTTTTTACTATTCATATAATTCACTGCAGGTAGGCTTAAATAAGGTTTTCCTCGTTTGTGAACGATCCAGGCTTCCCTCGAGTTCTTGTTTACTCTGTATTGGGCTTGAGTATCTCCAGCGGCGTCTGAGCGCGGCGGTAGAGTAATTGCTGGTGAACTGTTGTAAAGTAATTAAAAGAAAAAGAACCCAGACAGCATGACATGCCTATCGAGTTTTATGGTTGCTTCCGGGATTTAGACCTTCCGAGACAGACCCATCTGCCACCCTATCTCTCTCTCTCTCTCTCTCTCTCTCTCTCTCTCTCTCTCTCTCTCTCTCTCTCTCTCTCTCTTCTCTCTCTCTCTCTCTCTCTCTCTCTCTCTCTCTCTCTCTCTCCTCTCTCTCTCTCTCTCTCTCTCTCTCTCTCTCTCTCTCTCTCTCTCTCTCTCTCTCTCTCTCTCTCTCTCTCTCTGTGAACCTACAGCGTTTCTCTGCCTATATACAACCTATAACAGCAATTACCCTGCAGGCCCCCGTATAGCAGACAGCTATACTTCAGCCCAGGAAACCCCTTTAGCGTCTCAAGCATCTTCACACGTTATAAACCGTTAAGGATGTGATGGTGGTGTTAAGGCATTATGGAATGCAATCTATACCCTTCTGCCAAAGGGCCTCTTTTAACGGGCTGACTTGGCCGCCAGGCAGCTAATATCTGCGTGTTTACGATTGGGAACTTCCATGCAACAAAAAAACTAAACAAAAAACACCCACCCCTGCAAGGACGCATGCGAAAAGCTTGACTATATGCATGCATGCATGCATGGGTTGCTGGGGACTGAATGAATGGATGAATGAATGAGTGAATAACCCTTCCGAACTCACTGTGTGCTTCTATTCTGTCAGTTTCACTGGACATGTTGTGGTGTTTTTACTGAGCGCTGTTGACACTGTCTCTGGTACAGAGGACATCCAATCACTAATACACGTTTAACTGAATAAACACTCGTCATTGACCACGCTGATGAACCCAGTGTGGTTTGATGCCAATATTATTGTTTGTATAAAGTTCGCTTGTTTAATTATGCCTATATATATATAATATACCGGCATATTAAAAGAGGCCTAACAAAGCGTTGGCCTAAATTAATCTGTAAATAAGTAATTCCATTAGTCAAACAGTTGGACGTGTAGGCCTACATTTTATTATTTACAATTAGTTAATTTGTTTAATTAATTTGTATATGTATTTTGTTCATCGGCGTAATATAGTCATATAGTCATGAATCTAATTGTAAAGTTTTTATATTCTAAATGTGTAAAGTATCGGTAGCCTATAATGAATATAATTTGACAGATTTCGGGAGTCATATATATATATATATATATATACGAACTTTACTTTTAATTTCTTGGTAAGACTTGACGAAGAGGTATTTTAAGTGGGCACAGTGTAGTTCTATTTTTTTTTACAAATGCAAATCAACTTGAAATAAAAAATATAGAATTGGGAATGCAATAATAAATTAGTACTTAGTTCAAATACATTCATATATTCAATGCAATATACCAACACACACACACACGCACACACACACACACACACACACACACACACACACACACGCACACACGCACGCACGCACGCACACACACACACACACACACACACACACACACACACACACACACACACACACACACACACCATTTAACGTATAATAGGCTTAATTTCATGCAGAAAATAATGATTAATAAAATGGACCACTTATAGCTACAACAACAACAACAACAACAACACATCTACACATCTTGAGGTCCAATAACCGCTAATAATATCAAACATTAATCACCATAACAATTTAGAGTCCTATCTTTTAAAACGGCACAGACATGTTCAACAACATATAACAATTGCAACAAAAATTAAATAGTCATGTTTTTCCTTCTTTTTTTTTGTGTGTGTGTGTGTAATCCCCCACCAACGATAATCCAGATAATGGTCCAGAATTACAACTATAACTGAACTACAGCGCGGTCCAAATCACATCCTATGTGTGTGTGTGTCGTCTTTAGTCTCTCCGCTGGTCTCGGCTGCCCTTCTTCATCTTCATCCTGCGGTTCTGAAACCAGATCTTGACCTGTCTCTCGGTCAGACTCAACTGTCTGGCCACCTCGTACCTCCGGTCCCTCGGCAGGTACATGTTAAAGAGGAACTCCTTCTCCAGCTCCAGGATCTGGTGCTTGGTGTACGGACACCGCTTTTTCCGGGTGGATTTGGCGTGAAGCCAGTGTGTCGAGGGGTCGCCTATAGGAACCAGGGTGAGTGGGGGGGGGGGGGGGGGGGGGGGGGTGGAGGGGGGCGGGGGGGGGGGTCACATCACATCACAGACAGACAGTTAAGCGTTCAGCGTTTATATCAACTCACTCTAGGAGATAAAGATAACGATTTACATGTTGGTTTTTTTTGTGTAATTGGAGATCAAGTCGAGCATATAACGAATGATCGTCCCCTTGTTTTGCTTCGAGCTTTAAAAAAAAAAAAAAAAAGACCGTTCTATAGGCATTGTGTGTGATGCTAAATCAGCAATAAGCAAAATACAATTAAAAGTGATGGGTTTAAAATGTATTTCTTGAGAGTGAAACTCCTATTTTGGTGGGAAGAACAACAACAACAACCGTGTAGAGTGCGAGTGTGTGGCGGCCTTGCGGTGTTCAGGTCTGCCTGTAAACAGTAGCTTGGCAATCGGGTGGGTTGCCAAAAAAAAAATGCCATCTTGTTCGTAATCCCCAATCATATCAAATATGAATGTTGGACATTTTTAAACGCGCAAACCGGAATCAATTGTCGTGTGAAGTGTGCGTGCATGCAAATAATATAAAAAACAAACCCACATAATTTACTTGCGTCTGTGACAATCTTCCTTTCTTCTGCAGACGTGTTGTCCCCGCCCGCTGCAGGCTTAGTGTGGCTCACGGACGCGGGGATCGTATCGCTGGGGATCTCCGTGGCCGCCGGCCCTTTCCCGGTACTGGAGGAGGAGGATGAGGAGGTGATGCGAGGCGTGCGGGTCTCCAGCGTCGTGCATTCCCCGCCGCCTCCGCCGCCGCCGCCGCCGCCGAACAGAGGCTCTGACTTGATGTCGTAGTGCATGGTGGTGGTGCTGGTGGTGCTGGTGGACGACGGCAAACCCGTCAAACACATCGACGCCGACACCGGATCCAACGCCCAAGTGCGCGCGAACATGCCGTCGGTGTCCCCCCCGGTGGTGTAGTGGTGATGCATGTACGTCGGGGTGGCGGTCGCGGTCGAAGGGTGCGACAGGGTGGCGAGAGTAGGGTTCCACGAGCCTCCGAAAAGAGAGGACTTGGCCGCCTGGAAGGGGAAGCTCTCTTGTCCGCCATATTCACCGAGCATTGTCTGGTGTCCCGCCTGCAGCAGCTCTGCGCCGCCGCCGCCGCCGACCACCACCGACGACGAGTAGGACATGGGCGCGATGTCCTCCTGCTCGTGGTGTATACGCGAGTCCACATAATAGCTCGTACCCAATGTCGACATGACAACGACACGAAAGAAGCCCTAGACCCCTAAAAAAGCATGCCTCATCGTCGTATGGAACCTGCTTCTCTTTGCATGGTGCAGGCAGGGGGAGGCTGCACGAGAGAGAGAGAGAGAGAGACCAGTCCGGTATAAGATGAACCTTTGCCATCCATGGACGGGATAGGGCGCCCAGACACGTGACCGTGGGACACAACAACGAACAATAATAAATCAGCCTGCATGCTGCATGCCTACAAACTAAACGGCCAGCCTCCCCCCCCCCCCACCCACTATCATATTTAAATAGCAAAACCATACGCCTTTTATTTGAACGATTCACTTCGTTTTATAAGCTATAAACGGTATCATTTGGCGTCGAGACCCTCCGATTCCCTCTCTCTCTCTCTCTCTCCCCCCTCTCTCTCTCTCTCTCTCTCTCTCTCTCTCTCTCTCTCTCTCT
Organism: Muraenolepis orangiensis; assembly: GCA_027704905.1. NCBI lineage: Eukaryota > Metazoa > Chordata > Actinopteri > Gadiformes > Muraenolepididae > Muraenolepis > Muraenolepis orangiensis. Next base: position 15,593,293 of record CM051008.1, read on the forward strand.
CTCTCTCTCTCTCTCTCTCTCTCTCTCTCTCCCTCTCTCTCTCTCTCTCTCTCTCTCTCTCTCTCTCTCTCTCTCTCTGGTGTTGTAGCATTGTAAAATGGGGATTTTAACAGCGTCCAAATTGGCTTTGAACCGATATTTTAAGATAGTCGCTTTTAATATAGGATCATTTGCTAAATGACCCTATGTATACTCTTTTATAGACTGTTCTAGAATGAAAACATAGTAATATAGTAAATTCATAGTATAGTAATTTCAGTAAATGCCAGGTGTTAATATATATATATATATATTTTTATATATTATTATTATAACATTTTTATTGAACGACCTCTACTAAACGTTCTGATATATAAACAGGTTTTCAAAAGTGGTGAAGGTTGAAGGATTCCCTCTATAGTCGCAGTGTTGTGGTGGTTGTTGTAGTGTTAATATTGTCCAAAAGATGGACATCGGGGTGCATCTTCAATAGCCTATATCTTCTAAACTCTTTATATATATATATATATATATATATATATAGGCGACCCAACACGCCTACGAAAGTGCGGTGTGCGGTTATTTGGTGTGTGTGTGTGTGTGTGTGTGTGTGTGTGTGTGTGTGTGTGTGTGTGCGTGTGTGTGTGTGTGTGTGTGTGGTGTGTGTGTGTGTGTGTGTGTGTGTGTGTGTGTGTGTGTGTGTGTGTGTGTGTGGGGGGGGGGGGGGGGGGGGGGGGGGGGGGTGCTATACAGCAGTTCGTTTTTTATCACGGGGGGGCAATTTGGCTGTTTTTCTTTTTGGGTTACAGCCTCGGCTTAATAACACCAATAAACGGCCCGGTCCTTTGTGTCCATTCTCCCCGGAGCCGGCAGACGCATCCGGGCTTTGCAGCACAATCCGCGCAGGCAGACGCGCTGCTCGGGAATGCGCGCGTCGGCGTTGGCCTGCAGACTGCAATGATCGTAACCTTGTCTGTTTCACCAGCTCATCCTCTCTCCTCTCTCCAAGCTTTACACACACACACACACCAAAAAGCTGCATTATCCTGCACATCTTAGTGTATGTGTATATCTAGCATGGCCGTGGACCATGTGTATAGTCGGCTGTTATAATCCACCACATGCACACGGGTTGTCGATGAATATAGAAGAAGAACGGACAGACAGAAACAGACACATTAGACACGTTGTTGTTGTTTTTTATAATCATTGCATTGTTTATGCATACAGCAGGTATATAGAGAGGGAGGAGAGGCTGTACCAATAGCATATGCATCGACAATAACAGCAGAAGAGTATCACTATTAGAGAAAATCCATGGGAAGTGTGTTGGCTTTGGCGCAGTGTAGGAATCGGGGGCTAAATGAGATGCATTGTCGTTTTTCTTTTATGGTGCGACGAGTTTTACTGTGGTAATCAAGGCAGTTTTGTGTTGTGGGAGACACAAAAATAGCCCAACAACATGAGACTACCTAAACCAGCCCACAGCCCGCTGTTCCTCCAAAGTAGCACTATGGTTAACAACGTCCCAAAGCCATGTCTTTAAAGGTAGAACAAACAAATGCGTGGACCTACACGTACAATTTAGAATATGCCAAATATTAGCTATTCATTTTTTTTAAGACAGGTCCAAAAAAGTGTTCATGCCTTATTTACTTCAGTTTAAACCAGCATGTTTTGTTTTAAATCGACCCCACACTCCTTTAGGAGAAATTTAGGAGAACCCTTTGCCGTTTTACCCTTTGCAATTATCACTCAATCACACACGTAGCCCTCGGTGCCCCGCTGAGAATTAAGAATGCTATACAAATATGTACATTTCGAAACAAAGTATACAGGCTCACAGCTCATAGTGTGTATCATCACACATGTGTATTATTATGGAATTATTGTAAAGAGAAGAGATATAATTACAGCCGCTATATGCGCACCTCGTATATCTCCTACACACCGCCGAGCCAAAAGAACCAAGAGACGCACAATGTTTCACTGTGACTACAAAGTAGTCCTATAGCCGATACCTCAATGCATATTGTTCATTACTCATTATAATAAACAAATGAATTAATAACATGGCATGTATACAGTGTGTAGTTCCAGGGGATTCTTTTTATTAGTTTGACCTGCAGCGAAATGTCTAAAGTATAAAGGCCTATATATTAGACCTCTCCTTCCTTCTGGTTCCTAATGACAGGAAGAGACTTAAGGTTCTTAAAACATAATACTAACTAAATATCAGCTATATACTCCGACATGCAACTCCCATACGGTATTTTCATAAAGGCTGACTAGTACAACACACGCCTTGTTAACACTCTGGAGGAAGCATTTCACATTGTGGATAAACATTGGAAGGCGTAAACCGTGTATATAAATACATATACCCACGACAGATCAAATCAACAATATTAATAAATTACTTATCGGTGTCTTAATTTCCAAAATGGACATTCTCACAGCAGTCGAGGGCCGGTGATGGGGAGAGGAGGAGGATGAGGAGGAGGAGGAGGAGGAGGAGGAGGAGAGAAGGAGGACCAAAACCCAAACCAAAACCAAACCATAACTGCACCCTTGCAGCTTTTCACATTGGTCTCATGAAAAATGATAGTTGCTTGAGAGCTCTCTGATTCTATTCTCCCGGCTCATTTTCTTCAGTTTCATCCTCCTGTTTTGGAACCATATTTTGACTTGCCTGTCGGAGAGGTGCACCCCGCGGCTGATCTCCAGGCGCCTCTCTCGAGTCAGATACATGTTAAAGAGGAACTCCTTCTCCAGCTCCAGGGTCTGGTGCTTGGTGTACGGACAGCGCTTCTTCCGGCCGCTCTTAGCCGTCAGCCAGTTGGCCGTGCAGCCTCCAATCGTCCCGGCATCTCCTAATATATATATATATATATATACACACAATGAAAATATAAAATATATAAACAATAAAACATTTAACCACCATCATGCATGTCAGCACACATGAACAATAACAACGAGGTCAACGCATAAGGCCAAACCATCTTTATATATTACAGTGAGACTGTTTATGAATCACCAATCTACGTTTCCACGTAGATTCAACTCTCCAAGTTGAGGCTACCAGGCTATACAAGAACCAGGCGGAGCTGGGTCCGTTTGAGTCCATTTGTTCAGACATGGAGCATTTAACGAACGTTCAACCACCATGCAGGAAAACACATGTGATGTTTTTGACCGAGAACTCAAAGACACACACACACACACACACACACACACACACACACACACACACACACACACACACACACACACACACACACACACACACACACACACACACACACACACACACACACACACACACACACACACACACACACACACACACCGGGTGCTAAATGCATGCATTTGTTCTTCAGCGGTGCAGAAAACCTTACGCAGATTAACAGTTATCATCACCTCATGGTAATCTGAGTCAGATTAAAACGCCAAATACGCATGCATGGACTGTTCACCTTTGCTGGTCTTCTCTGTGCTCTCCGTACAGGTCTCCTCCGGGGGTTCAGGGGACGAGAGGCTATCCGGGGACAGGCGGCTCTCCGAGTCTCTCGCCGGGGTGCAGCCATGAGGCTTGGATGCGGCCGGCGCATCTTCGCTCTCCCGGCCGTTCGCTGCAGGGACCTCGTCCACCGAATTGCCGGTTGCGTGCAGGGAAGCATCGAAGCGAGCGGGTCGTTGCAATGTAAAATGGGTCACATTGGGCTGAACGTCGTGGTGGTGATACACCTTAGGAGATGTGGTGTGGTACGTCTGAGAGAGGCGGAAATATCCGGGGACCGGCACGGTGCCGCTATTGGCACCGGGACACGACCCAGACGCCGCTATCCTTGACGTGAAGGATAGGTCATCTGCCAACGCCGCTCCTTTAGGACCGCACTTCTCCGACTCGTACACGCAGTACGCGTTCTCCTCTTTGATCGCGGGGGAGGAGAAGGAGCACTGCAGCTGGGCCACATTATTGTGGCACGATGCACCACCGCCGGGCTGCTCGGCGCGACACGACCTGGACGTGTCCATGAGCCACGCTTCCATCCCCTGGATGTACGGACCCGCGGCGGGTGACGGCGTCGTAGCCGGAGATCCCGCGTCATTGCGCTTGGCGATACCCGGGAAACAAGAGCCCGTGGACAGTCCATAGGAGTACTCGGAGGGCGGCAGATACACGCCGCCGCCGCCGCCCTGGTAGTACGGCGCGCCGCCGTCGCCTCTGATCAGAGAGTCCACAAAGAACGTATTCCCGGCCGGTTGGCTGGCATTCGGGCATGTCATTGTGGTGGTGGAGTAATTTGTCGGTGGATGGAGATAGCCCTTTCTGGCGGACATTTCTCGTGCAAAACATGGTGAATCTAATTACAGATCCCCTCGCTTACTCTCTCTTTAGCCTGCAGCCAATTAAAAGTCCAGAGGACGACAGACTCCGCCCACTCCCAGAGCCTCAGACTCCGTCTGGGTCTCAGTGGATGATGTTATTGTAGCCAACGAGGCCACGGAAAAGTGCAGGGAAATGGAACCAAAATCGATATCTCCAAATGTTGTATCACTTAAAATCCTCTTCCACCAAATGTCTAAAAAGCATATTTTCTGCGTAATATTGGTAGTAATACACATTGCTACTAATTGATCACATCAGAGTTGGGTAATCAACTCCATGTCCAATAACAAACAACTCTGAACACTATTTGAATCCGAAGATGTAAATATTACACGTTGGGAGTAGAAATAAACTCGCAAATGTTGAACTTTTGAAATTTCAACACTATTTTCTGTTTTCTGTGTGTACGCGTAACGCTTCCTCCATCCATCCCTCCTCAGAACTCAGAGGTTCTCTATAGCGTCAGATGACCGTATGATGATTGTTATGTGCGCGGTGTTTAACTTTACAGCGAACGCTATTGCCTGTAACTATTAACACTAAGGGCTCTTCGGGTCCCTATTAAACGCCCTGCGTGCACGACGCCAAAAAAGGTTAGAATGGACGCAAGAACCTTGTGGAAATGTTGCACTTGTCAGAGGATGGCCGACGACCCATTATAACAAACACAATGCTTTCCAAATCAACAATATATATTGTATTCTAGATACATCTTTATTTTCTCTGCAGGTCCTCTGAGTATCAGTATACCAGTATTGTGTATAGTATTTTCTATAGTATTGTTTTAGAAATGCATATACTGCGGGGGGGAATGGGGAGTAAAGCATTAATTTGTACTTTTTTGGAAATGGCCAATACACATCTTGTATCTTGTATTGTATCTTGTATCAATGTATCAATGACACGATTTGAACAATTCCGTTTTAAGGATAATTAACTCTTATTTTCTGCCTATAAGCCATATACGCGTTTGGTGTTCCATGCGTATAGACGGCAAGGAGCCGCAGGCCCACGCTATTAGGATTCTCGTAAATGTAAAGTTGTAAATTCTTGTAAATAATAAATACTACTTGAAAGCAGACACGGGTCTACGTAGGCCAATCTCTGTCTATCTATCTATCTATCTATCTATCTATCTATCTATCTATCTATCTATCTATCTATCTATCTATCTATCTATCTATCTATCTATCTATCTATCTATCTATCTATCTATCTATCTATCTATCTATCTATCTATCTATTATCTCTCTATCTCTCTCTCTATCTATCTATCTTTATATATATATCTATATATATAGATAGATATATATATATGATACGATATACATATATATAGCATATATAGTATGCAGTTACTCGTCTTAACTTGTAACTATTTTGTCTTGAAGTTAACATGCCAAAATACAAACGAAGTGCATAGTCATTTCGTTGAAGCTATGTTACATTTTAACAGTGTTTAGCCTATATAGCATATACGCTGCTTGTATCTATTAGTATCTATTATGTTGGTGCCTTAAAAAAGCATTAGTCTAGTATTAGTATACATTACATACCATTATATATTCGTGTTATTTAGAAGTGGAGGCCGATTTCAAATAACCCTATATCGAAAGACCTAAAAAGGCCTTTTCCCTACACTCAAATAGTAGGCTTTATGAGAAATTGAACATGACTATAGACCATGTATATAATAGAACTAAATGACCTGCTTCGTTCCATTTTCATTTCACCATTATCACAATTCCGATGCAGCACTTATCGGTCTACTCCTCAGGCCAATTAACGCCAAATAATAAAGTAATACATAATACAATTATAAAGTAATACATAATACAATAATAATAAAGGGAAACCATATAGAAACTATCCCTTAATGTACAGGCCCACAGGACAGAGCTGTTATGTTTTTTTCTTTATTTGTAATACACTAACCGAAATCACACACACACACACACACACACACACACACACACACACACACACACACACACACACACACACACACGCACGCGCACACACACACGCACACACACACGCACACACACACACACACACACACACACACACACACACACACACACACACACACACACACACACACACACACACACACACACACACACACACACACACGACGAAATGTCACTATTACGTACAAAATATTGCATAACGCACACTGAAACGCTGTATATATTATATGTTCCTGCTTACCTTCATAATTATAACGTAAAGCAGGGTATAGGCGTGCTTTGATGTCCTGCTAGACAGTCCTTAGAGAGAAAATCCCAATTCACGGCAATGACATTGATATACGTGGCGCCCCCCAGTGGACACACGGGGAACAGCAGCAGAACGCCTCGCAGCAAAACAACTGAATATCCCATCCGCGGTAAGACGCCGAGACAAATGACGCTGGAAGGTCCGTGAACACAGGCTTTACAGTGCTCTCTCTCTCCCCGTGGTTGTTTTCAGCCCATAGTCACAGTTAATAACCTTGGTCTCAGACGGTTTATTGCACTACACTCCAAACGCTCTAGACGAATGCGCGTTTTATGGCCGCAGTTGCTGCAGCAACTGGGAGGATGTGGCCTGTAAGGCAATCAAAGGGAAGCCCTTTTCAGGATAAGAGCATCACATCCAGGTCTTTCCTTTCAGTGCTGTACGAATGTATCAATCCACGCAGGAAGTGTATATTCCATTTAAGTAGTAACATGTATAATACACATGGATAAAAGGGGACAAGGGTGGTGGCGTGGGGGTAACCTCCATTTTGTTATAGAAAGGGGGTCTATCGTATAGCGGTGGAGAGTCATTCAGATTGTTGGCCTTTACTACTCTAACAACACGCGGTTGGCTTTCACGTTGAAAGCTTGAAATGTTTAATCGATGTAATAGCCTTTTATTCCAGTAAAATAGTTGTAAAATGTTATATGGTGGGGGTTTCACGTGTTAAAACGAGCCATGCCGCTGCACGCCCGCCTCGGTCCTTTGTAATGGATAGGCTGACCCGAAGAAACACCACGCTTGATCCGATTTCAAGTCAGAAGTCAGAAAGGAAGGCAAATATATATCGATCTATCACGAATGTGATCCGATCCACGTGCCGTTGTATAAAAACCAAACTGAATCTAGTGTTACGTTTCACCCCACCTGCAAGGAATGAGTTCTTTGTCTCCGTTTAAATGGTTAAATCAAACATATAACCCAATGTCTATAATACAGCATTCACACACATATACCTTTTGACATGTGATGTGTTAATTGGTGTCACACAATACAATAAACGAACCAACTAAAAATAATGAATGATATCCAAGAACATTTAAATGTTTTAGATATGTGCACCAAACAGCAACAACAACAACGTCGCCAATTCGTCAGTAACAAGTTGGGAAAAGACATTCAATCTTCTTCTTTTTTTTCAGACATTTGGGAGCTTGTATGTTCACAATAAACTGGAAAAGTGTTCAAAACAACGAAGCCCAACATAATACTGTTCCATAATTGATAAAACCCTGACCATGCGGAGACATTATTGATCATTATACCAAATACATTGCTATACGCCCATCGCAACCTCGCACACATCCTATATAACTGAACACGTGTCGTGTAGGCGAGATGCATGAATGTGCATCCAAATACACTTTTCCGGGAGCAATTGTTCATTACAATATCCTTTTCTTGTTTTTGGTTTTTGCACAAATTATAGTTTCTGCATTGTTGAACAGTAATCACGTCATAACCTTTTTGTAAACAGCAATAATGCTGATATAATAATATAGGCTAATAATAATAATAATAATAATAATAATAATAATAATAATAATAACAACAATAATAGAGAGACATATCTGTGCCCCAGATCATATGGAGCAAACAGAGAGAGAGAGAGAGAGAGAGAGAGAGAGAGAGAGAGAGAGAGAGAGAGAGAGAGAGAGAGAGAGAGAGAGAGAGAGAGAGAGAGAGAGAGAGAGATAGCCGCATGGATATAAAACGCATGCCAACCGCAGTCTTTGTCCCCATACTGTTATAGCATGGGGGTGTAGTACTGTAAGCGATCTCTGTTCAGTTTCTTCTCCTTCATTCTCCTGTTCTGAAACCAGATCTTCACCTGGCGGTCCGTGAGGTCCAGGACCCGGGACAGCTGGACGCGCTTCTCTTTGTTGATGTACACGCTGAAGAAAAACTCCCTTTCAAGTTCCCTCAGTTGGTACTTTGAGTACGGACACCGCTTCTTGCGCGTCCTCTGGCCACCTGAAAACAGAATAACAACCAGAGGAAAACAACACAACATGACATGACACGTGTTGATGTCTAAGTATATATAAGTATATAGCATCAACGTGATCTTAAACACACACACACACACACACACACACACACACACACACACACACACACACACACACACACGGCCTGTCTTTTTAAAGAAAGGCGAAATGGATGCGCCAAAGTGTGTGTGGGTTGGTTCCTTAAGGCGTAACCCATATTCGGGCCTTACTTATTTGTAAACAGGGTACATGCTTTGATTTAGACGTATATATATATGTATCTATATGTATATATAGATACATATATATATACACACTTGGAATTAATCGTGCACATTGCATGCTATCAAGTGATATACTGTGAAGGTCATCCATGTGGCTTGGGCCTAAAACACGCATCGCTGCACGTACCCGTAGGCCCGCATTGTCTGCGGTGTTCATGCAGACTATCGTAGAAAAAGACTGAATCTTTCCGTATACAAATTGAGAATTGTGAATCATGAATGATATCCCTGATCATATTTGTCACCACTTTTTCAACATGTGTGTTGCCAGAATGAAATTCAGAATCTTACGCATTGAAATTCTTATTCGCATTTGACTGCCTCTTTTGGTATGGTATTTGACTATTATATACATATATATACACAGTATATATATATATATATACACAGTATATATATATATACACAGTATATAGGCTTATATATGTGTGTGTGTGTGTGTGTGTGTGTGTGTGTGTGTGTGTGTGTGTGTGTGTGTGTGTGTGTGTGCGTGTGTGTGCGTGTGTGTACAAATAAATAAATAAATCTATGCAATATATATATATATACATATACTGTATATATATATGTGTGTGTGTGTGTGTGTGTGTGTGTGTGTGTGTGTGTGTGTGTGTGTGTGTGTGTGTGTGTGCGCGCACACACACACACACGCACACATTTTTATATATACACGTACACGTACACGTATACGTGTACGTGTGTCTATATAAAAACAAACAAATAAATAAATAAATATATATATAAAGAATATATTTATATATATATATATATATAAAGAATATATATATATATATATATATATATATATATATATATATATATATATATATATATATATATTGTATATACATACATCCATAAGCCTAAGGGGTCAGCAAGAAATGATCAAAAGCTCAACACTGGAGATATACTGGATACTAGTGACGTCTATTAAAGCAGAGCGGCTGTGCATCGTAACCCAATAGGTCGGACATGGGGAGAAGGAGAAGCCGAGACACTTTTGACGTGATTCCCGACTGTGTCTCCCACACACATAGACACAACTGTCTTCACGGCCAACTTCAATCCCAAGCACATGCTCTTGTCGTTTATAGAATAAAAGTTGTGTCAGGGTATACGTGTCATCAACCTATCTGCAGGCCCCTTCTCCATAAACCGTGTATTCTTATAAAAACACACCATATAAAAGCTTTTAAGAGTATAATAGATTTTCACATTTTCACATAAGAGTCGATGTCCACCATACTACTACTCACTGCTGCTCTTGCTGCACGTCTCCTGTGCGCGTGTGGAGGACGTGGAGCGGGGGCTGCACGAGCTCTCCTCGTCCCGGCGGCTCCTCGCCTCGGCTCCTGTGTCTGAGCTCATGGGGGCCGAAGCCCTGCTTACTTTAGAGCGTCCTCCTCCTCCTCCTCCTTCTTCTTCTACTTCTTCTTCTTCTTCTCCAGATTCTCCAGATCCTGAAGAACGACCGGTCGGGGTAGGTGTGGTGGTGGTGGTGGTGGTGGTTTCCCCATTGCCACCGTAGGCGCTGTCCAAAAACTGATCAAACGCTTGGGGTAATACTCCGTTTCTGCCCACACTACCGTAGAAGCTCGCAGGCGTCGGGTGGTGTGAGCCGCCGCCGCCGGGGTGACACTGCACACTGGGGTTGTTTTTCACGAATAGGTCTCCCAGGGAAGGGTATTGCCCACCGTCTCTGCCGTGGTGCACGAAGTCCTCGGGGTAGCAATGAGACGACGACGACAGGCTTCCCCTGCTGCTGTGGTGGTGGTGGTGGTGGTGCCATTTACCACCGGACGCATCAATGCCATAATCCCTGAAAGCCACATCCCTGACGGACGGGACCTGTGGCAGATGAGATGAGGGTTGGTACGAATACGAGATGGGACAAGAAGTCGGTTGATTCTGGGTTAAATAGTGAGGGAGGCTCGAGAAGTCGGCCCCGGAGGAGACGTAGTACGTGCAGCTCGGCAAATACATGTTCGACCCTGCAGCTGCATGAGCAGAGAGGCGTTCATCAAAATCCATATTGTGATACCCGCCGTGGCTTCAACAATCCGCGCATAGTTCCTCCGTGCATGAGGCGCTGAGGCTCCCGTCACTTTGAGAGACCAGATCAGGGGGGGGGGGGAGAGCAGAAAACGTTAGGCGTACAGAGGGGGCTGACGTCGGGATCCATCTCTCTATCCGAGAGGAACATGTGACCATGGGCTGAGAATGACAGATCACGCCTCACATGATGTCATATGAGTCCTGGCTCTGACAATGAGAACTATATGGATATAGAGCAGCGCAGAGAGGGGGGGGGGGACAATGAATGAATAGTTTCAGAATTACTCAAGGCAATTGTTTTGAGATGGAAATAATAATCATTAGTATGTTTTTTTTTATTTGAATTTGCATCGGATTACAGGCCTACATCACGTGTCTTCTTGTCACTGTGTGTGTCAATAACTATTCAAATAAACAATAAAGCTTGAGCAAAAGTTAGATATCAACTAATATAAACACATTGTTGACATGGACGTATTATATTCTTACTTAAAGCAAAGTAGGTCTGTAATCATTTAACTCACTAAGTATAGGGACAACCACTTATTAGCCTATACTTCTGCATCTCCGCTACTTTTAATAGGCTATTATTTCCACATATATGCTGCTCCGCGTGTAACCACACTGCCGCTTACGTTTACGTCTGCGCACATATTAGTTTCACTACGGTAACAGAGATGGCCTTCACAATAATAACCGCGGCTAGTGGGGGGGGGGGGGTGGAGGAGGGGAGAGGGGGGGGGGCGGCTGACTCTTTTACAATTGGCTGCTGTGAGTGTCTTGACCATGAAGGGGCCGGCTCTGGACCATGGACCATTTGCGAAGGTCATGGAAACCATGAGAGTGTAACGCCTGCCCACTCTGGTCGTCACGGCTGTGGCCCGCGCGCATCACGGGCCCATGTAAGGACAGGGAGGGAGTTACGCTCACACAATGGGAGGGTGTTTTCCTAAAATAACCTACTCGATCTTAAATGAAGTTTTTTTATTTTTTTTTATCAATTTGTAAAAAAATGTTTTAATGACAATTGACATTGACATAAGTGTTACCGTCGCCGATGCATTGAGGTAAACAACCCTACAATAATGCGTGACCTATATGCCTATATATAGCAACTATAGGCCTAATACATCAAAATGGGCCTGCACTATATCAAATTACATTATATTACATTACATTACAGTCATTTAGCAGACGCTTTTATCCAAAGCCACTTACAATGGTGTGTTTCAACAAAGTAAGAGAAGAACTCGTCACCAGAAGTCAAAAGTGCATTTAATTCCTAACAAGTCTCCAATAACTGAGCCAGTGCTCAGGTAGAAGTACAATAAGTTCAGATAAAAGTACATTCAGGTAAAAGTACAATAAGTTGGCAAACGATAGAACAATATCTAAGTAACAATCTACTTAGAAAGACGCTATACGCTAATATGTATATTGGTGGCCACCAATGAACAGTTCTTCCAGATTGCATGGGGAATTGACAAGAGTTTCCATTAGCAGAAATAGTAAATAGCTACTTTGTTCGTATATGAAATGTGTCATATGTGTTGTTCACATAAGGTTCTTGTATATTTAAAACAACGACAACAACAACAACAAAAACAACA
>CM051008.1:15610893-15663393 GCA_027704905.1 Muraenolepis orangiensis
ACGATAATGCTTGCAGGCATTAAAACATGTTAGATGTTTTGCTTTTAACATCTTTACATTTGAATAAACTATATAGGCTTGGATCATATTCTGCGGCATGACATAATCAGTATATATATTTTTTAGATGTGAGGCATATTACAGATCTGAATAGAAAGCTCCAGGATCCAGCTCTAGGATCTACACTTTAGGGCTACAGAGAACACCTCAATTAACACATTTAGACCCATTTGCTCATTGCAGTCCTACAGTGTATGTGTATTTTAAATTGTTTAACAATCGACTTGTCTATGGTTTCATTAACGGGGTAAATTAAGGTCGTTTGTTGTGGAGAAATAGACAAGGAAATGTGTAATGCCGTACGCAGAATATCCGTATAGGCCTATATCTTTAATTTACTCCGACTATTGAGCAGCATCTAAATGTGGCGCAATTAGGCCTAGTGAAAAGTACATTTACCAGTATATTGTATCAAGAAAATAACCCCAAAAGAACGTCTAAACAGTCTAAACAGGCCTCTATTTAGCCGACAACCGAGAGAGGCTCTGAGCGGAGGCCAAGGTCAAGGTGAAGGGTATAGGGTCGAGGCCCTCGCTGGCCGTCGGATAATTCCTCCAAGGAAGACTTTACATATAGTCATTTTCTAGTGATGACTCCTCATTTAAACACTCATTTGGAGAAGTTTAAAACAAGGCAAAACAACGCATGTGCTTATACAGGCCCTAATAGGCCTATTGTACGAATTGTGCCATAAAAGTGAACGTGAATATTAGGCTATATGCCCATAGAAAATAAGCTATATAGGTCTGTTTATATTTTTTAATTCGTTGACTATAATTAAACAGAGTTGAGGCCGAGTTGAGGCCTATAGCCATTTTAATTAAAAAATATATATATATATATATTTATATATATATATGTATATATATTTACTGTATATATTTACTGTATATATTTGTAGGTCTATAATGCAAAATGTAGGCCTAAATATCCAATTAAAATAGGCAACAAATAGCCTACATCTTGACACACGTGTTTACTACTTAGAGGCCTGATGAAAACACTGGCTTGCCCAGATTTCTTTACTGCAGCGAAAACGTACATTTGCCTAAAAAAAACCCTAATATAACCTCCTCCTTTAACGATTTTAATAAATATACCAACACTAAAACAAGGTCGGGAGATGGGGAAGGCCTGCAGATGCCTGTAGCCGGGGCGGCGAGACGAGACGGTCCGGGGTGTAGCAGGAAGCATGCCAGCCACAACACACACACACACACACACACACACAACACACACACACACACACACAACACACACAGCCTGGACAATAGTGGACTGGCTGCTGTCACTCAAGCCCCCTATAGAGAGGATTGGGTTAGAATAGGTCGTTATCAGTGCAGTTAAGACCCACAATGTCGTGCTTATAGGCCAGAAGCATTTCTTGACGCATGGTGTTTAAACAACGGTCGTCTCTTTGAACCGACAGGTACATGATAATCATACCAAGTTGTTTGGACGTCGGTTATAGGAAAGCAGAGCATCATTTCTAGTAAGAAACGTATAAACCAATTGTCTACACCCTACGCCGTACCCTACATCCCCTCGGCTCTATAGGCCCTTTAAAGCGACCGCTGCAGCATCTGTTAGACGTAGGTCTACTATGTTACAGTATAGAACACTGGATATGTTTAATTATATAGGTCTACTGACATATATGTTACAGTATAGGAACACCATGGATATGTTTAATTATATAGGTCTACTGACATATATGTTACAGTATAGGAACACCATGGATATGTTTAATTATATAGGTCTACTGACATATATGTTACAGTATAGGAACACCATGGATATGTTTAATTATATAGGTCTACTGACATATATGTTACAGTATAGGAACACCATGGATATGTTTAATTATATAGGTCTACTGACATATATGTTACAGTATGGGAACACTGGATATGTTTACTTATATAGGTCTACTGACATATATGTTACAGTATAGGAACACTGGATATGTTTAATAATATAGGTCTACTAACATATATGTTACAGTATGGGAACACCATGGATATGTTTAATTATATAGGTCTACTAACATATATACGTTAAGGAACACCATGGATATGTTTAATTATATAGGTCTACAAACATATGTTACAGTATGAACACCATGGATATGTTTAATTATATAGGTCTACTAACATATATGTTACAGTAGTGGAACCCATATGTTTAACATACTGGGTATATGTTTAACTAGACTTATCGGTTACAGTATAGGGACACTGGATATGTTTAATTAGCCCTATGGTCTATACTATAACATGTTACAGTATTGGAACACTGGTTATGTTTAATTAGGCCGTCTACTAACATATACGAACATATATGTTACAGTAGGTGCATGCTTTTGTTAAGTTATTGTAAAACAGGTTCATGTGTTTCACACACGTCAACGTGTGTGTTTGGATCTCGCAGGTCCATTTCATTGTTTCAAATCCCAACGTTTGGTGGGCCGTGGCAGTCAGCAGACATGATGCTCATAAAGGAACCCATTCAATTCGCCCATTTCGTTTCAAATAAAATAAACAAGTTTCACCTGAAAAGTTCAACATCCATCGGCCTGCTATCGGAAGATTCAGTGTAAGTTATGAAGTAGGCCTACTTACTTTAAAACCTGCAGTGTTTGTAATACCTGCCAAGCAAGATAACACAGCTCTCTCCTCTGTCTCTACAGTGGTTAATGCACTTTTTATGAGTTCGTCTTGTGATGTGTTGACCTCTGGCTCCTTGGCCCCTCGGAGGCTCTCTCTCTCTCTGCAATCAGAAACATGCACACACCAACACACACACTGACGCATTTAGACTGCAGACCTCGGCCTCTTTTACCAATAGGTCGAGGAATACAAAGTATGCATTTTTTTTTTATAAAAATGTTGTTTTATACGAACATATCGTTGTTTTTGTCTGAATAAAAACGGTCTTATCTAAACACAAACCGCTTTTAGGTCCATCCAATGAAGACTTTGCCCTGCATGTTTTGCACTATAGAGACACGCAACACCGCGACACATCCAAATGCATTCGTATTTAAAAGCAATATATATGTATATATATATTCCTTTTATGTTAGACAGGCATTCAGGAAATTCGCGGCGTAATGACACAATGTCAATGCTTGTTGGGCAGATGGCCAGTTTTACGACGTAACTGGCCTATACTTTGTTTATCCCGAAAGTTAAGCTATAAGGAACGCATCTCGCACAACAAGTTCAGAGAAGTTCATGAGATCAAATCATGTTAACTTGCATTTAAAATGAGTAATAAGTAAAACAAAATAATATTTATTTCAACAAATGACATTTAAGTGAAAGTATATAATAACCAATTTTGGCCTAAATCCCAATGAAAATATATGTATTTCTAAATCGCTCTAGTCATCCATTGTATATGGAATCATACTAAATTGAATACTTTAAACCACAACATGGCTAAATCACATGGCTCAGGTTAGCCAGGTATTTATTTTTTATTATCATTTTTTTAGCAAACCAATCAAAGTTTGCTTTGTTGAAAACGGTACTAGGCTAAATTAGAAATGCATTACAGATGTTTAAGTATATGCTACAATCTAACTTTATTATCAACACACGGATAAGACTAAATCAATTCTTAAAGTAACAATTCCAATGTCAACAGAAAATAAAAAACACAAACAGAAGTAGGAAGAAGAGCAAAGTCAAACAAAACCATTGAACCTACAGTGAAATATTGTCAGTTTTCTTTTCAACACCCTTCAAATACCAGAGAAGAAATGTCAGCTCCAATACCATTTCCCTCTCAGACTACAATACAGTGGCTTTGCGATATCCTCCTTATGCCTCTGAAAGCAACCGTTTAAAAGAAACCAATCAGATATGAGTGTTTTGTTTCCCGTGGGAGAAGAAGAAGGAGAAGAAGAAGAAGGGCTTCCACCAAACGAGGACTCCCATACTTCCTCCAGGGCCGGGCCTTGTAAGGCAGTGGACGGGGCGGGCTGTTGTCTGGTCTGGGCTCTCCTACTCCTTCTGGCTCCCCACCTTCTCCTCCTCCTCCTCGCGGAGGAACTGGAACACGGAGGAGAAGTCTTTGCTGGCGTAGCCGCGAGCGCACATCATGCGATACATCTGGTGGGCCAGGGACCCCAGGGGCACCGGTGTCTTGGTGCTGGTGGCCGTGTTCTGGGCCAGACCCAAGTCCTGGGGGGGGGGGGGGGGGGAGGGAGGGAGGGAGTGAAGTCATGTGAGTGATAAGACATTTCAAAGTCAACTGAATTTCAAAAATACATCAGCCATATGCAACAGTACAGTGTATATGTAAGTACAATGGAATGCTTACTGCCCCATCCCTCCCGTTCTGAACCACTATACTATAAACATACTGTGGACAATGAAAATAACACTAAAAGAAGAATAAAGTGACTGATGATATGAACATGTTTTGAATTGTGCAGAAAGCATTTAAACATTTTTTTAAAGTGCCAGTAGAGCTGCAGCATCATGAATACAGTGCACAATAGTGCAGTGGTTGTAATGAGTCCAGAAAGTCCAGCAAAAGTATGATAGTGTAATGTAATGTGGATGGAAATGTTATGAAAGTGGCAGCACTCCTAGCAGTTCAGTAGGTGCACTACCTGTCGCTAAAAATGTGAAAATAAATTATATGAAAAAAAACATGAAGATAACATCTTCCATATACTAAAAGGGAAAAAAAGAAAAGAAAAACCACAACCACAACTATTCCTATAAATACATAAATATCAAAATACGGTGGACTTCCCCACAACATTGAATTGAATGACTATGAACAGACCTTGGCCATCAGCTGGGTGGCAAAGCCTCCCTGGTAGTTATTCCCAGAAGGGACCCCCTCCATGACCCCAGGCACGGGGTTGTAGGTGTCGCTCGACCAACATCGACCCGAACTCATGTTCAGGATCTTGGCCAACAGCTTTGGATCAAGGCCTAGTCTGGGGGGAGGGGTTAGCAAATACACCATGTTACCATTCCTGTATGCAGTTGATAGAACTGATGGGGATACAGGAGTAGTGAATAGTACTGATGGGGATACAGGAGTAGTGAATAGTACTGATGGGGATACAGGAGTAGTTATTAGTACTGACAGGGATACAGGAGTAGTTATTAGTACTGACGGGGTTTCACACTGTTGAGGAGTGTATAGTATAGCCCCTACCTGATTCCCAGGTTCATCGTCTCTGAAGTACCAATCATTCCAATGGCCAGCAGCATGTTGTTGCAAATTTTAGCAGCCTACAACAAATAATTTCATAAGATACGGAAGCTATGCAAACTACAGTA
This sequence comes from Muraenolepis orangiensis, assembly GCA_027704905.1. Taxonomy (NCBI): domain Eukaryota; kingdom Metazoa; phylum Chordata; class Actinopteri; order Gadiformes; family Muraenolepididae; genus Muraenolepis; species Muraenolepis orangiensis. Next base: position 15,616,263 of record CM051008.1, read on the forward strand.
CGAGTATATTTGCACGCACACGCAATGTTGACTATGCCAATGCTCCTACCTGTCCACTCCCAACCTGACCACAGTAGACCACATTGGCTCCCATGCAGTTCAGCAGCTCAGCAGCCGCAGTGAACTCCACCTCAGCTCCGCCCACCATGAAGGTTAGTTTCCCTGAACTGGCAGCTCCCACACCTATGAAGAGGAAAACAAGGGGAGGGGTTTTGAACAAATCAAGAACGAGCAATGGAATGAGCCCCAAAACCATTTAGTTTGCTCCAGCCTATTGACAAAAAAGGTAGCAGAGGATTTAATAAGACTCAAATCTGTCGCACTTCTTTACCGTTTCTCCCATTTAAGCCCAAAGCACACCGAGCGCAGATTTGGGATAATCTGTAGTAGTGTGAAAGTGTGAAAGAAAAGGAACATGGAATCATATTGGTTTAGCGGAGGGTTAAAGTAGGCTGTATGTATGTTTCCGCTGGCTTCCCATCAGACTAAAAGTCTATTTTTGGAAAGGGAACATTAAACAAAAAAACAAAAAAAACATTGCAAACACCTGTATGTCCTGGAAAAGCCAGGCACTTTAGGGTGTGAATTCAAATGTGTGTGTGAATGCATAAATGCTCAGCTGGTCAAAAACATTGAATTCACAAAAAGACAACCAATGACAAAAAGAAAATAGTTTTTGTATAAATACATTTTGGACTTTAGGTACTACCAATTTTCTTTTTAGTACATTTAAAAGTACAAATGTATTTGGAATTTGCATTGTGGTGTGACTTGCAGCCTATGTAGGAGAAACTGAAAAGCAAAGAGTTATGGTTCTCAAATGTGGCTTTGTTTATAGTGCACCGTTTCAACTGATTGTGTGTGTGGTCTTTCCCTGAAACAGAGTTCTCAATTCAATACAGACCTCCACGAACGTTAAGCTGTCGTCTTTCTTTTTTCACAAGTGAAAAACATTTGACTGTCAAGCAAATGTAATGGAACTCTTTAACCTCTTTGCTCTCACACAGACAACAATGAGACATGTTGACCCCCCGTGTGTGCTTTTATATTACAGATCTCATCAGACTGGATAAAATGCAAATCTTATCATATTTCCAAACAATCCGTTTGGAGTAAATATCACACACACACACACACACACACACACACACACACACACACACACACACACACACACACACACACACACACACACACACACACACACACACACACACACACACACACACACACACACACACACACACACACACACACACACACACACACACACACACACACACACACACACACACACACACACACACACACACACACACACACACACACACACACACACACACACACACACACACACACACTTGACACCTTTAATCCATGCTCTCACACAGGAAGGAAGCCTATAAATCATTGCTTAATCTTTGGGACCCGAATCGTAAAAACGGACCAACTTCAATCCAAAAGGAAGTGCCCGTACGGACAGTGAGAAGCCGAGTTCAGAGTGTGTTCCAATGAGGACTGTCTGAAAACTGCACTTAAAAACAGCAAGGGAATGTTTCAGACATCCGTGGGTCACACTTCCTCATATTCCCCTTCAACCGCAATTTAAGGTAATGCCTGTTGATTTATGAGATGGGTAGTTTGCTTAATAAACATGACTCGTGTCGAATAAATGGATGTTCAACAAGTCAGAAATGGGTTACGCATTGACAGTGGCATAGACACCCATCTATGTTGTTCCTCAAAACAGTTGAATGCCTCACGGCCCGGATAAACCTTCTGCTATACGGACTTGGAGAGAACACATACACACACAATAGTGTTGTTACTAGTTGACTGGGCATTGCGAGAGACAATGGTGGAACTGGAAGTCACTGGTGGAAATTGTAAAAAAAAAATTAGGGTAAATTTAAGGTAAATTTGTATATTTTCTGTCTCCACCAGCTAGTTTGTGACACTACTACTACCGTTATTTTTGTTTAGTAGAAGTGCCACGTTGAAGTAACGACAAGAGAGAATGCTACTGCCACAGTATGTGTGGACGTGTGAAGCGGTTAATGTGAATGAGGGATAAGCTTCTCGGACACTTATGGTCCACTCTGGCACTTCATCCTCCATAGCTCATTGTAAGGCTCATACTCAACGAAGCATACCAGCTAAAACAAAAAAGTATCAGAAAGTTGTCATGGGTCATGATCATAGGGATAGCTTCCTCCCTCCATAACTGAGCTCAATATAGAACAGGGCATTCACTTATACTTTAGATAAATAACAAGGCTTATGATATCGGAAACGACGGCTAGAGGTATATCCTCCATTACGCCCATTTAATACAGATAAAGACCTTACACATGTATAACCTTTGGTCATATGTAATAGGTTTGTGCTAATGGAAGTCACCACACACACACAACAATTTGAAATGATAGAATCAATCCCTTTAAGTATGTCATGGAGATTGGATGATAATATATCATCCAATGAATGATAATTGACATTGAAGGTGAGCAGTAAAAAAAAAGTGATTTTCAAACTTTAAAATATGATTTTCAAACTTAGAAATGCCCCCCCTAGTGGCAAATATATCTGGGCTTTAATCGACATAAACCAGACTAAGGATTGCAGAGATGTGACCAAAAACATTACATTTTTTGTTATAAAGCTCCACCCAGTGGCACAATTTGGAACCCGAGCCTTTCATTTGAGCTTAACTTGAGGTCAATCCGACAATCAGTTCCCGAAATACGAATGAAAATGTGATTTCACGTTTTAAAACTCCCCTAGTGGCAAATGTTAGAAAAATGGTAATAGGGTTCTTCCTCATTGGGTCATAAATAGGTACCCCAAATATCAGAATAAAAATAGTAAATTTTGTTTGAGTTACCGCGTTCACACGAAAAGGTGACCGGTCAATGCGGTCAATGCAAAACCATAATATCCCCGAAGCACCTTTCGGGGATATAATTAGTACATTTCCATTAATTACGGGTTCAAACGTGGTAAGAAAGTGTCAAAATACAACCGGTGTAAAGTCAGCAGCCTCTGAATACCAGCTAAAACCAGTGTGCAACACTGATGCCACAGCACTTCATTTGCCTTATATCTGCAAGTCACTGCAGATGATCTAGAGCGACAAATAAAACATTGTCCAAACACAGTCTACAACAAGGAAACTATAAAGACTTAAAGACTCAAATAAATCATGACACTCAAATTGTGCAATAGACAGTGACAATGTCATCTTAAATGACCACTTACCATGTTACCCAAGAGTCATTGTGCGGCACAGCCCGACAATGAAAAAGAGTTGACGGCAGCTAGCGTTATCAAAGATGGCCATCTATTTAGATTCCGATGACGTAGGAAGGAGGCTTGGTGGTTGTATGCAACTTTGAGCTACGTACAAGCTGACCAAACTATATAGGATACAATGTGGTATTATTGTACATACAATCTGTGTTTGCATGTAATGCACACCTCTGGACAGACTTGGCAAGCCCAAAACGTGAACTGGGAATGTCTGATGGACAGGAGACCTTCAACGTCCCTGTCCGGGAGACCTTCAACTCCCACCTGAGGCAGAATTTCTCCAGCAACTCTGTGGGGCAATTGAGCCGGAGTGGTCAAGTGCTCACAGCTTTTATTGCTGAAGATGCGGTTGAGAGCTGTGGCCTCAAGGTCATTGGTGACCGGCAACCCTCGGACTTCCTGGTGATCACCAGTGGGCAGGGAAGCTGCCCGACTGAAGGAGGCCTTCCCGGGATATATTATCCAGGGAGACTCCGGACACGGTTGCAAGGTATCCACAGGCCAAGATTAGAGCAGCCTCAGCAATAGCAAAGGCAAAGCAGCGGGTGTGTTAGGAGTTTTGAGAAGCCATGGAGAAGGAGTTTGGAGAAGGACTTACAGTTTCCACCAAAGTGGTTCTGGCAAACCGTCGGCGCCTCAGGAGGAGGAAGCGGGGATCCATCCAAACTGTTTACAGTAAGGGTGGGACACTGCTGACCTCAACTGAGGAGGTAATCGGGCGGTGGAAGGCACACTGAGGACCAACCAAAGGACTTAACCAAACAAACCCATCCTCTACAGTAGAGGCAGAGCTAGAGGATGATGGGCGGCAAATATAATTCCCTGGAGGAAATCCCTGAGGTAGTCAAACAACTCCACAGTGGCAAGGCACAAGGGATTGATGAGATCCGTCCAGAAATGCTGAAGGCTTTGGGTGTCTTTAAGGGACTGTCATTTCAACGTTGTGTGGCAGACAGGGGTGGTTGTTCCCCTGTTCAAAAAGGGGGGACCGGAGGGTGTGTACCAATAAAAGGGGTATCACAATACTCCTTACGCCTTTCTTGGAAAGTATACTTCAAGGTGAAACGGAGAGTCCGGCCGATAGTCAAACCTCAGATTGAAGGGGAACAATGCGATTTCCCTCCTGGTCGAGAAGCGACTTTTGCCTCACGCAAGGATCCTAGCCCATCCGGTCTGCTTTGTGGATTTGGAGGGCCAGGTCCCCCAGGAGATACTGTGGGGAGTGCGGCTGGAGTATGGGGTGTGGGGGTCACTACTGAGGGCCATCGAATCTCTGTACTCTCAAAGCCAGAGCTGTGTCCCGATCCTCAGTAGAAAATCAGACCTGTTTAGTGGGTGTCTGCCAGGGCTGCGCTTTGTCACCTATTCTGTTATTCATGGCCTGGATTTCCAGGCGTAGTCGTGGAGGAGAGGGGTTGCAAAAAGCTACCCACTGCTCCGAATACTAGGATGGGTTAAATGCAGGATTCGATCCTGTAGATTTATAATTAAATCTAAGGCCATGGTTCTCGACAGGAAACCGTGGATTGCCTACTCATAAGAAGGGAGTGAGTCCTTGGTGAAGGAGTTCAAGTATCTCAGGGTCTTGTTCTCAAATGAGAGGAAGATGGAGCGTGAGATGGACAGGCGAATAGGGGCGAGAGCGGTGTAGGGTGCCCTTTAGCGCATCGTTGTGACCAAAAGAGACGAAAGGACGAGTTCGCAAATACAAGCGGCCAAAATGGTTTTCCTAAGGAGGGTGGCTGGCGTCTTCCATATGGATAAGGTAAGAAGCTCAGTCACCCGTGAGAGACTCGGAGTAGAGCTGCTCCTTCCCGTAGAAAGGAGCCAGTTGGTTGAGGTGGTTCGGGCATCTAGTAAAGGGAGGGATGGTTTTTATAGGGAAGTTTTCCAGGCATGTCCAGCTGGGAGGAGGCCATGGGGCAGACCAAGGTACAGCTTAGGAGACTACATCTCCACGCTGGCCAGTGTGGCCAGTCAGAGCTGTTTGATGTGGCCAGGGAGAGGGACGTTTGGGATCACTTGCTGGAGTGTCTTCCACGACCCAGCCGCAAATAAGCGGTGGAAGACCGATGGATGGCACTTCAAGTTGACATACATATACAATACATAATAAAAAGGTGTTTTTGTAATAAATATCTGCATACACCATCACAACAGTAGTACAATGATTGTATGTAGCAGCTGTTCCTCTAATGTATATCCGAGCTGCTTTGGAACAAAAACCTAAATTAGTTAGGGTTCCCAACCGCCGGGACAATTGACAATTGACAACCGGTCCGCGAGATTTTTCTCATGTATCTGCCGGTCCGTGGCACAAAAAAGGTTGGGAACCCCTGGGTTAACCCATCTGATTTCAGAACAGGAATATGCAAGGATAATTTACAGTATAACGACAACTAATACATGTATGCTGAATAAATAATTGCATCGAGCAACTTTAGTGTGTCATACTGCAATATTCATACATCCATTTAGTTTAAAGAAGCAGCACTTGAACAAACAAAAACATTTTATTCTAATGTTGCCAAAAAGTATTTCTAATAAATAAAAGAAGACTGACCTCCTGAAACGGGTGCATCCATAAAAACAGCCCCCATCTTCTCAGCTGCAGCCGCCATCTCTTTAGACACAGACGGGTCGATGGTGCTGGAGTCTATCAGCAGGGAACCCTTCTTCACCTTCCTGTTGAGCCAGACACACGAATGAACTTTATATAGCCGACGGCAAAAATCTGAATGAAACGATGACTGGAGTGTGTGAGGTTTATTAGTAATCAAGGCCCACGGGTTAAACCAGCTGTCACCCCACACCAGTGTTTCCCACACAGACCTCCCAGGGCGGGCTGCTCAGTTATATTAACGGCCTCCCAAGTATATTTTGTTTCAAAAAATTGTTTTTATCTGTCCGAGAGCACGACGGCATCCGCAAATCGATTAACTAGTGAACAATGATCCCCTCGCTCTACTTCTCCTGTTCACTCTGCTATCGCATGAAGGGTCTGCTGTAGGGATGGTAAGATTCACCGATATGCATCGGTACACCGGCATCAAAGTTCATGATAAGATTGGCTGGAGTCAAAAAAAGCGTCCAGGCGGGATTTCTAAATCGCTAAAAATGTCAGGGATTCGGCTTTTTTTTGCTTCCTCCAGTCACATTACTGATTACTGATTACACACAACACCAGGCGCACTGCACTGCTCTTTATCGATCACACAAAACGCCAAAAAAAAGAGCTGTTTGAAACAATGCAACCACCAAATCAGCGTTAATCAGTTAAACTACCTGCACTGCCGACCCCCCCCCCACACTGCCATCTTTGTGGACACTGAATATTGAGTAAGTTCAATTAATCAAAATGTTCTTCAAAGGTTACGCATATTTGTATTGATCCCCCCCAAACCACGCCCCCCACAAGTATATTTCAGATCTGTGGGACACACACACACACACACAGAAATCTATACAAAGGCCAAAAAAGAAAGTACTTGAGAATGCCATTGGGCCCAGTGTACACGTCGATGACATTAGGACTGGAGGGGAGCATGGTGATAATGCGGTCTGCCTTGTCTGCCACTTCAGCCGGATTATCCAGAATCTGGAGAACAAACAAAGAGAGAGCATACCCATGAAGATGGATCAGAATACCCATAAGAACAGATCAGATTAAATGGCCATGCAGCCATCCTATTGATCTCACCTGAGCACCTAGCTCTTGCAACTCTTTGCAAGACTCTGGGAACACATCTGTGGCAATGACTGGGTATCCATGTATCAGCAGGTTCTTTGCCATTGGGTTTCCCATATTGCCCAGTCCAATGAATCCCACTGGCGTCTTTGACGCCATGGATCTTGTTGACACTACACAACACACACAAAAAGTAATGGTTTGCAGTAGTCATCATTATATTGATAATACTTGTGGAATTCCAGTACAATTACACGTGGTAGACAGAAGATTGCCATACTATGTTAATATACATCAATTGCAATTACATCCAACTTCAAACAACATTCTGATTTATATAGGAAACACGTTTAAATGTTCCAGCACTAATGAATAGACTCCCATATATAGACATAATAGAAACTATTCCTCTTACTCCGAAGGACATGTGAAGCCCTCTACCGAGAGACGTTATGTAATATAACTGAACACAACTTCGTCCTCACGTCGTCTACGTCGACATTGGTTTAGCCTCGGTAAGGTGAAATACTACTTCTTGCATTGTACATCCTCAAAAAGCCAAATTCTTATCCAAGTTAAAGTTACTGCACGTATAGTTCTTAAAGTATAAAAGCATATATTCGGCGTTGCCTCAGCTGAGCAAAGAAAGCAAGAGTGTTTACTTTAAAGCAGGTCGCGAATAAATAAGTTATCATTTGCAGTAGGTGCAAGATAATTGTTGTTGCCAGAAGAACGAGGTGTGATATCCCTTACCAAGCGCAAAGCCAACATGTTTGACACCAGTTCCCACAAGGTACCGGGAGCCCCTCAATACGGCAGCCATGCTTGCTCTGTCTCTTGACCTCGGCGTGACGTCAGCCAGCGGGTAATACACACTGACCAATCACAGAGCACGGCGCAGGGTCCACAGCGAGAGCCAATGAAGACAGAAGGTGTGTCCGCGGCGCACTTTCGTCAAGGTTTTCTGCAATTCCAAAACGCTGCTGTCTACAACAGCTTTATTAATAGCTTTATAGAAAGATAATAATAATAATAATAATAGTATTTATGTGCACATACTAATTGTATAGGCGCATAGCGACTTGATTTCCTAACATCAATTAGGAATATATACGGTGTCAACTGTAAATTCATAAATAGTTAAAAATAAAAAGTACTGTTATTAATAGTTACATTTTAACGTATTAACGTATAACGTTTAACGTATGTGCCATGTTTACCAACATGTATAAAGTATTAGACCACGGAATGAAGATTCGAAACGACATTTAGGAATTCCGTTGTACGTACCCGGAAGTGATGTAATGTTTTTTGTTATTCCAGGAAGAGGGGACTGAAAAAGTACAGAACTGCGTCAACAATTATTTGGGCAGATTTGTTGGGTTTTTCATCTGCATTGAGACATGACAACCTGGTGAGTTCCTATTTAATCTCATGATGATTCTGAAATCGCTGTAAAATATCTTATGTCACCAAAAATGTAAAGGTTATTTAATCGAACTATGCTGTGTTAGCTTAGATGGCTAATCAACGTCGACCAGCTACATTGGTTGTTTAATGGAGGACATGTTATAAAACACGACATGGTTACTTCATGGAGGACATGTAATAAGAAACGACATGGTTACCTAATGGAGGACATGTAATAAGAAACGACATGGTTACTTCATGGAGGACACGTAATAAGAAACGACATGGTTACTTCATGGAGGACACGTAATAAGAAACGACATGGTTACTTCATGGAGGACACGTAATAAGAAACGACATGGTTACTTCATGGAGGACACGTTATAAGAAACGACATGGTTACTTCATGGAGGACATGTAATAAGAAACGACATGGTTACCTAATGGAGGACATGTAATAAGAAACGACATGGTTACTTCATGGAGGACACGTAATAAGAAACGACATGGTTACCTAATGGAGGACATGTAATAAGAAACGACATGGTTACTTCATGGAGGACATGTAATAAGAAACTTCATGGAGGACACGTAATAAGAAACGACATGGTTACATGTAGTAACATGAGGACATCCCTACCTCCCTACATGGGTCCTTCACGAAGGACATGAAGTAACCTCCCTACGTGTTTACTTCATGGAGGACCTGTAATAACTTCGCTTCGTTTCGGTTGGAACTAATATTTCGCAAACCAGGAAACCGTAACGATGGATAGTTAGTTACGCATTTATATTCGTTGGTCAATCCGTCATGGTCCATTTACCATGTCAGTTTGTAAAACGAAAGCAAAAACTATGCCCTCTCTTCCCTCAAAAGGCCAGAGCTACGAACCAGCTTATGCAGCTATATTTAGTACTTAAACATAATAGTTGCAACAATGTACCAATTATTCTTGGCATCACCCTAGTGATATAAACGAAGAACTAAACAAAATGAGTCAGATATGAAGATATGTCAGCAGGTGAGGTGCCTTGTGACGTCACAAATGCACCTGGAGATCCTGGCCTACAAAACGTTTGCATGGTAGTGAGTAGGAGCTAAAACTACCAGTCCTATGACATACTAATTAATAAAAATCAACGCATCAAAGTACATTAATACTACACATAAATTATTAATGGTAGATCAAATAACCCTGTGTCTATGTGAGACCTTTACAGGATTATGTTTATTATTTGTATGTGTGTATATTGCTTTAGTTGATTTTTCAGTTTTACGTTTACCAACGTTTTTTTTTAAATTGTGTTGCTTAAGTAGTAGAGAAGATGCTTGAAAGATGTTTAGGTGATGGACTGTTCTTTGTCAAACTATCTAAGAGATGTATTAGACTAATTATACTGAATTAAGTATAATTTAGCCAGCAAAATGATCTTGATAATATCTGAATTATTGTGCTCATTTAATTACCTCATCATGCATTTTTTAACGATCTGGACTATCTGCATTGTGTAAGTAAACAAATGAAGCATATGTTTCAGCATTTGTTATTTATTCCTGTTTTAAGTATGATTGAAGAATCAATGCCCAAACCCTGGCCTCAACTTGACTAATACATTAAGTAATGAATGGCCAAGCTTCTTTTTATATTTTGATAAATGTGTAGTGTTAAGCTATGTTCATGAGGATAGGCTATTTGTTTGGATTGTTATTGCTAATAGTAAAATTGTATTTCAGCAGCTGAAGATACACGTCAGAGGCCAGGCATTTTATGTGACAAATGCAGATGGTGCATTAAGTGACTTATTTTGTTTCTCAGATAAGGGTTGTTTTTATTGCATAATAATGATAATATGATCTGTCCCTTTATCATTCTCTGTAGCAACTGCTGAGTGATTCACAACCCTCTTCTAGACTGAACAGAGAACACCATGGACACGTCAAACTTTGCCCACGTCATTTTTCAAAATGTGGGTAAGAGCTACCTGCCACATGCTGCGCTGGAGTGTCACTATACCCTCACACAGTTCATTAAACCTCACCAGAAAGACTGGGTCGGCATCTTTAAGGTAAGCACCGTTTGTGAGTATTTCTTTAAGGAATTTGGAATTTATTTTTATGAAATATAGTAGAATGTATTGGCAGTCTACGTTTTCCTTTATTATAGGGAATGTCCTTTTGTGAAAACCTCTTACCTTTCAGACTTCACTAAAAAAATATCAAGGACATGAATACCTACCTTAAGCATTTATTGTTGTATCCTTCAAAAGCCACTTTACACACAGTTTCTGATGCAAACACATGGTTAGCCCTTACCTTCAAAAGGAGTCTGAAAAAGCATGGATGCATTAGTACGATTAAAGGGAAATCCATGTTTGATTTTGAGTGAATTGTCATGCTTGGTTAAAAAGCTGGGGAAGGGGAGCAGGGTTTTCTGCACACTTGAATGTCCCAGATGGATCCACTTATAGGAAGCAAGTTGGAGCCAACGCGGAGGATGTTATTGATTTTCACCTCCTCTGTAGTGAGCAGGGAGGAGGGCAGCACAGGGCTTTGACTCCTGCTGAAGCCTGTTACTTCACCAGGGAGCCATAGATGAGATGCATTCTGGAAGTAAATTGTACCAGTTCAAAACTGGTGCTTGAACTGTGTGGCTTGTGTACATTTGCTCCAACATAATTAATTTAAATTAATTGATCAGATGGGCATTGTTTTGTTGGACTACAAACAAAACGTAGTTTGACTAAGCTAGAGAAAGGGAATGCCCCTGTTAATAGAATGCTCCGTCTTTATAAAAAGAGACCCTGGCATTATGATAATAACTCAATCCTTCAGCACTATATGGATTGAGATATCAATTAAATCCACTCGATGTTGTTGATTGGTTTTAGGTTGTGCATTATAGCCTAAAACCAATACACTAATCTCAAACCTTATTTATAATTTTATCAGTGCTGTGTAGCTAGTGTTTCCAAAAACTAGGGCTTTGTTTTCTAAGTACTGAAAGTGATCAGCTCTTCATTCTATTCAATTTGTGTTTTTCCTAGAAGCAAGGCCTAGAATACACACACACACACACACACACACACACACACACACACACACACACACACACACACACACACACACACACACACACACACACACACACACACACACACACCACACACACACACACACACACACACACACACAAACTAATTGGCTGAACCTCTAAAACAGAGTAAGGGGAGGGGTGGAGAGCTGGGTGTAGAACCATAGATCATCATATAAATGTTCCTGGCACTCACTGATAGACGAGCAGCATGCTGCCAAGTTGTAGTGCTTGCATGGGAACAGATCTCCACTCACTTGTTTCGCTAAAATGGATTTGAGGAAATGCTGTTCTCTCATTGTTTTTACCAGAAGTCTCCATCTCTACTACGGCTCTGTATCAATGTGGGGCTCGTTGTTGTCGTCTTGCCTAAGACCTAACTAAGTTTCTCCAGAAATGTAGGTTGTTAAGAAATTCATACCCAGAAAGAAGCTTGTCATAACCTTCTTCTTGCCAGGAAAATAATATTAGGTTGTACAAACATACGGGTCATATTATCTGGGGTTAAATGTGTGTAAACAATATACTTCCTCAGTCAATCTTCCCCCCACTGTGTGTGTGTGTGTGTGTGTGTGTGTGTGTGTGTGTGTGTGTGTGTGTGTGTGTGTGTGTGTGTGTGTGTGTGTGTGTGTGTGTGTGTGTGTGTGTGTGTGTGTGTGTTGTGTGTGTGTGTGTGTGTGTGTGTGTGTGTGTGTGTGTGTGTGTGTGTGTGTGTGTGTGTGTGTGTGTGTGTGTGTGTGTGTGTGTGTGTGTGTGTGTGTGTGTCTCTCTCTCTCTTTGATGTTGGTGCGTTTAGCATGAGGCTTGCTGTGAGCTGTTCAGCACAGAGGAGTGTTGTCGGGACAGGTTGTCAGGGTAGCCTAGCAGAAGGCACACGCAGCTTTATAATTAAACTGTCTCTGAGCACAACCCCTGTATATGATTCATGAACAACCTGCCCATAAATTTGGAGACCTACCGTCTGACTGGCACACTGTCAGCACACTATCTTCTTGCCATCGGCTTCTGTTGACGCACTCGCTAATGCACGACTTTGCTGGAATGTTGGTGAAACATTCTCTTAGAATGTGGCGTTAAAAGATTCAATGTACTTCGAGGCCATTCATTCAACCTTCCTTGTCTCAATTGTCTGCCTTGTAGGTCTAACTTCTTAGCCGTGGCATCTGTTTCTGTTGCTACTCCATGGAGTATGGAGGCCATTGGCCTCATGTTAAGCATTTTCTCCTGTCGACGGTGTTCTCCTGCTATGTGTGCACACTCCTCTCCAGCTCTCTCTCAGCCACCTCCGCCGCCCTAATGAGTGGTACAGTGGTAAAGGCCTTCAGTAACGATACCGCCTAACTAGGTGCACGCTTTAATTGCTTCCTGTTCTTTACTGCTGGGGGCCGGAGCTTCCCCTTGGTAACAACTGTGGGGCTCTGAGCACCGGAGCCTTGTATCTCTGGCTCTGATGAACACTCAAGACTAAGTATGAGGAGCCGGTTATTATGCCGGGCAAAGCATACTTGGAACAACCAAGGGTTTTCCTTTTATCGCAAACATCTGTTGCAGCTGGTTTGAAAACCATGCACCAACATATTGTGTGCGCTATCATTTTGCATGGTTCATTAAAACATATTACAAATGAGGTGACATAGAAATTATCTTGGCTGTTGTACTGTTTTGGAGGAGAGGGCTTGGGTCTTGTGTGTTTTGAGAGTCGCAAGCCTTTAGTGCCCAGCCAACGCAATGTGACTGTGATTTGGTTTGACAGTTTTATGGCAGTCGGCTGAAGTTATGGATGTATTTTCTATACTTTTTTCCCCCACTCATGTGACATCAGTTAACAACACATAAAATACATACAATTACATTTTGGTTTTCATTTTGAAGTCTCCTTTGTATAAAATTTTCACCTATTTTCCCTTTCCTGTCGAAAGTGAGTTGTAGCTGCTATTCCGCATGTTGGCTTGTTCATGACAAGAGCCTGGCCACATGCCACATGAACACGGCAATAAAGACTTGGACCAAGATTAGATTAAGTGATCCATTTCTGTCTTTTTAAGGAATAATTTAACTCTTGCCCGGCCCCAAGAAGCCTTTTGGTTAGGTAAAGTACACCCGTGGCTAGTGTTTGTCACACAGATTCACCTGGTCCTCTTGCAGGTCGGCTGGAGCACGGCCCGGGACTATTACACATTCCTGTGGTCTCCTCTCCTGGACAGCTATGTGGAAGGCACCACAGTCAACAGAGTTGTGGTCTTTCAGGGTAAGACCATAGCATAACTCATGTCATGTGTCAAACTTTTTATTTTTAGAATAGCATTGCCTAAAACTGAATTTGTTTTAAAATGAGTAAGAATTGGTAAAGTGTCCAATTAGTCACCCACAAAATACGGGGCAGTTTATTACCGGAAAGTTGTGGTGTCCACCCCTATTGTAAGAAACAAGGCTATGTCAGCCTAAAGAAGCCTAAAGCTTACTGTTTAGAGTGCATCTGGGCTCAAGTTGTCTTTCTTTTCAGTGTACTTTTGAAGTGGCATGACGTCAAAACATATTCTTACACGTTGCACCGTTGGTAGGGAAAAAAAATGAGGGATACGCATTATTAGGCAACATAATATAAAGTATAATAGATGCTTGGTTATTGTTATTGTTCTAAGCTTTGGAGAGCAGTAAAATACTAAGGGTCTCCCAGAGACTCGTTTAGGGCACAAGATGTCTTTGACTCTGTGACACTGCACAGTTGGGTTTAACTGCACATCCTCCTGCCCAGGATACTACGTGCCCAACGACGACGGGGAGTTCTACCAGTTCTGCTATGTGACCCACAAAGGGGAGATCCGGGGGGCCAGCACGCCCTTCCTGTTCCGCGCCAACAGCCCCACTGAGGAGGAGCTGCTGACCGTGGAAGATGACTGCAACTCAGACCTCCTGGTGGTCACCACCAAGGCTGGCTACTTGGAGGTACACAGGCTACACTATCTACAACCCACGGCCATGGTGTAAAAACAGCAATGGTTCTGCCCCATGCACACCATTTGACTGAATTGTTTATATCAATTCAATTTTTGTAAACACACATAAAACTGTAGCAACAGCAGGGTTGCCTGAGATGACACAGTATGATGTGCATTTGGGTTAATATACATATGTGTGCTCCCTCTCTCCCCCTCAGCACAAGATGGAAGAAGCCACGCGAGAGAAGGCAGAGCTCTCCAGAAACATGGCTGTGCTGCAGCAGGAGAAGGATGAGCTGGAGGAGGAGAAGGAAGGCCTCCAGAAGCAGTGTGAGCAGGAGAAGGAGATGTGCTCCCAGCTCAGACAAGAACACCAAGTAAGCACAACAGAGCGAGTCCATTTGAAACAAACACACACACACAACAATGAGACCAATACAAACAGAAGGGTGGGTTTAGACCTGTGACTTCTTCCAAACCTAATAAGTTTGTTGTTTGAAGTGCTAACTTTTTAAGTTTTTCATAATATGCACTGAAAGCTTGGGTCTGGAATTGTTTGAACAAATTTGATGTTTCAATATGTTAGGAACAGTTCTATGAGAGAATAGGAACAGTTTTAGTTTCAGCAGTGGAATGGTGGAAGTCTCAGGTTAGGCCATGTAGTCTCTCAGCGCCTCCTAGTGGAATGTGGAGTAACGGCGTCTTTTAATACCAGACTTCACTGAGACATTACTAAGTGCTTTGAGAAGAAGGGTAAATCAAATAAATAGTTATGAAGTTGTTGTGTTTTTATTGCATGACATCAAATATAACGGTGAACGCAGTACTTAAACCACGTAGTTTATGTTCCATAAAGCTGACGGGTGATAAAAAATTACTTTGAGGTGAAAACATGATCACAGATTTTCTGGCTGTTCATTTTATGACTGTACTTTTATATGATTTATTTAATGTGTTATGAAATAAAACGATTTCCATATATTCTTTTGCTTACTTTTTTGGAAGTAAGCATAATAAAAGCTGAGGTCAAAGAACCAGGAGGGCTAAAACACACAGAGACACGGACACAGGAATTACAAGTGTGTGTCTGTGATGTCCAGGAGCTCCAGAGCTCTTCCCAGGCCCTACAGGAGGAGAGGGAGGAGGTGAAGAGAAGGCTGGAGGAGGCCACAGCCAGAGTCCTGCAGCTGGAGGAGGATCTGATTGGAGTCACCCAGAAGGGTCTGCAGAAGGAAACCGAGCTAGATGGGTGAGTTCTGGGTGGTATTGATATCATATTGTTTGTTCTGAGGAACAGGTCGCTGTGTTAACATTTGTGTTGTTTTGTACTAGCCTGAGAGATAAAGTGAAGAAACTGATGGTGGAGAAAGAGGCGCTGGAGTGTCATCTGAAGAACGAGAAGGATGAGAAGGAACTGTACAAGGTACTGTGAACCTGTGTCTAGAACAATCCGTACTCGAGGTAGTTTAGATTCAAGATTCAAAATTCAAGATAACTTTATTTATCCCGAGGGAAATTAAAAGCCTCTGTGTATTCAGGTTAACACTTGACACCACATAAAGAAGATCTTGGTTAACAAAGATCTAAACCTGGGAATGCTAGTACAGCTCCATGATGTGTGTATATGCTAAATATAGTTAGCATAAATGTTCCCGTTCAGGCATTCAGTTTCATTCTCTTTTTGTCTTTCCTTTGCCAGGCCACCCCCAGTATTGTACATTACTTTGTATATTTAGTCTAAACGGGGCACACCTTTCCTTGGCCTAGGTCTGGTGTTTTTGCATCCTTGTTGTGGTAGGCCTGACTGGGGAACTGGGAGTGGTACACACTGTCACTGCCACAGAGTAGGAGGAGATACTCTACATGCCTCATTTAACTATCGCGAGAAGTGCAGCTTTATGGGCCTACCTCAATCTCTGTTTTGTTGTAATTAAGGTCATGCAGCGTTTATGTTAATGGTTATACTTGCTATGGGCACTGTAGAAATGTGTGTGTGTGTGTGTGTGTGTGTGTGTGTGTGTGTGTGTGTGTGTGTGTGTGTGTGTGTGTGTGTGTGTGTGTGTGTGTGTGTGTGTGTGTGTGTGTGTGTGTGTGTGTGTGTGTGTGTGTGTGTGTGTGTGTGTGTGTGTGTGTGTGTGTGTGTGTGTGTGTGTGTGTGTGTGTGTGTGTGTGTGGACGTCAACAGATTCACCTGAAGAACCGCGAGCTTGAGAACACAAAGCAGAGTGCGGAGCTCCAGATGCTGAAGTCGGTTGACGTGAACAAGGAGAACACCTTGGCTCACTTTAAGGATGAGGTGGCCCGCCTCCAGGGCTGCCTCACCGAGAAGGAGAAGCAGCACCTCCACATCCTGGCCAAGCTCTCCCCTCTGGTATAAGCATTTGCATTTTAGTTGACATATTCCGTTCCAAGTCTAAAGCCATACGTAGTTTGTTCGAACATTTTTGAACACAGTTTTGTTTATTAGTTCACAATTTAGGTTCAATATTAGTTTTATTTTTGACTCCATTTTGTTAAGATTTTGTTAGTTTTTATTAATAAATAATACTATTGGTAGTTATGACGACATTGACAGGAATTGCGTACATTTATAACTAACTATTGGTCAGCATCAGCCAACCCTGGGGTGGCAAGATAGCTCGGAACCGGAAGGTCGCCGGTTCAAGTCCCCGAAAACACCTGGGCACTGCCGAGGTGCCCTTGAGCAAGGCACCAGGCCCCTACACTGCTCCCCTGGGCGCTGTATAGACAATAGCTGCCCACTGCTCCTAATGCTACGATGGGTTAAATGCCGAGGAACTAATTTCACTGTGTGTGCATGTGACCTATAAAGAGGATTCAATCCTCCAGATTTCGATTTCGAACCCTTTCTAGGAAAGTAAACGTATGTATACCAAAGCAGGGGTTCAAACGTATGTAGACCAAAGGGTTCCATCCAATATGCTGTGACTCACCCGTGAAGGGGCTTTGACCCAGGACACACCAAATAAGCAATGCCTTATCATAGTCATGTCAAAAATGTAGGATAGTCAACATTTCACTATCTTTATGGTTCAGTTGAGACCTGTCGGTGCGCTGGTACATATAAAATGCATTGATTGTGGCCATCCATCCCCAACTACCCACTTGCTGCCCCGGTCATCCCTCTCCTTGCCTCTCCTCCTCAGGGGGACATGAAGACCCTGAAGGAGCAGCTGAGGCAGAAGGAGGACCAGCTGAGGCAGAAGGAGGAGCATCTGAGGCAGAAGGAGGAGCAGCTGCACGCCACGCAGCAGCAGTCGTCCATGCTGTCGGCGGAGCTGCGGGACGCCTCCAGCGCCCGTGACCGCAGCATGTCAGAGCTGTACCGCATGAGGCTGGAGGCGGACGCCCTGCGGCAGGCCAAGTCCGACGCCCTGGCCCAGTGTGCGCGTCTGGAGCTCCTGGTGGAGCAGGTGAAGGCGGAGGCCAGGCAGGACGCCGTGAGTCCCACAACACCGGTCTCTGTGTGATGAACTGCAATTGTACTCACAGTGGATATTAAGACACGTATCGACAATATTGTAGATTAAGCTTAAAACAAACATCTATGTCCCAAGGATTTACAAGAGGAGGAAACGGAAAGTGCTTTGTTTCTTCAACCCCCGTGTTATGTGTATGTCATCCCTGTTATCGTGTGTGTTGCTGTAACAATCCTACGTGGTGATGCGTGTGTACACGACCATCTGATGCATAACCACCACCCTTCCTGTGTGTGTTGGTCCAGGCCAGAGGAGGGGAGGAGGAGGGGGCCTGCGGAGAGCCAGCGATGGAGCTACAGAGGGAGGTGGAGGACCTGAAGCTCAGGCTCCACATGGCGGCCGAGCACTACAAGGAGAAGTACAAGGAGTGTCAGAGGCTGCAGAAACAAGTGTCCAAACTGTCGGAGCAGCAGGGGGTAGGGGCCTCAGACACACCCACGCGCCATGTGCCACCAACAACAAAAACCATCAGAGATCACTAATACTTGTGTGTGTGTGTGTAGGAGCAGAGGAAGAGCTCAGCTGCTGAGGCTACAACGATCCATGGGTCAGTGAGTCCGGACACCTCTGTTCCAGGTAAAAATGCATCTCATGGGATTCTACTGGCTGGAGCAAGTGTGAGGCTTCAGTGAGACTCACCTGTGTGTGTGTGTGTGTGTGTGTGTGTGTGTGTGTGTAGGGAGCCCGGGTTCAGCTGATCCCATGCTAGAAGCCATCATCCAGGAGAAGCTCAAAGGCATCAGCAGAGAGGCCTCTGACCGGAGCGACAAGTACAGGAAATGCAAACAAATGCTGAGTGTAAGAAACGCTTTCATTATGTTTTCAGCCAGCATATGTGTGCTGTGTTTTCTCAATGCGGAGGATGCCCAGGCTGCAGTAGTAGTAGCAGCAGCAGCAACAGCATCTAGAAGGTGTCAACAGTTCCAAGAGGGTCAGCTGATCATTTCATGTTGTAGGAGGAGAAGGAACGCAGCTGCATGTTTGCCGATGAGCTTTCCAAAATGGAGGTGAAACTGAAGGAGCAAGTGAAGACTAACGATAACCTCAAGCTGCAGCTGGCAGCAGAGGAGGATCGCTACAAGGTACAAGCTAACCATTCACTGCTTAACGCCTGCCTCTCGCAACAAGCCCTGCTACGGCATGCTCTGCTGCTCGTACCCAACAGAGCTCTTTGTGGACGCTTCATACTGGATGTCTGTTTCCTTTTTTTTTATTGCCGTGTGTGTGGCTGGCCAAGCTCGAGCTTCTAGCGTTTGATGCCTCGGCCTCGGCCAAACACAGCCCTGGTGACAGTGTTGTATATGAGGCAGGCTTTCTCTGAAGGGGACGTTTTATGGCTGTTTATGTCAGGCTGGAGACGAGAGTAGTAGTAGTCTTCTCCTCCTCGTGGCCTGGCTAATGGCTGTACTTGGCCGAGGACACGGACACATTCTCGGTGTGTAGTGAAGGAATTCAAACAGGGGGGGGGGGGGTTGTCTTTTAATTCCTGCTCTATGCGTCAGTCCCTGGGAGAGACGGCAATTGATAGCCAATATGAATGAGTTTAAGTCTACTCTGTGTGCTCAGTACAAGGACTACCAGGTTCAAGGATAGTTTTTATCCACAGGCAGTGCGCCTACTGAACTGCTAGTGTGTGCTGCCGCTATCATAACATTGTCATTAACATTTCACTTTCTCACTTGCTGGGCTTTCTGGACTGATTACAGCTGTTCTGTTCTGCACTGTATTCGTGATGCTGCTGCACTACTGGCACTTTTAAATGCTTTTAAATGCTTTTTGCACAATTCAACACATCTCATCCATTAGTCACTTTATTATGTATATAACTTATTATTATATTATTTTTATACTTTATATAACTTTATTATTATTATGTTCATTTTTATTGTGTATAGTCTTTTTGTGTTTTACAAATTCATACTGCGGGAGGGAATGGGGAGTAAGCATTTCATTGTACTTGTTGCAAATCTAAATCTTGAATCTTGAATCCTCATCATGTGGTAGTGTATTTAAGTGTATATTTGTGTTGTGTTGTTGTTTCTGCAGAGCCAGGTGGCCGAGAAGGGCCGCGAGCTGAAGGACCTGAAGGACACGTTCAGCCTCCTGGTGAAGGAGAAGGAACAACTGGAGGAGGTTGGGCACAGCGCTCATTATGTCCTTAACTTATAAATAAAGTTCTATACTACTATACTTTAAAGAAAACCCACCGCTCTAAAAATGACACCAGATCTGCCACTAGCATTTTGGGTGGTTTAACGTGTCTCTCTAATTGGAGAAGTCAATGAGATCTGATTTTCCATTCCATTACTCTGGACTCACAGAGAGCTCTGACCTCCCCCCCCCCCCACACACACACACACACACACACACACACACACACGAGTACCGCCCGGAGGCAGCGCTGCTGTAGCGTCTAGGAGCCACAAAACCACCCAATTTGAGGTTTCAAATGTAAATTAAATTGGCGCCTGCAACAAACGTCCCAAAAACCTAGACTCACATTCCCTTTGAAATGAGAGGAGTTTGTTTTTTAATGAAGACGCTTGTTAAACTGTTTGTGAGTGAAACTGCAGGCGGGGGGGGGGGGGGGGGGGGCTCCAGTGTAGTGGTGCTATTGTAGGAAGTGATGGCTTGTCTTGACAAGAACACTGGCAGACTTGGAAAGATACAGTGATACAGTATTGACATACATACATACATACATACATACTTAACCATACCTTCTGGATTCAAATGCAATGTTTGTGTGGCCAGGGTCTGAACAACGGCAGCAGCAGGAAGGGCCCGGACACTGAGAGCATCCCCGTGTTCCTGCAGTACCCCATCCCTTACACCATGGATGCCCCCACTCCCATGCTGGTCGCCCAGAGCTCCACCCAGCTGCACTTTGGAAATCCGTACTCCACCTTAGACCCACAAGGTTGGTGTCCACCTAATCTCGGGTATGGGAGTTCGACAAATCTGCGGCGGAACCTCTGGGGGAGACCACACGTCTCCTGCTCCTACCAGTATGAGTTGAATTTTGAGTGTGAGGGGCGGAGTCACGCAGAGCTTCCTGTTTTGTTACAGGAAACCCTGCGTGGCCTGAGATATTGAGAAAAGCATTCGAGAGTGCAAGGAAGGAAATAAGACTATATAAAAATATATATTTCTACAGTGGCCAGTACAGTACAGTGGTCTGAAAAGGTTTCAAATTAAACCCTTGTAGTAGACACTTTGTCTGAGGACGTTGGTGTCCTTAGACAAGACGTTTTAGCTTGTCTTCCCACAGGCTACGGGAAAAGTTTAGTTCATCAATGCTGGCTGAGTTTTTGTTTGCTGGGTTTCCCACAATGGGAAGACGATGCTATCGTTTTAGCTCTCAGCAGCTGTCTTATTTAGACCTCCAATACGATCATCTGCAGCAGCACCAGGGTTCTAGCTGAAGAAGAGTCTTGGAATTGGTACACACTTTGGTCTCTTATGCCAGCAGGTCCTGTTAACTCTTCTAAAGCAGGAGTCTGGTTTTACGATTCAAGTTTTTCCCTAGCAGTAATTAGTTCATTTTCTCTTTTGAAAGATCGAAGACATGGCAACATATTGGACTGACATATAACCTGTAACAGTGTTTTTAGTCCCATCCAATCGATGGTCAGCCGGATCACCTTTGTTGTGGTTCTGCTGGTCAGGTGGTTTCCAGTCGAGCCCCCAAGGAACATGATTGGCTAAAACAGTGAAAGAAAGTGAAACGCCCCCCAGAATTGAGCTTGTCCGCCATCAGACTTTAGATGTTAATCTGAAGTCTGATTTGGGAGACTATAGTGTCCACCCAACACTTAAAATGAAGAGTTGGATTGGTTGTAGAATTGGTTGTAGCCCTTCTTACACACACATATTTCACTGGCCCATTGGCAGGTGAAACGGACGACGACGATGACCAGCTGCTCAGAATGCCCCCGACAGGCCCCCCATCCTGGGACAGTAACGTGGTTTGCATCCAGCCCACCCGCAACCTCAGCAGGCCCGACGACCTGGAGGAACCCAAGGAACAGCGAAACAACAACAATGTAAGTCCTCCCGACAGGAACACACACACACACACACACACACACACACACACACACACACACACACACACACACACACACACACACACACACACACACACACACACACACACACACACACACACACACACACACACACACACACACACACACACACACACACCCGCCATCATGACATGAAATGACATGTTCGCCTATTATAAGATTAGATTAGATTCAAATGTATTGTCATTGCACAGCACAAGTACAGTAAAAGCGAAAAGAAGTTGGCATCTAAACCAGAGTGCAAATGTGTGTGTGTGTGTTTGTGTACACACAGGTAAGTATAAAAGTATCAAAAGGTAGTGAGCAGGGGTATGCAGTTATATCAACAGTTGTGTGTGTGTGTGTGTATGTATATATATATATATATATATATATGTATATATGTATGTATGTATGTATGTATGTATATATAAAATGTACATTATATGGTTTATGTTCATTAAGGGTAAAAAGTAGCTGAGTGTGTTTTTTTATAAACTCTGCTGTTTCTTGTTTGTCTCCCAGAGCAACCGCATGGAGCCGCCCGCAGCGAGCGAAGCCCACAGTCCGTTCATGAGCGAGGGGCAAAACACCTTCTGCTTTGAACCCAGGTAACATGCCTCGCCTCGCACTCCGCCACCCCCCCCCCCATGGTTCCTTAGCACAGCCCCGCCCGCTGCTTCCCAACCAAACCTGTGCGTTGTAACATGTGCAAAGTGTTTGTTCTCCACAAGTCTCCTCTGTCCTGCTGCTTCTGCTGCCGCTGCCGTTTGTCTTCCAGCACGGCCACCCATATTGCCTGAGACAAATGCTGCTGTTTATTAACCCTGTGCGGCCGGTCTGCCTATTACCCATTAACACAAGATCTCTGTCCTCTCTCTCTCTCTCTCTCTCTCTCTCTCTCCTCCTCGTGGGATGACATAGTGTGGACATGAAGCGCTGTCCGCTCTGCGAGGTCATATTCCCGCCCAACTACGACCAGAGTAAGTTCGAGGAGCACGTGGAGAGCCACTGGAAGGTGTGCCCCATGTGCAGCGAGCAGTTCCCGCTGGACTGTGAGCAGAAGATCTTCGAGAACCATGTGCTGACCCACTTTGACGGCAACATGCTCAACTTTGAGTAGATTTTGACAGACTGCTTGGCCCATATATATCCTTTCACCACTAAAAACATCTTCTCATTCTCTTACCGCATGTTCTAGTGTGAAGATCTGCTCTTTAGGACCTTTTGGTTTGTTTTTGTTTATTTCCGCTGTTATTATTTTAGTTACAGTTGAAGAGATGGTTTGACATAAAAACATTTAATCTAACCTTTACTTATAACCCAGGGCTACTAGATTGGCTACGAGATGTGCAGATCTAAAAATGGTTTTATTTTTAAAAGTTATTTTTAAGTTCCTTGATTTGAGTACGGCCTAATTAAATGTTAAGACTGTTCTACACCGTTTTTCATTTGAGCTCTCATAGATCTATTTGTTCACTAGATGTTACAAATCAGGGAAAGAGGCAACACATGTTTTTACCAAAACCTACATTTGACCCATCTAACCAACCTCAAACGTCCTCTTCAAAAAGCAGCCTTTGTGCACAATATGCAGATGGGGAGAAGGGATTGCTTGTGTGATTTAGATTAAGACATCAGTTTCATACGGTGAAATCATATATTTTAGCTATAAGTATATCAAAACTAATGTTGTGAAATCCTTGGTGATTTGTGTATAGATTCTTGTCTCTCTCTCTCATGTCAGTGGGGGCCATGTTTATTTTCATCTTCATTCTCGCTGTCGTCTGGATATTGAACGTCGTGACATGGTCTACCTGGGGCATGCCAGGCTTCTGTTATTTCTTTCTGTTTCCTTCTGATTCAACATATTTCTGTCTTTTAAAACATTTGATTTGTTTTTAGCAAGCTCCATGTATCGCATATTAACAAATAAAGGATGTTAAAAAGTAATGTGTCTGTGTGATCAAAACTTGCCTGTAGATTTGAAGTCGGGTGGTCAGACGTCCCCCCTTTCTCCTGGGACAGTTCTCATTTATTGGGACTTCTAAAATGTATAAATATATAGATTCGTTTTTTTCTTGCTCATTGAATATTAATTTTGAGACTGTCGATAATTAGTCTTGTGTCTGAGGCTGAGACGTGAACGCCAAACTAGAAATGTCTTTGTTTTTCATTTCAGACTCGGTAAAAGATTAACATGAAGCAGCTTTATTATGAAGAATACAGGACATCCAAAAAAACCTTGGGTTGTCATTACCTAACACATGTTTTAAAGTATATATTTATATAGATTTATTTTATACCAAGAAAATATGAAAATATAATTTAATGCACTTAACAACTACATTCACTGTACACAATGTTTCAGTTCCAATCGATACTGGCAGTACATTACTGTCGCAATGATCCACCATACAAACAATATTTTAACATCAACGCCCATGCAGTGACAATGAATGAACCCCATCAGCTCCACTGCTTCCCATGTGGCCCTTAAGGCTGATCCTGTAGCGTCTCTCCGCCGCTCCACATGAATCATGTCAGATAATTATGGCACTAAGTGTAACAGGCAAGACATGGGGAACACCAGAGGTACAGCTCAGCTGGGACGATGCTTTGAAGAACTTAATGGCAATGATGGTTTACATAGTTGTACAAAAACCCAAAAGACAGTCCAAGACTATGAAAATGGCACAATCTGGAGTGATGCTTGACTTTTCAGTTGAATACAAAGAGTAGGATTTGGACCGCTGTCTTTGATGATTGAAAGAACTCCTGCAGAAGGTCCAAAAGTACAAAAATACCGGAGGTGGGGGTTTGGATCCATCTCTTGAAACCTTGTTTTTAAACTCATTTATGGACCGGTACATATTACACAAAGACAGGAGACGAGGACAAAATGGCCTCCTTATTCGTTGGCAATCAATTGGTTAGAAAAAGTGCTTCCATCTTACATACTGTAGGAATAAGGTATACTGCATACGTCTAGGAAAATAGCTTGAAAGAGTGTAAAAGAAAAAAAAAAAAGGTGGTACCAAAATACTTCAAATATCTCCTGAGATCATCTTTTGGTACCAATAACAATATTTGCTCCCCCAAACAAGTAAGTAACAATAATAATAATAATAATATTGTACTCGGGTGAAGTGAATGGCTTCAGAATAAAAAAATTCAGTGAAACCAAATTTAAAAAAAAGTATGTAGGATAATGTCATGTGTTCATATGTTTCATATGTATACACACGTTATGTTTTAGACTGAGCACACACACTGGAATGGTAATCATTCACATGTTCCAAATGCTTCTACTAGGCCACTAAACAGCAGGCTACCTAAACTGCTTGTGTCTATGTTGTGCCGTCCTCAATAATGACGAATGTAGAAAAGGAACAATAAATATGTGTGAATGTGCAAAAAAATACAAAACTGAAAACAGCAATAACAACAATATATAGTCGGTAAAAAAAAACGGTGGAAATGTGTAATTTGTTGTTTTGTTTACAGCATTTCTTGGTTGCTATGTTCCTAGCATTTATTAATGCTCTCTGTCTAATTCTCTGTGTTGAGGAGACCAGACCAAATGAGCTCCCTGCAGTAAAACAAGAGCCTATTACTGTGGATGAATACCTTTTTGTTGAGGATGCATATGTAAAACATGTGATTGTAAATATGATGGTGTTTTTCATATATGGAACGGGCATATGGGTGGTCAACCAGAATGAGAGGGAAGAAGAGAGTGAGAGACACTTTTGTGATGGATGTGGACATCCTTATGGCACTTGAATACAAACTGTGATCAGATCTCTAGAAAGAGACTTACATTAATTCAACATTCATCATTTGATGTTGAGTCACCAGATCTCATAGTCATAGGCTATATTCATTTGTATTAATTATAGAATATTAAACTTACTTCACAAACACTACATTCACCAAGCCACCTTGGATGACAATGACACCTAGATCCCATCTGTCTATACCATCCTGGCCACATCCAATCACAAAAGCTTCACTTAAATGGTAAGTGTAAATGGCCGAGAGAGAGAGAGAGAGAGAGAGAGAGAGAGAGAGAGAGAGAGAGAGAGAGAGAGAGAGAGGAGAGAGAGAGAGAGAGAGAGAGAGAGAGAGAGAGAGAGAGAGAGAGAGAGAGAGAGAGAGAGAGAGAGAGAGGAGAGAGAGAGAGAGAGAGAGAGAGAGAGAGAGAGAGAGAGAGAGAGAGAGAGAGAGAGAGAGAGAGAGAGATGAGAGAGAGAGAGAGAGAGAGACTGCTCTCAGTCCCTCACCCAGTCACCTGTAGGGGTACTGCTGGATGAGGAGGGGGGTGATGTGAGGTGTGGTGTGGTGGCTGGTGATTGGCTGTGTTTGTGTGGCTGGAGAACAGAAGCGGCAGGTGGTTGGCTGGTCCCGTTACTCCGTCCTCCGCTTCACTGCTGCAACTTGTGGAGGACGTCGGCGGAGACGGGCGGGTGGAAGTTGATGGTGTGGTGCCGGAGGCCCTGAGACGTCTTGTAGCTCTTCCCGCAGCGGCACTTGAAAGGCTTGCGCACCCTGATCTGGGTCCTGTGGCCGTTCTTGGCGTGGTACTTGATACCGTTCACATTCTGACAAGACAGGAAACAATGAATGATGAATGGACCCAGGGGGGACGTTCCAACCCCTGACTATGCTCAGAGTATTCATGTTTAAAGTACACAAAGTGAACACCCTGAAGTAAACCTTTATTTACAGCAGGACGTGAGGCCACTCACACAGTTGGATATAAATAACAATACTTTACATGATATCAGATAGTTATAGCGGGCAGGAGAGCCTAGTGATCAGGGTGTTTACTCCCAGCCTTAAGAATCTGGGTTCGAACCCCAATATCTGCAGACGTTACTGTAAGAATCCCTCAGCAAGATGCCTTACCTGCGCATTAACGGCATGTATCTTAAAAACAATATGTCTATACATAGTAAAGCATAATAGTACTAGAAAGCAATCCAGCTCCTTGTAGTCTGTGTGTTGCCAATGCCGACCACGGCGCGAGTCTGTGTCATAGCCCATAACCCTGTCATTCACGTCAGAGACGCAATTTTCTCAAGCTGCACATCATTTATTCCGACCACACGCCCCCAGATGTGAATGGAAACTGCAGTAAAAAGTCTAAATCACTCGAAGTGTACTCATGTAGGGCTTTGTGTTGACATGCTGTAACGCTCGACTAACCTAACCACCGGTTTTCCACCCGGACCAGCGAGCCAAAAGGGGTCTTTTTGAAAGGGTCCGGAGTGGTATGGTTATGCTCTGTGTGAGAGAGGAGAGACAGCGTTGTACCTTGTATCTCTTTTTGCAGCCCGGCACCGGGCAGGCGAAGGGCTTCTCGTCTCCCCCCTTCATGCACATGGCGCTGAGGATGGACTCGGAGCTGATGGCGCTCTCCATGGTCCAAGACTCGTCGCTGTCCGAGTCCTCGTAGTCCACGTCCTCGTCGTCACATTCGCTACCTGTGGCAGGGGTAAAGGTGTGTGTGTGTGTGTGTGTGTGTGTGTGTGTGTGTGTGTGTGTGTGTGTGTGTGTGCGTGTGTGTGTGGACGCCAGGTGTGTGTGAGACCAGCCAAAGAGTGAGTGACTGAATACGATGAGCAACAGACAGGTTGATAGGATCATAGAGGGGATGTAAAGCTTTTCTGCTATATAATATTTTCTCCACACATGTTGGGTTTGGCTTTGGTTCCGTGTTCCCATGTTCTCTACTTCCTTTGGCCAAGCCCCGGATGGAGCTTGGCCAAATGGAGAGAAACAAGATAACTGTGGTAACAAATTAAGCCCCATTCCGTTGAGTCCTGTGGATGCAATTGTGTTATCAATGAGTATAAGTAAGGTTGCTAAATCAATGTGTGTGTGTGTGTGTGACCTACAAACCAATAAAGTCAAAATAGACCATTCATATATGCTTCACCAAGAATACACATACAAAATGTATACACAAAATGTACTCTGTACTATGCTACTAAGCCACTTTGGCCCCATTCACACTAGGCATTAACAGGTTGTTTTTTTGTGATCCGATCTCATGTGGTCTTGCGGCCACATGAAGGACCACCCACTCAACTGACGTCCTCTGTGTAAGCGGAAGTAGTACTCTGACGGCATTATGTTAAACATCGCTAACAGGCAATAACACCATGACAACACCAACACCGGCCAAGTTCTAAACAAGCAGCAGTTACGAGGAAGAAGATAAACAAGCCGAATGGATCCTCATGGATGGTCGACTCACTGGAGACATCACCATTTGGGCTAAAAAAGTCAGTTCAAGTTCAACGCAAACTTGGTAATTCGCATCGCAACTCGTATCGCGATTTATGAATGATTGTGAATTTATTAAAAAGTTGCAATAAATTTCGTTTTTCAAAAGCCGAAATTATGTACGTGTTTATTTTCACAGATATAGAGTGGGGAAGTGAGATCGGACCTCAAGGGGTCTCATCAGACCACATTGTTAATGCCGACTGTGAACGAACCCACTAACGCCGTCCCACTGCGATTACTGCGATCATCTCTCTCATTCTTTAGCGGAAAGATACCTATTTAAGACAAGAAAAGAGAGAGAGAGAGAGAGAGAGAGAGAGAGAGAGAGAGAGGAGAGAGGAGAGAGAGAGAGAGAGAGAGAGAGAGAGAGAGAGAGAGACTGCTCCCACCTGTAGGGGTACTGCTGCGGAAGGAGGAGGAGGGGGTTATAGGTGGGGTGACAGGCGGGGTGAGACTGCCGCTGGCGTGCCGGGGGGGCGGCGTGTTCAGGGAGAGGGACAGCTTGGGCTGGGCCTTCTTCCTCACTGTCTGCTGCTCTCGGCGGGCCGCCTCCGTCATGAATCTGCCAAGTGGGGGAGAGATGAGAGGTGAAACCTCCCGGTGGAGTCTCTCCTCCAGTCTGTCCTCAAGAGACACAGTCTCTAGTGATGACTTTGAGGTCTCTCCTTTAGTCTGTCCTGAAGAGACACAGTCTATAATGATGAATGTGGGATCTCTCCTCCAGTCTGTCTTCAAGAGACACAGTCTCTAGTGATGACTTTGAGGTCTCTCCTTCAGTCTGTCCTCAAGAGACACAGTCTCTAGTGATGACTTTGAGGTCTCTCCTCCAGTCTCTCCTCCAGAGACACAGTCTCTAGTGATGAATGTGAGGTATCTCCTCCAGTCTGTTCTCAAGAGACACAGTCTCGAGTGATAAATGTGAGGTCTCTCCTCCAGTCTATCCTCAAGAGACACAGTTTCTAATGATGACTCCGCATCTCTCCTCCAGTCTGTCCTCAAGAGACACAGTCTCTAGTGAGGACTAGGACTTTCCTCCAGTCTGTCCTCAAGAGACACAGTGTCTAATGATGACTTTGAGTCTTTCCACCAGTCTGTCCTCAAGAGACACAGTCTATAGTGAGGACTATGAGGTCTCTCCTCCAGTCTGTCCACAAGAGACACTGTCTCTAGTGAGGACTATGACTTTCCTCCAGTCTGTCCTCAAGAGACACAGTCTCTAGTGAGGACTATGAGGTCTCTCCTCCAGACTGTTCTCAAGGACACAGTCTCTAATGATGACTTTGAGGTCTCTCCTCCAGTCTGTCCTCCAGAGACACAGTCTCTAATGATGACTTTGAAGTCTCTCCTCCAGTCTGTCCTCAAGAGACACAGTCTCCTAGTGACGACTTTGAGGTCTCTCCTCCAGGCTGTCCTCAAGAGACACAGTCTCTAGTGATGACTTTGAGATATCTCCTCCAGTCTGTCCTCAAGAGACACAGTCTCTAATTATGACTTTGAGGTCTCTCCTCCAGTCTGTCCTCAAGAGACACAGTCTCTAGGGATGACTAAGGTCTCTTCTCCAGTCTGTCCTCAAGAGACACAGTCTCTAATGATGACTTTGAAGTCTCTCCTCCAGTCTGTCCTCAAGAGACACGGTCTCTAGTGATGACTTTAAGGTCTCTCCTTCAGTCTGTCCTCATGAGACACAGTCTCTAATGATAACATTGTCTCTCCTCTAGTCTGTCCTCAAGAGACACAGTCTCTAGTGAGGACTATGAGGTCTCTCCTCCAGTCTGTCCTCAAGAGACACAGTCTCTAGTGATGACTTTGAGATATCTCCTCCAGTCTGTCCTCAAGAGACACAGTCTCTAATTATGACTTTGAGGTCTCTCCTCCAGTCTGTCCTCAAGAGACACAGTCTCTAGGGATGACTAAGGTCTCTTCTCCAGTCTGTCCTCAAGAGACACAGTCTCTAATGATGACTTTGAAGTCTCTCCTCCAGTCTGTCCTCAAGAGACACGGTCTCTAGTGATGACTTTAAGGTCTCTCCTTCAGTCTGTCCTCATGAGACACAGTCTCTAATGATAACATTGTCTCTCCTCTAGTCTGTCCTCAAGAGACACAGTCTCTAGTGAGGACTATGAGGTCTCTCCTCCAGTCTGTCCTCAAGAGACACAGTCTCTAGTGATGACTTTGAGATATCTCCTCCAGTCTGTCCTCAAGAGACACAGTCTCTAATTATGACTTTGAGGTCTCTCCTCCAGTCTGTCCTCAAGAGACACAGTCTCTAGGGATGACTAAGGTCTCTTCTCCAGTCTGTCCTCAAGAGACACAGTCTCTAATGATGACTTTGAAGTCTCTCCTCCAGTCTGTCCTCAAGAGACACGGTCTCTAGTGATGACTTTAAGGTCTCTCCTTCAGTCTGTCCTCATGAGACACAGTCTCTAATGATAACATTGTCTCTCCTCTAGTCTGTCCTCAAGAGACACAGTCTCTAGTGAGGACTATGAGGTCTCTCCTCCAGTCTGTCCTCAAGAGACACAGTCTCTAGTGATGACTTTGAGGTCTCTCCTCCAGTCTGTCCTCAAGAGACACAGTCTCTAAGGATGACTTTGAGGGGACAGGTCTAGCCATTAGGGGGTTTGACTCCCACCTAAAAGCATCTGGGTTCAAATCCCAAAGTGCTTGCAGTCTACCTGTAGGCCTATTTCAGATATGGCGGCAAACTTTTACCTGCTCCTTAATGACATTATGCATTAGTGGCTTTGGATAAAAGTGTGCTAAAAGTGTCTGCTCAATGACTAAATAGCAATGAAGCTCATTGGAGGTTTGCTACTGCCACACCATGTGCTTGTGAGTGAATGTGTGCATTAGATCTGAACCCATGAAAGGAATATCTTTTTTCTGTTGTTTAGTTTTATATAATGGAAAGTTAAACCGTTAGTAAATGTACGCTGTAAAAATGAAATGTTCACACAGACATAGTAAAAGCAAAAGTGGAATTAACAGATTAAGTGGAAACCACATCAAGATGTGTGTTTCTGAGGGCCGGGAGACAGTGGTAGACCCCCTTTAACCCTAGCTTGTTACAGCCCATAGTCAAACACCATATCAAAGACCACTGGGATCAGCCCAGGGCCCTTTAAAACACACTTAACAGAACCAATTTATTCAGAGGAATCCACCAGATGAACCTTTAATTGAAATTAAACTAATGAAACTACATAGTAGCAGCATTTAAATCTAAATCTAAACCTGGAGGATTGAATCCTCTTTATTGGTCCCATACATAAACACACACAGTGAAATTTGTTTCTCTGCATTTAACCCATCCTAGTATTAGGAGCAGTGGGCAGCTATTGTATATACAGCTGCCCGGGGAGCAGTGTAGGGGTCTGGTGCCTTGCTCACGGGCACCTCGGCAGTGCCCAGGTGTTTCAGGGACTTGAACCAGCGACCTTCCGGTTCTCAAGCCAAGTCCCAACAGACTAAGCTATCCTGCTGCCCCATTTGAGGTAGAAGCACTACACATTAAAATATTAGCTTTCAATTTCCACTAATATTAGTGAAATTGTGACAGTGATTTCAATCTCAAAGCGTTAAGTTACGCACATATACATACATTCATACATACATACAAACATAAGGTTTTGCTATTTTGTTCTAAAAGTGTGCTATAAGTTTACCTGTTAACATAGCTCAGGGCGACATAGGTCGGCTGCTGTTGCTCCTGCTTCTCCAGGAGACGGGGGTCTGTGTCTGATGGAGAGGAAGAGGAAGAAGAAGAGGAGAAAGAAGAAGTGGGAGAAGCAGAAGAGAGCATTGAGCTAAATCAGACAGTGGCGACATGAAGGCAGCAAGGCAACTGATTCACTTTTCTGTCGTATCATCATGTCATCATCGTGTGTATTTGACACGAGGCTTTGCTCATGGTACTTTACAGCTAGACAAAAGTGTGTTCTTGCATGTCTGTGCATCTGTCATGTTTTATAAACTGTCCAATTTGTTTGTCTATATCAGTGTTGGATACGATAAGTGCTTAGAAACAAAACACTTTCTCACCACTGCATCAATTGTGACCATTAAATAGGCTATTTTGCTCGCAACAATTCCAAATATAAACACCAAAGTGTACCGTCGACTCAAGACACGTACTGCTCAAATAAAGAATTACAATACTTGTCAGGGGCGGTTGCAGGATATTATGCAGTTATCAACCCTAGCTCCCCCAACATAATGTCTGCATTGTCTAGACTAGTCATCGTTGACATGGTTTTGATTGATTTTAATAGCAACATATTGTATATATTCTATATTGTATGTGTTCTGATGTGTTCAGTCCAGATGTTCTGCGTGTCAGAGTGGTAGGAGGTAAAGCCCGGTGTGACTTCAGACAGCCGGTCCACAAGTGGAATCAAGGGGTCAGTAAGGTCTTGACTTCCAGGTTCCAGGTTACTAACAGGTTGTCACAACAAAATACTTTTGAAGGCCAAATTTGAGCAGTTTCCTACTTAAAGTTGTATACACACACACACACACACACACACACACACACACACACACACACACACACACACACACACACACACACACACACACACACACACACACACACACACACACACACACACACACACACACACACACACACACACACACACACACACACACACACACACACACACTTATTCTTACTGTGTTAATGACTTGCAGATGTGTAACTCCTACCACCACGCACAAAGGAAAGTCCCAATGCTAGCATCACAAAGAGCAAGTATAATCCTGCCATAAAAGGACAGGAAGTAGAATCTTTAGGCCGAGAGGGGAAACGCACCACACAGGTCAAAGCATTAACATAAAACAAAGACAATCCCTATTTAATTAAAGGGCAGATTACATTCTAATCATCAACACATCACAGAGTAAAGACAAACTACCATTTGACTCCTGACTGCATCGTTGTACAGCGGTATTTGTACCTACTGACACACAGGCGGCCCCCCGGTGAGCAGCGGGAAAGTGCACGGAGGGACCGTAGGAGGTCTGCCTCCATCCTTAGTGATTCATTAATAGCGGATTTAGCCAGAGGGAGAAGGACAGCAAACCGCTCTCTGCTGTCCAACCTGCTTCCAGTCATGGAAACACAAAGTGAGAAAGACACATTTATAATGTCCCCATTCCTTCTGCCAAAACCCCCCAGAGGCAGGCTCACACTCTGCTGTGAGGAATGCGTGTGTGCGTGTGTGTGTGTGTAGGGTGTGTGTGTGTGTGTGTGTGTGCGTCTGTATGTGTGTGTGTGAGAGAGAAAAAGAGAGTCCAACGAGAAGCAACAGTTCCTCACTTCCCTAATGAGCATGGAGGAGTGGAAGCCGTGGATCAATCTACTCACACACACACACTGTAAATCACACACACCTTTGCGTGAGGGACCGAGAAGACGGGGAGGGGCTAAACCTCTCCGTTCTCATGTGGGGCCACCGGCACTGAACCCCCAACCCCGCCAGCCCCCCCTGTGTGAGGCCTTCAGATTGGAACCAGGACCAGGTGTCTCGAGAGGAGACGGGAAGCGGCCTAAGCGGTCTACACAGGTGGTCCACCTTGGTGGTCAACCCACTTGAAAGGGACTTTTTTTCCCATCATTCCCATAGAATATAAATGATATGTTCTCATTCCACTACATATATATTATGTAGATCTCATACGGTATAATATACATATATTATATTATACATTTTATATAATTGATTTATTACATATACTACTATATATATATATATATATATGATTCTACACTGAGATCAACACTGCTACCTCAGAAAATGGTTTAAGAAGGTAAAATAAAAGACAAGTTTCCCCATAGCAGCCCACATGGTGAGTCGTACCAGGTGGGCAGGGTTCAGGAGTCGTTCTCCCCTGACTCGGCAGGGTTCAGAAGTCGTTCTCCCCTGACTCGGCAGGGTTCAGGAGTCGTACTCCCCTGACTCACCGGGTGGGCAGCGTTCAGGAGTCGTACGCCCCTGACTCAGCGGGTAGGCAGCGTTCATGCGCGTATGAAAACCATGATGCAAACAACCGCGTCCCTCATTAGAGCCGTGGCTGTAGCGTGGGCCGCTCCCACAACAGGAAACCCAGGAGTAAT
The DNA here is from genome assembly GCA_027704905.1 of Muraenolepis orangiensis. NCBI lineage: Eukaryota > Metazoa > Chordata > Actinopteri > Gadiformes > Muraenolepididae > Muraenolepis > Muraenolepis orangiensis. The sequence continues at coordinate 15,650,686 of CM051008.1, forward strand.
CCCACAACAAACCTTCCTAAGGCAACAGGGGAAGTGACGCCTACTTTATCCCTTCACCCCCACCCACTCTCCTCCTTCCCGTCTCTCTCTCTCCCTCCACACACACACACACACACACACACACACACACACACACACACACACACACACACACACACACACACACACACACACACACACACACACACACACACACACACACACACACACACACACACACACACACACACACACACACACACACACACACACACACACACACGCACACGCAGACTACCCCAGACTCTGTCACACCTCACCCCCTCATTTCCACCAGACGTGGGCTATCCAGTCCAGTGCCTGGCTGTGGGAAGTGCAGAGTGGTGAGAGTCATGGTGACATGTTTATGAGTCTGAGAGAGTGGCGGAACAGGTCATTCATTAAGATGGGACCTCTCCGGAGGAAATGAAAAGCCCTTCAACTTGTGTAATGAGAGATTAAACATGAATCCGTTATGCTTGAAACACAAAGAAAGACCAATGATAAAATGTACAAATAGACAGCACTCCACACACACACACACATGTACCCCCGCTGTGCAGTGTCAACATAACACACTATGTTTACCCTGAAGAGTGTGTTCTTTGTTGTGTGTCCTACCTCGCCCAGCACCAAACAGGAGCACGGCCGCCTGGGTTGAGGAAATGCAATTAGGTTGACCAGGTGCAGAGGTGGAGAGGGGGGGGGGCACCAGTTACTACTTCTCAAATGTATTACTTCCGCAGAGATACAGGTGGGTGGGGGGGTACGCGACTCCGTGTTCTAAAGGAGACCCCAGGGAAGGGGGGGTGGGGGCGGGGGGTTAGCAAGCAACAACACACAGGCCTCTTGTTGTTGGCGAGGGGCACTACGACTAGGCCGCTAAGCTGGGACACTTCAGGACATCATTAGGTTCCACAGCGGTACTGAAAGACAAACACAGCACTCTGTGCCTTCTGCTGCGTGCAGGCTTTGAATCACCGTAGCAACGAAGTAAACAAATCAAGACCACCCTGCCATTCAGCAGATGAGGAATGCTTAAAACATGGCTGCATGCCACGATAACTCACAATGGAGGTTTAGGAAAAGTCTAGTGATCGTACAGGCTGCAAGAAGTTTTAAAGGTTAAACTAGCTACGACATTAGATGGTATTTATTCATCTTTAAATGCTGTCACAAGAGCAAACAATATATTTAAAAGCAAATAAATATCCATCTCCAAATAAATGTGATTGTACACATCATGCATCCTCCGCTCAATACTGCCTTTGTTAACGTGTGGCCTATACTTAACGTGACTGACTTGTAGTAACAGGGGTGTGTGCAGCACTACAATTACATAATTAACACATTTATTTGTGAAACAGCATCCTTTGAACCCAAATAATAATAATAATAACACTCTCAATTAACTTACACCGTAATTAGCCTTCACTGAGATAAATTGACAGTAACAACCATGTCTGACATAATGCGCTGTCTAGAGAAACGAGACAGGGGAAAGTTCTACTAAACCTCACCGCTGGACAGCTCCGGTCAACAGTAGAGCAGCGCCATCTACTGGCCGTAAGAGGAGGTGAGAGGGGGAAGACAAGCAGAAAGAATGTAGTGTGCAGTTTTCCAGGCGCCCTAATTATGTAGCAGAATGTGTTTTAACCAGCAGGCCACCAGATGAGGAGGAAGAGAGGCCAAATCAAGCACCCTCTCTGTAATTAGGCTTCACAGGCACTTTGGCAGGACGCGCTAGATTTCTCACTTCTGACTGAGCGGGCACAGACCAAGGAGAGAGAGGTGGGGTGTTTTTTTTCCACTGTAGTCCAACTAATTGCCTCATTATTCCCCGATAAGTCATCCAGAGGGTTGTTTTTTTTCTTCCCTGGGCCTAACACCTCGGACGCATGCACTGCACACTATCAGAGTGTGGAGGATATTAAACTAAGTCGAGCAACAAACAAGAACAACAGAGAGGCAGCTGCATGGTGTGTCAACTTCAATTGTGACAATACCAAATAGGTATTTGAAATATCAAATAGGTTCAGCAGATGCACGGAGAGAGAGCCATGGAGAGAGGAGAGAGTGCACTGTTGAGGACTTCCGATAAGGAAAATCATTTGCCTCAAACAATGAGTCTGTCTGTTATAACATAATAGTAATACATCCTAAGTGTAATTGGTTTAAATGTGTGCGTCGTCCCTGAACTTGTGTATTCATTCAATTCAATACATCAACTATAATGATGTAGTGATCATTATAGTCATTATAATCATTATGTGATGTAGGTCCATGTGATACATTACATTAAAACAATAAGGGGATGGCCCAAGGCCAATCAAAAGTCCCGTTGTTGGCAAAGTAAAACTTTTAACTCTCGATTGGGTCAGTGCAAAATAAAATTATCAAACACAAAGCATAGGGGCCAACGATTGGCTGGAGCCGGTCACTGGCACAAGGCCAGCCATAGTATTTGAACCGGCGACCTTCCGGCCCAAGCCAAGTCCCAAAAGACTTGCTACTGCGGCCCACCTTCTGCTGCCGAAGAAGGTGGAGATGGCAGAGAAGCAAAGCTATGATACGTATGTGTACCAGTATGACTTAATTAAGTGAATATGTTGAGCCAGTACGTTTCAGACCCAAGGCCCAAACGGACCAGTGCCAAAAATGTTTAACATTGAACACTAATTTCATTGAGTAAGGCCTTGCTATCATGCTAGATTATAGCTATAGATTAAACGTTTGAGAGCGACAAAGCACTCATATCGGGCAAATCCGGTGGACAGGAAGAGATTAATAATAGTATGTAAGATTATAAATAATAGTTTGCATTTATGATTCATCATATACTTGTTAATAGTGTATGATGAGTTGAAGTTAAATAAACATTTTATTAAAGTGATAAATCCGTAATGTACTTATTATGTTACTAAGGGTTAACAAGGTGTGCACTACATTTCACAACTCCCCTAGTGGAGTTTGAGATATTAATATAGTTTTTTACATTTTCCTGGGTTATGGTTTTTAAATCATGTGGTCACCAAGTATAACGTTTGGCCGTGGCTTGGTGCACTCTTTAACCACTTTTAACAGAGTTAACAGTGGTGACAGCCAGCTTATGAATTTCCCAGTAAAAATGTGTTCCAATGTTCCAAAGTCAGAGGGTGGTAATTAAGAGTAAATATAATAAAACAATTTCTACATTATTCTAATGAAATGTAGGCATGTCTACCTTCTTAACTTCACAGTGGATATGTTGATGGGGACAGGGTGGTTAATTAAAAAATAATAATAATCTTGGTACAATCAAGGAGGTATGTCCCTCAGAATCATAGGAAGAACTCCTAAAACATATGAGTGAGCGATGGACTGCATCACCTCCCACCCATGTGTGCGTTCTGTGATATGTGTTCAAGGTATCCTAAACGCTATGCATACATTTGCCTAAATAAAAACTACATTAACATACATATTTCACTTTTGCATATACCCATATTATTGCTATCAACAGACAGTCGTCCTGTTATGTCCTATAGCAAACTATTCACGTCACCCTGAGCGAGGAACCAGCACACCGTGTGATGTTATTTCAGACAGAGGGGGAGTGGGTGTAGGTGGGCCTAGTCTTCTGACCACCTGCCATACAGTATATGGTTATTCAGATGATCATTATTGCTAATCATTTGTTATAATTTTGACTGATGATAGCCAAAAGTAAACCAATGTTAACATATTATACACTTACAAAACACAATATAACTCAATATAACTCAATATAACTGTAACCACCATTGTTTGGTCTTCATGTCTTACAGCTTCAAAGACACAAAGGGCTAGGTGTATCTACAGCTGAAACCACGGTGGGTTTCAGACGACACTAACCTACACTATAGTTGAGCCCTAGTCTCTCATTGTGTGTAGTCAAAGCACTGGGCTGCCTGTAGAGACTTGTTAACAGAGCAGGCTGTCTTCTCTCCTGCAGGCTTTTACTGTGACAGAAACACATTAAAGAGACAGCTCAGTTAAATAACGGCCCAACCTCTGCCAATAAATCCATTGGAATCTATACGCATTTCGCGATGAGCCCGGTCCTGTAATGTCAATGTTATCAACGTGACAATCTGCATCCAAGATCACATGATACAATAACATCAACTAATGTAGGTCTGACTGACTCCACATGTAAACCTCACCAGACAGAAACCTCGCCAGTGCATGCGGATCTCTCAATACATTCCTATGAACTATACTGAACTATACTATACTGAACTATACATTCCTATGAACTATACTGAACTATACATTCCTATGAACTATACTGAACTATACATTCCAATGAACTATACTATACTGATCTATACATTCCTATTAACTATACTGAACTATACATTCCTATGAACTATACTATACTGATCTATACATTCCTATTAACTATACTGAACTATACATTCCTATGAACTATACTATACTGATCTATACATTCCTATTAACTATACTGAACTATACATTCCTATGAACTATACTGAACTATACTATACTGAACTATACATTCCTATGAACTATACTGATCTATACATTCCTATGAACTATACTGAACTATACATTCCTATGAACTATACTGAACTATACATTCCAATGAACTATACTGAACTATACTATACCGAACTATACATTCCTATTAACTATACTGAACTATACATTCCTATTAACTATACTGAACTATACATTCCTATGAACTATACTATACTGAACTATACATTCCTATTAACTATACTGAACTATACATTCCTATGAACTATACTGAACTATACTATACTGAACTATACATTCCTATTAACTATACTGAACTATACATTCCTATGAACTATACTATACTGAACTATACATTCCTATTAACTATACTGAACTATACATTCCTATGAACTATACTATACTGAACTATACATTCCTATTAACTATACTGAACTATACATTCCTATGAACTATACTGAACTATACTATACTGAACTATACATTCCTATGAACTATACTGATCTATACATTCCTATGAACTATACTGAACTATACTATACTGAACTATACATTCCTATTAACTATACTGATCTATACATTCCTATGAACTATACTGAACTATACTATACTGAACTATACTATACTGAACTATACATTCCTATTAACTATACTGAACTATACATTCCTATTAACTATACTGAACTATACATTCCTATGAACTATACTATACTGAACTATACATTCCTATGAACTATACTGAACTATACTATACTGAACTATACTATACTGAACTATACATTCCTATTAACTATACTGAACTATACATTCCTATGAACTATACTATACTGAACTATACATTCCTATGAACTATACTGAACTATACATTCCTATGAACTATCCTGAACTATACATTCCTATGAACTATACTATACATTCCTATGAACTATACTATACTGAACTATACATTCCTATGAACTATACTGAACTATACTATACTGAACTATACATTCCTATTAACTATACTGAACTATACATTCCTATGAACTATACTGAACTATACATTCCTATTAACTATACTGAACTATACATTCCTATGAACTATACTATACTGATCTATACATTCCTATTAACTATACTGAACTATACATTCCTATGAACTATACTGAACTATACTATACTGAACTATACATTCCTATGAACTATACTGATCTATACATTCCTATGAACTATACTGAACTATACTATACTGAACTATACATTCCTATTAACTATACTGATCTATACATTCCTATGAACTATACTGAGCTATACTATACTGAACTATACATTCCTATTAACTATACTGAACTATACATTCCTATTAACTATACTGAACTATACATTCCTATGAACTATACTATACTGAACTATACATTCCTATGAACTATACTGAACTATACATTCCTATGAACTATCCTGAACTATACATTCCTATGAACTATACTATACATTCCTATGAACTATACTATACTGAACTATACATTCCTATGAACTATACTGAACTATACTATACTGAACTATACATTCCTATTAACTATACTGAACTATACATTCCTATGAACTATACTGAACTATACTATACTGAACTATACATTCCTATTAACTATACTGAACTATACATTCATATTAACTATACTGAACTATTCACTCCCATGGAACTATTTCAGGTTAAGAAGTGCCGTGCATATGTGTGCATAAGTGTATTTGTTTAATGTGTATACTTCGTATACATAGCTGTATAGATGCAGAGTAGATAAAGCGAGTAATAAACAGCATATACCCTTGTAATAACAGTGTACAAAACTACAAGGAAGCGTATAGTAAAACGTCACACCATGTACGAAGGCAACATACAAAAACAAGATAAAGATTGCATGAGATGGGGAGTACAGCCTTTCACACCAGCCAAACCACAAACCAAACCAAATATGCTGTATCAAGTAACAGTGTAGTTGGCTTTGGTAGTAAACAGGTCTTAGACCACTTGGGCAACCCTAAGGCAATCAATTACTTCAATTACTCTCAAAGTAGCGCGCGCACACACACACACACACACACACACACACACACACACACACACACACACACACACACACACACACACACACACACACACACACACACACACACACACACACACACACACACACACACACACACACACACACACACGCGGGGGGGGGGCCTCCTCCTCCGATACAATACTATGTCACGAGTATGCGAACGGAATACTGTGTACTTGTATTCGGTATATACTCGCTTATATATATCGTTGGATATGGTATGTATTCGTATTCGTCGCGACCCGAGGAGTCAAGTGTATCGGACTCAAAAAAGCGATATAGGACTGACTGTTCCTTATTAATGTAACAGTCCATTGGGACTCGAACCACCACCACACCTAGCAACAGGGCTGGCAGCAGGACGCAGGAAGTAACCGTGGTGGCTAGCTGTGCTACCGCTAGTGCTAGCCATTGACTTGCTACTAATAGCAGCGAAGCCCGGCCATGGCGGCCCGTGTGTGTGTATCCTGTTGAGGCGGTAGTAGTAGACGATGATGGAGGATGGAGGATGGGGGCTTACCGATGTGGTTATCTTCGATGTGCACGATGAGCTCGGCCAGGGAGTCGAAGGGCAGCCCGCAGCCTCCGAACCTGCAGTTGTTAGAGAAGAAGGAGGCAGCGGCGATGGCAGTCATGTTCGTCGCTGCCGCATTACAGAATGTTTTTGACGGTGGCGGTGAGCCAGGAGATAGCAGACAGACAGACAGACAGACAGCGGTGCACACAGCTGGAGCGGTAGAGGCGGTAGCTTCTCGGGTTGCTTTGGGGCGGCGGTACCTTGTGCGTGTGCGTGTGAGTGCGTGTCTGTGTGTGTGTGCGTGTGTATTTGTGTGGTATTGACACCAAGCAAGCACATCGTCAATATGTACACTGACATAGATAGGCTTATTACAGTTCTCGAAGAAGTACAGAAGTGTCCACACACACTATTTTACTAAATGCATCGTGATAAGACAGGCGACTTAATAATTATTATATAACAACTGCAATGAGCCACAAACGATGTTGATAACTATAAATAATACATAAATGTATTATGAGTTATCAATATAGTAGTTGAAGTACACGGTGTGGCCACAGAGTGGCAGTGTTGGGCAACACATCAATGACGGACTTTCGAACGGTATAGTATAACGTAGACCAGTGGGGGGTGTGACCGTGTAATTGAATCATGTTACCATGTATTAATAATAGTCAATCCATCGACATGGATATGATAGGTTATTTGCCTAAATAGGTTGTAGCAGGAAAACACATTGGGACATTGTCATCAAGCTGTTATGCATGTGATGTTGTTGTTGATTTATTTTCACTCATTGCTTATACTTAAACTGTGAAGTGACAATAAACTTGACTTGACTTGATGATGAAGATGATGATGATGATGAAGACGATGATGATGATGATGATGATGATGATGATTTTCCACAATTTTTCCGTTCCCCATCATAAAGGTAAACACATCGGACACAAGCAAGATGATGAAAGGTGAAATGTCTTCTCAAAGATGTCATAGCCTATTCCTATATGACCTTCTGATTTTTCCACCAATCCATTAAACAGTGCCTGTATCCAGTTACTCTCTCTTCACGTGTGTTTGGCAGCGGAGAGGTGCTTGGGTCTCTGCCTGGTGGTGCTGTCATGGCTCAGCCCAGCCCAGTTCTTGAATCAAGGCACCATAGTAATACTGGCAAACTCATTTTTCCAAGGATGCTGGACGGCAGTGTGGGATAATACAGTGAAAGCATTGCATCACGCACAGCCCCCCCCCCCTTACAATGGACTAGTTGACTGGTTGAAATATGGACTTTTTTAAAATTATTGGTGGCTGTTATTAATGTCTGAAAGCTCTAACTAATCACTATACTCGTCATTCATTACAGGCCAGTCAAAGAGGAGGTGATAGCTGCACATGATAGGTATAGTTTAACCCTCTCAGCTCAGTTTTCAATACCAGGCAAGGGACTCATATGTACACAGACACATGATATGGATAACAGGGGCCATATCATGTTTAAAAACAACAAGACCATTAGACTGAGTAAGATGAGCGTATGAGGGAATAACAAACAAATCGGTGTGTTTGTATAAATAAGCAAAACATGACTCAAATAAACAAATTATATTCATATAATGTGTGTGTGTGTGTGTGTGTGTGTATCATGCAAAGTTGCAAGTACAATGCTACATGTTTTACACCCTTTGAATTGGGCAAATGTTTGTTTAATTCAGCTTGCGTCAACTGGTGTCTGCAATGAGACGAGGGCCATGTGGCTTTAAAGCACTCTGCACTCTGATATTTATATCCCTGCCGGCACACACTCTGTGCTCAAGGTAGGACAAATATGTACAACATTTGTAAAAAAATAAATGCATTAAAACCCTATCCATGAAGGGGCTTGTTAAAATACATGTTTTACGGATATATTTAGCTTCTGTCTCCTTTTTACACTGGCTTTCTACCAGCCGTGGCACTCAACAGCTTCCCGTTTTCAATGTGACTTTACGGAGAAAAACGGCAAGATGGGTACACTAGTAAAAGCTTTAGTATAATATAGATCAAATCCCCTTTAGTGGGGGTCATTGACCCAAACGGTGTCCGCTCTTTCCACCCTTAATAGTCGCGTCCTCTGGGAACATAATGTTTGGATTGGTTGAGAAATATATCGGCAATAAAGAGACAAAAGGATGTCATAAAACGTTGATTAAAGCTCTGGTTAAAAGACACGCGGGCGGAGGAGCTCTTGAGTTATGGCCACTTTTCAGACCGCGTTATTGTTTCTGCAGGGACAGAGCTCTTATACTGCGTCTGGGAGGAGGAGGAGTGCTGCACAGCCAGCGGTAAACATCTCTCCCTCATGAGGAGTCATCATTAATCCCTGGTGGAGGGGGATGGAGCTCCACTGTCGTCGGTGTCTGTGGTGCCGAGAAATCACAGCCAGCCGGCACCAACAGGTCACAGGTAAGAGAGCTCCAGCAGCTCTCAGCAGGCGGTATAACTGCTTCTGAAGTGCTGCGAGAGGCTTTACGGCCCTGGTGTTTCATCAATGTCACTTTAAACCCTTCTCCAGTCACACTAGCACCTGCTGCTAGGAGGAGTGATGTGATGTTACATGCAGGTGAATGGGGAAGTCAGTTATGGAAACAGCACACAGAGGAAGCACCATTTTGATATGGCGTGTTGGATTCATTTCAAGATTCAAGATGTGATATGCAACAAGTACAATGAAATGCGTACTCCCCATTCCTTCCCGCTGTATGACTTTTCTAAAACACTATATTCTAAAAAGACTGTACACAATAAAAATATTAAAAATAACAATACAAATAACAATAATGTGACTGATGGATGATATGTGTTGAATTGTGCAGAAAGCTTTTTAAAGTGCCAGTAGCCATCCATACAGGGCAGTACAGTGCAGAACAGTGCAGTGGATGTAATGAGTCCAGAAAGTCCAGCAAAAGTATGATAGTGTAATGTGTGGTGAAATATTAGTTGGGAGGGCGGTAAATACCCTCTTGCTCAACTAATATAGCATACTGTAGGCCTAAAATACACTGCCATTTTACCAAGCAGCTCGTAGACTAACGGTGGAAAATAAAGGTGTCAAGCTAAATCATGAATCCCCTTAATCAATAGATCATGGCTATAGCTTGCTCTCCTTGATACAGAAGGCTATGCTACTTTATTCCTTTATTCGCCTTTTGTCACTATAATGACATGCATATTACATGTGTGCAAACCCTAAAGCACTGCATAAAATGCATTATTATTCATATTATTATTCATATTACTATTATAATAAGAATATAATCTCTATAATTACTCTATAATCACTCTGATGCTCTAATACTGCTTCTCCTAACCTCCTGACAATGGTAGGACATTGTTACAAATAACATGGCATTAATATGTTCAAGATGTATTTCACAATTTGGCATAAAACAGAAAAAGGCAAAACTCATAGAAAGGGGGGAAAGAGTATAGGCCTATCAAATAAATTAAGTTATACGGTATATCCAGAATTACATAAAACTCATATAGGCTATAACCTACAGTACATTAATTGTAGGCCCATTATTAAACGCTATTATATAATTGCCAATTACGGTTAGTTAAGCCACGTATAACCTACTTAACTAATCAACATCTTCTGCTGATCAAATTAGCCCATGCAGGCATGTCTTCGTCTTCTCGTAAAACTGTTATACAAAGTTAATTGTAAGTGGAGCTAATGAGTCAATAGACGGAGCTGCTGCTCGGCCCATGTGCGCCACACCCACCCACCCAGTCCCTCCACACCCACCCACCCACCCAGTCCCTCCACACCCACCCACCCACCCACCCCCAGTCCCTCCCCACCCACCCACCCACCCAGTCCCTCCACACCCACCCACCCACCCAGTCCCTCCCCACCCACCCACCCACCCACCCAGTCCCTCCACACCCACCCAGTCCCTCCCCAGCGCCGTCTCCCTGCGCGCCTCCCTGGGCGCTGCTGCACCGCCTCCAAGCGGACCGCGATGATTTAGAAGTTCAGGAATCCCACGTGACGTCACCCGAGGGGTGACGTTATGCTTCTCTAAATAGAACGTATTGTCATCTTTCCTCAGTCCAGCGTGGTTTTCTTCTGAGAGGCTACTACTTCTACATTTTTCTACAATTTGTTTGGTAAGTTCGCAGCTATTCGATGTATAAATATATATATATATATATCCAGAACATGGTTCTTGCATCCCGCAACTGTTGATTTGTTAGTAGTAGTAGTTGTTACAGCATTTTTGGTTACTTTTACTCAATTTTTTTTGCACGAAAGCAAAGGCACAATGACACATGTTGTTCCCATGCATGCATGCATGCATGCATGCAACGCGTACATGTTCCTCTATGTTACGCAGTGTTACGCAGACCATTGGTCCCTTATGTTTATCCCGCATGCGGGATATCTGTTGACTGTGAGGAGTTGTGTGTGCGGCGAGTCAAGTGCTGGACGCGGACTGTCAAACACAGCCTATATAGGAATTCATCACGGCATGCATATAAAGCGCTGAATGCGAATAGTACAAATCGACAAAACTGTATTAATATTGCAGTTGTTCTTTGATTAGGCTTTAAATCCCGCAAACATTGAAGCGCAACAGTCGTCTAAAGAAAAGCGCAAGCGGAGCGGAGCTCTTGTTGTCATCCCTGTCCCATCCCGGGATAGGGAGCCGGCGTTCATCCTGCTTTGCTGCGAGATTTCGCTTCATGTGTCATTCCAAATATGCTTTATACGAAATATAGAAGAATGTGACTCCATATTTTGACAAAATATAAGTGGCTAATGGATATACAGTATATATATTTGTTTTTACTGTTGGAGATGGATAAATGTATTACGTCATTCTGCAGGCCAGGCCATGAGTCAATACGCTATTTGATTAATCGCCGAGATATTGAGGGTTTTAGACGAATAAGTCGCTGATAAGACGTTCACTTCAATCGGGACGAGTTTAAAAAAATGGATTTGAACGTTTTAACCATAGGCCTCCTCTTCACGTGTTGTGATCACGACGGGCAACCAACCATGGGCTGTTGTTGATCAATAACCACTTGTGTCCCTGCACGCGTGTCGCCTCGATGGCAGTTATCCAGCCATGCAGGTTTACATATTTGCAACTCATATTTATGTTTGCTTGAATGTGCTCTTAAGAAGTTATATGTATTTTAATAACTACATTGTTTTTTTGATTTTACGTTTCAAAACAATACGTTAGCTGTATTCAAATCACATGCTCTGTTTACAAATATACAAATATAACTAATAGGCGCACAATAACATCTAATATTACATTGATTAGCCTTCTATGTTTCTAATTATTTAGCACAACTTTTTCCTAAGCAAGACTTAAAAAAGTATTTATTTTGCTTTAATTTTAGAATAAAAAAATACATAGTTTAAGTGTTTTGGAAATATAGAGAAAAAAATATAGATAAAGATAGAGATAAAGATAGAGAGATACATATAAGCAGAGGAACTTGGTTCGGAACTTTCAACATTCCTGCAGGGGTTGTTGCAAGACTTGCAAGATCAAGCGTCACTTC
>CM051008.1:15668393-15673393 GCA_027704905.1 Muraenolepis orangiensis
TTATTATTCTTACTGTTATTATTCTTATTTAAATAGATGGAATCTGAAACTTATTCATGAGCATTTGGAGCAAAACTGTATTTTGTGTACACAGCTCTTGAATGTTTAAGTCAATCACGAGTCTAGCCGGCGTAGATAAACAGACCGCAGAGAATGCTTTTAGTCTTTTAAACAAGCTTGATCCTAAAATCACCTTTAACTATCTGAAACCTGACCCCACCGCCCAACCCCCACTCCAAAGTCAAGTTGAATATCACAGCTTTTTTTGAGACAAACCAAGTCGAGACCTCACAGAGGGGTCGGGCCTGGGCTTTGTTCAAACACATAGCTAGCATCTGACACTATCGCCAACACTATGAGTGCAATGCTTTATTTCCTGTGAATTACAGTTTCCACACACATAACATTACATTACTTTACAGTCATTTAGCAGACGCTACAACAGTGCGTTCAACAAAGGTAGGATAAGAGAACTCTACACCAGAAGTCAAGTCAAGTCAAGTTTATTGTCAAAAGTGCATGTCATTCTTAACAAGTCTCCAAGAACTGAGCCAGTGCTCAGGGTAAAAGTACAATAAGGTAAAAGTACAATAAGGTAAAAGTACAATAAGGTAAAAGTACAATAAGTTGGCAAACAATATAGAACAATATCTACCTAACAATCTACTAAGACAATCTACTTAGTAAGACACTAGTACGCTAGTAAAAACCGCTAAGAATCATTTATCACTGGTACCACCTATGGGTTGAATGCATATTGCTGTATAAAAGCACTTTAAAATGCTTTTAATGTGCTTTTTGCACAATCAAACACATACATACACGTACATATCATCTTTCAATCACTTTATTGTTATTTTTATGTTCATTTTATTGTGTATATTATTCTTATAGTATTGTGTTCTAGAATGTCATTCTGCGGGAGGGAATGGGGAGTAAGCATTACATTGTACTAATTGTGTAAAATTCTTGAATCTTGAATCTTGCATGTAGTAAAGGGAGTTTTGGAAGTGACTTCTGACCCAAATGTACTACCTTTCAGACCAGACACCCACTCCGACACGCTTCCTGAAGAACTGCGAGGAGGTGGGGCTGTTCAGTGAGCTGGACTGTTCCATTGAGCAGGAGTTCCGCAAGGCCCAGGAAGAGGAAGACCACAAACAGGTAGCAGGGCAGACCTCCTCAGGCCAATCCACACCTCAGTCAAAACCCTGGCTTTTTCTCCATCAGGGGTTCTCCCGCAATAACTCTGGTGTTTTCGCAATAAGAGGATGCTGGTTTGATTCCCAGTGCTTCCCCTAACTAAAAAAAGTGTTGAGGTGTCCTTGAGCAAGGCACCGAGCCCCTATCTGTTCCTAATGAGCTTATACTCATCAACTTGTTTGTAATGCAGTGTCGTCGTATCTAGAGCTTTCTGTGGCTGTACTGGCAAAAAATATTAATATTAATATAAATATTAATATTAATATTAATGCCGTCCATTTTCATGACTGTTAAAGTATAGTATCAGCATACTATTACACAGTTTCCTGTATAGACTAGTAGTAGTAGCAGTAGTAGACACCATGTTCTTATTCCCAGTCCTGTTGACAGCCACAGACAGGCTGGAGAGAGCTCTCAGCCTCCACGCATGAAGTGGGAAGAAGAGATGGAGTTCTCCAGCTGTACTTCAAACAGCTCCACAGGGCTCACCCTCCGAGGGCCGGGAGTCGTATTCCACCCTTCCGTGCACAGGCCTGATCCCACGCAGTATACGTCCCATGCATGTGTTTGCCCTATTGTTGAGCTCAGCGCTAGCTCAGCGCTAGCTCACGTCTGTCTGGCACAGTGGTGATCATCTCTGCATTATGTACTGTAGTGAATCCGCCCTGGGGCCCCCGCCGTACCTGGGAACATGGGTTACAAATAGTAAAATCACCACCAGACAGTTGATGCTTATCAACCGTCTGGGAGAGACACGGTCTGGCCCACGCTGGCTCTCCTCTCTGGAGCCTGTCTGCGTGCAGGTCAGCCGTGTCTAGCCGTTCAACCAACCACCCTGGTGCTTAGACGCAGGAGGGTGTCTGCTGAAGTCAGCAACTCTCTGTCTCAACACGACTCTACGGCAGTGAGGGAGAGACGGAGGCTGTTTATTTTAGAAATGTTGAAACCCAATATTTCCATTGATGGAAAAGAGAATTCAATTATATAAATTATATTTTATAGTATCTGAAGGTATTGATGTTGAAGCCACTCCCAGTTTTTGTATATTGGATGTATGTTTTCTTTGGGCTAATGTGAAGTTCCAAGCACTCCGTTCACCTTAACGTGGTCCGCATGTGAACCCAAAACAGGGCGGGGGGGGGGGGGGGGGGGGCTGGTCTCGGGGAGGAGTGTATATTTTCTTCAATTAGTATGTTATTTAGAACTCTATTGGTCATTACCTGCACTAAAGGGGACATAAACAAACATATCCTGCTGACTAAATAACAATATGGCAACGTGGCTCTCATTAGGTTCCCTCAGCTCCTCCACCAATGAGGAGTCTGTCCGTTTGATAGCTTACACACTTTGTCATTACCGGCACTCTGTTGTTGCCGGTTGTTTGCAGGGGAAGGCCAGGCAGTTATGAAGCTAAGCGAAGGTTTAACAATAACCTACAATTCTGCACTCACTCTCACAAAGCCCCTCATTTTCCCCTCTCTCTCTCTCTCTCTCTCTCTCTCTCTCTCTCTCTCTCTCTCCTCTCTCTCTCTCTCTCTCTCTCTCTCTCTCTCTCTCTCTCTCTCTCTCTCTCTCTCTCTCTCTCTCTCTCTCTCTCTCTCTCTCTCTCTCTCTCTCTCTCTCTTTGTCTGTGTCTCTCTGACGTGTCCCCCTCTCGTCGTCTCTAGAACATCTCCATGCATGGCCCCGGTCAGCACCAGCAGACCCACTCACAGATGGGCAGCCACGACTCCAGCATAGTGATCCAGCAGCAGGCCCTGCCCTCGCCTCAGTCCAGCTCTGTCATCACACAGGCTCCATCCACCAACAGACACATCGGGTAAGAGGCACATGGAGTGTTGTTACACAGCTACACTCACAGGTATCTCGATAAGATACAGCCCTAAACGTGCACTTTTTGTGCTTTTCTCGCACACATTATTGCCATTATTCCATGGTTAATCTAATGATAGATCAAATGGAATCTGGTCACAAACAGACACGGTGATCGTCTGTGAAGTGCAGTCCCTGAGAAGTGTGTGTGTGAGTGTGTGTATGTGTGTGTGTGTGGTGTTATGGATGGTCATGTAGTGAAAGGACGCCCCAAGGCATAGCCATGTGCTATTGTCTCTTAGCTGATTGTCATCGCTGTGTTGTAGTCTCTGAGGTAATGTTAGTGTTGTGTTACATTTGGCGCAGCATGTGAAGCTGGCAATGCGTGTGTTGCTGTTCGATCAGTATTGTCCCTCCACAGTGCGTGTTAAGAGGGTCTCAGGGGGACTGTGATGAGGTCATCGCCCATGCCTCAGCCCAGGTCTGCGTTCACGTCGGTTTAACATTTCATGCCTTAAAATAGTTCCTTTCACTGCAAGGTAATGGTGATCACAGTCTGAAGAACTCCCTTTTCCCCTGCCAGCTCTCTCTCTGGGTATTAAAACATGTAATACCAGCCAGTGTGTAAAACTGGCCGTGTATAGCAGGGCAGATGTGTTTTCTAGGGAGTCAGTGTTTCAGTTTGGGAACCTTTCAACATACTTAGAGTGCTTAATTCAGAGTGTGTCTTTTACTGAAAAAGACTTGAAACGATTGAAGTGCAAGATGTTTTCCGTGATTTGCTATTAGGTGCACAGAACCACACACACATACACCAACACACATACACACAACATTGTACCATTCACTTGCTGGAATAACAACACTGTCTATAACAGCAGTGTGTTTTTGTCTTTTGTGTTTTTGCTGTTGCAAAAGCAGCCCTGTGGTGACTGTGAGCGGGGCTTTGAGACGGCTCGGTGTTGGCTCAGTGCATTCAGGTGACGGTGTTTAGATTTAGAGCTTGAGGACCTAGTGAATATTGGATGGGAGGCCCATCATTAAGCTTGACTGACACCCCGACAGACTCTTTGTCCAAGAAAGGGGTGGAATTTCATCCTCTTGGAGGAGCAGTAATCACTGCCAGGCGGTGAGACTGGCCTGATCTGCTCTCGCCGAGTCCAACTGTCATCAGAGACCGAGGTAGAAACACGCTGGTCGCTGCTTTACTGTCCTCTCAGACATGGAGGATCTCTACTCATTGACACAGAAGCCGCTCGGTGGTTTTATCCTCACACTGTCATGGTGGGACATAAGATTAGATAAGAGCAAATCTACGAGGGTTGTGTGGATCTGCTCTTGAAAGCACTATCCTCTTAGATCAGCACAACAAAAGCAACACATTTTGGTTCTAATTTCTGAAGTGATTGAAAGCTGGACTGGGTATGTGTTTTCAGTGAGGGGGGGGGGGGAGTGGAATCTTCCTCACACACTCCTGGATGAGTCTCAGGTTGATGTGGAAACGCTGGCCTCAGCAGGAAAGCAGGGGCTGAGGAAACCCCTCCGCTGTGGGCCGCTGCCTCCACAGGAAGCTATTAGCGGTGACTGAAGGTGTCGTGCACGGCACCGGCTGTGTCTCTCCACAGGAACTTCCTGCCCGACGAACCACCTCGTATGCCCCGCCTCCCGCACCACCACCACCACCACCACCACCACCACTGGTTTGCAGGCCTCTAGATAGTGGAGGTCAAACCAGTTGTTTCCACATAAAGTGTCCCTCTCTGGCGCATTGTTGTGAAATTGTAGGAACCGGGAAGGTCTCCACTTACTATCATAACCCTTGCGTGCCGCTATTGCAACAAACCATAAATAATTGGACAGTATGAAGTGATTCATTGCGATCAACGCAAGCTCAGACAGGACTCTCTTGATCTGAGAAGCTCAGTTGTCTGACGGGTATTTGTGTTGCAGACTCACACACACACACACACACACACACACCAATA
>CM051008.1:15683393-15688393 GCA_027704905.1 Muraenolepis orangiensis
TCTCACTCAGGGGAAACATAGAGGGAATTGGGGGGGGGGGGGCATTATGTCAATTTAAGCCAGCCAGGCCTTTTGCTGACTTAATGTGCAGCCATATGGCAGCATTCAGTGTATGTGTGTTTGTGACTTTCCCCCCACCATGTGGGAAATGTTTGCGTTCAGTGTGAGTGTGGCTGAGATGTCACATGTGCTGTTGAATGAGTGTGATTGTGATGAATTAGAAAGTGAGACAGAAACGCCATATAAGACAGGACCGTAATAGGCCCTGTGTGTGTGTGTGTGTGTGTGTGTGTGTGTGTGTGTGTGTGTGTGTGTGTGTGTGTGTGTGTGTGTGTGTGTGTGTGTGTGTTTGCCTATGTGTGTGCAGCAATCTAAATGTCTGCAGTGTAAATGCAGCACATTTAGCCCTAGGAAAATACAGGTATTTGTTCAGGTGGGAGTTGGACCGCTTGCTCTGTCACACCCTCATCTGGCTGTCACTCCGCACCATTACCTAAATCCACGCTACCACCATGTGCTCAATTGATGACATCGACCCATTAAACATAACTAACTTAAACGCTTCTGGTCAATGGACATTGATTAATGTCTGCCCGATATGTTTAACCAATGAAGTTCCCTTGCGCTGACCAGTGAAGTGGGTTTTGAAACGATCTTGATGAATGATTGATATACATAAGCCCATAGCCGACACTGGTGTGGTTGTGGACTGTATGGACTCCTACTGTATTCGACTGTAGCCTGACTAGCATACTGTACTGTATGATCCAACACAGTCGCTCTCCAAGACAGGGAATTGGGTGGCAGTTGTGTGTTAGTGATGTCAGCCCATGTCCATGGAGCGGCGGTTTCTGGTGGAAGTGGATTGCTTTCTATAGATTATTGACCTCAGGTCTCCTCTGTGTGAGTCACTGCTGTGTCTTGGAGCAGGGACACCACAAGCGCTGTGCACCACAGGGGACACAGTGGTACGTCTGGGCAGCACAGCGACTACATCGACATGGGCTGTTTACACCAACAACACACTGTGTTGTGTGTGTGTGTGTGGTGTGTGTGTGTGTGTGTGCGCTTGTGTGTGTGTGTGTGTGTGTGTGCGCTTGTGTGTGTGTGTTTGCATGGCATGTGTTTCTGTGTCTTCCTGTATCAGAAGCAGAACGCCTATATGCGTGTTTCTCCATGTCTGTGTGTCTCTCCAGGCCTGTCCCGGGCTCTGTGTCCTCGCTACTGCACCTACGGAACAGGCAGAGACAGCCACTGCCAGCCTCGATGCCTGGACCCCTGCCAGACCCCACCATGCCGGGCTCCTCCGCCGTGCTTATGCCTGTGAGTAAACAAAGAAGCACAGAATCCCTCACGAGTGCCCTCGCCCACAAACACACACACACACAAACACACACACACACACACACACACACACACACACACACACACTCTCTGTCACACACACGCCCACACACACACAAACTCTCTCTCCCTTACACACACACACACACATTCACAGACACACTCTCTCTCTCTCTCTCACACACAAACACATACACATACACACACACACTCTCCCACAAACACTCTCCCATACACAAACAAACACACATACACACACACACACACACTCTCTCTCACACACACACACAAACACACACACATTCTCTCTCACACACAAACACGTGGCCTGATGACACACTGCCACTGTTAAAATGTGAGCAATGAATTGCACGCTAAACTCTGAGCGAGATTAAACTATCACCATTGGGCCGTGTTTATCATCGGTTCAAGGATTAAATGCTTTGCAACACCTTATCTTATAGCCACATAAGACATCAAAATCAATGCACTGCAAGCTTTACAACAAACTTCATACAGTATTCATGAATGCCCCTCTCTGAACCATTACCACAGTGTATGAACCCGTGGCCTGTAGTTAAGTCCGGCGTCGGAGCTGTTGTTTTAATGAAGCCAAATAGATCAAGAGGAGCTATAGAGAGGAATGAAAACATCCCCATGCAGACTCCCCGTATCGGGACTCTAATAATACAACATAATGTTCTCATTGTAACACAAGACCACCCGTGTTTATAGGATAAGTACAACAACCCCCCAAAAAAATCCTAGCTTTATTAAATTAAGAGCTCAGCGATCTCAGGGGAAGATTGACGGTTTAAGGAAGGGGTGCAGATATGGGTGATATTTTTACACAAAACACACTTAGTGCAATTAAAAGCTGTGTGTCAGGCCCTGGGCCCGACGGACAGGGTCCGACTGGGGGTCAGCCTCGAGGGCTGCTCCCCATGGACACCTCCACACGGGAGGGAACACACACACACACACCACACACACACACACACACACACACACACACACACACACACACGCACACCACACACACACACACACACTCACTCCAATAACCTGTCAGATAAAACCACTGAAACGTTTGCCTCTGAGGGGAACCAAACTGTTTGCTTCTTCGGCTGATTGACTTGTTAAGGCTATGGCTGTCAACCTATGACCCATGACCATTCAGGATATGCAGGCTAACCGCATACAAACGGAGATGCGTGTTAATACACTTTATATACACCGCTTGCCCCCAGCTCACACCTTGACATCTAGTTTGAGCTACCTTGTTTACACATCAAGAGGACAGAGGTATGGATGTGTGGACCCAAGTGACATTGGCTGTGCTGTTTCTCAGACCCTACGACCACCACCACCATCCCCATCCCCATCATCTCCACCATCACCACCACCACCCTCACCACCACCACCACCCGCACCACCACCACCCGCACCACCACCATCACCACCGCCATCATCACCACTGCCATCACCACCACCACCCGCACCATCCTCACCACCACCACCCTCACCACCACCACCACCACCACCACCGCCATCATCATCACCGCCATCATCACCACTGCCATCACCACCACCACCCCCACCACTACCACCACCACCACCACCCGCACCATCCTCACCACCACCACCCTCACCACCATCACCACTATCACCACCCTCACCACCACCACCACCACATCACCATCCCCACCAGCACCACCACCACCATCACCACCACATCTTTACCACTACCTTTACCAGCACCACCAGCACCACCACCACCATCACCACCATCATCATCACCACCACCCCCACCATCACCACTACCACCACCACCATCCCAACTATCCCCACCCTCACCACCACCACCACCCCCACCACCACCACCACCACCACCATCACAACTATCCCCACCCTTCTACCACCACCACCACCACCACCACCCCCACCCCTACCACCATCATCACCACCGCAACCACCACCACCATCACCACCACCACCACCACCACCCCCACCCCTACCACCATCATCACCACCGCAACCACCACCACCACCACCACCACCCCACCCCTACCACCATCATCACCACCGCAACCACCACCGCCATCACCACCATCACCACCATCACCACCATCACCACCATCACCACCATCACCATCACCGCAACCACCACCACCATCACCACCACCATCATCACCACCACCACCACCACCACCACCGCCATCACCACCACCACCCCCGCCCCCACGCCACCTCCAACACCACCACCACCATCATCACCACCACCACCATCATCACCACCACCACCCCCGCCCCCACGCCACCTCCATCACCACCACCTCCACCCCCGCCTGTGTTAAGTCCCTCTATGTAGGGTTCCTGTTTGTCATCACTGAGCTGCAGGGCAGTCAGTCGTGTTAATTCATACTCTTCTGCGATCTCATCTTATTACCCACAAACTGTGTGTGTGTGTGTGTGTGTGTGTGTGTGTGTGTGTGTGTGTGTGTGTGTGTGTGTGTGAGGTAGGGGGGGGGGGGGGGTCCACACGCTCCCATCATGGTTGTTCCAATGAGCATAGATGATGCTGTGCTCTGGTGTGTAGAGATGAATGCAGAGGGTTGTCAGGTTCACGCTGCAGGAACCTGACAACCTGCAGGCTGTGTGTCCTAACGCTGCAGGGGGGTGTTGGGGTGTGTGTTGTTGTTCAGATGGAGAGACAGATGTCCATGGGGATGATGGGCATGCAGGGACCCTCCCACACCAGCTCCTGCTCCTCCACTACCATTCCCTCAATGCACTCAGAGGCCAAGCTGGTGAGTTGTCCTTTTGGCTTTTGCCATAGTACTAATGTATGATGCATGTGTGTGTGAATGTCACCATGCTCCATGCATCACCTGTGGAGACCCATTACACTGTTATGCTCACAAGGAAACACACACACTTACACACACACACATTACCTCATTTACTCTCCCTTTCCCTCTCTTACACGTGCACACACACACACACACACACACACACACACACACACATCACACACACACAAACACACACACTTGCCTAAAGTGTTGCAACCCTCTTTTCCACTTGCTGGTGCCAGCAAAGCTGTGCTCTTAGGTCTGTGTAGATTTCATCATCTGCTGTGGAATCAAAGCTATACGCCTGAACCAGCCAGCACTGTGCTGGCTGGTTCAGGCGTATAGCTTTGATTCCATCCAGCCAGTCAGAACTTGGCTGGCTGTTCTGGCCGGCTGGAATAAAAGCGCCTTTATGCGGTGGCAGCACTGTGCTGGCTGGTGTGTGTATCTTAATGTACATGTTCTGTAATGTTCCTGCAACTTGTTAGCACTAGTTCAAAGCAGATCAAAAATATAAAAACCTAAACATGACCTCATTCCTCACAAAGCAGGCAGTTAAAGCAATGGGGATAGGACGGGGAGAGGCTCTCGGCGATCTTGGCGCCCTAGCGAGATTATAGGTGCTTTGGACCTATTGGACCGAACTGTTCTGGGGGTCTGGGGGAACTAGGACCTAGGGGACCTGGGGAGGAATAGTTCCTTCAAGGACTTTTTATGTTTCGGCATTCGCAAATCCGCCATTAGGAACACCACGTCAACGTCATTGACGGAACGCAAAATACTAGTGGAAATGCAAGTGTA
>CM051008.1:15700893-15704248 GCA_027704905.1 Muraenolepis orangiensis
GGGTGCGAAACTGACGTTCCTTCAAAGTGGGCGTCAACTGACTGGTGGGGGTTCTCTGCTCCATGCAGGGGATTTAAAAAGTTGTTTGGAGCTGAGGGGCGCCCCGGACCCGTTGTCACACAGAAAAAGGCAATATCCCTCAATGATCCCCACTAGGGGATAGTTTGTTTGTGTGCATGGCTAAGAATTCCAGTCCAGAGGACTAGAAGACAAGTATGCTGACAAAACAGTAAAGAGTAAGTTCCCCCGGTATCACGGTAAACTGAGCTTTTTTTTTTTTTTTTTTTCACCCACCTCAAACGTCGTTCTCTCACGGCCCCTCCAGGACTCTTGACAGGTTTGTGTGTGGTGTGTGTGTGGTGTGTGTGTGTGTGTGTGTGTGTGGGGACTGATATTATGATTTAATAATCCGGCAATATTCCAGCCATAAAGAAGGAAAAATCACATGGTCATTTTTCGATTTAGATGGTTGTCTGGGTGGAATGGCCCATGTTTCTATCAAGGTATATAATTTGTGTTGTTCCCTTCTCTTACAAACTGAGTTTTTACCCTGGGGTGGATGGTTGGATGCCTCAAATATCAAACTCCATAGAATCGTTGTGTGGTGTGTTTGAGTGTGTAACTCAATACAAACAACAACACCTCTGATGAGTTTCCATGAGCACGCGCCCCCCACCTCCCGCCTCCCCGCCCTCCACCCCCCCCACCCCCCCCCCCCCCCACACACGACAAAAAAACCAGCGACGGTTACAGACGAAGGGATGTGGACACTAGTCGTCCCTAGCTTCCTGCAACCCCCTCCTCACTAGAAACGGCCTATCCCACTCCTCCAACCGGCCTCCCACTCCTTCCCCTCCGTTCCCCTCCATCCCCTCTTTCTATATTTTGTCCTGTGTAGGGCATTCAAAGCTCGAATATCCTCGCGGGCTGGAAGGTAATCCGTCAGTGTCCGGGATCGGCATCTGATAGATACATTGAGGTTAACTCGATCACCTGGTCGGAACACTGCCCATAGAATGACAGTCAGTACCCTCCCTCTGAGCCTGCTAATTTCAATTAGATGAAACAGATAGCCGCCGCTGGACGCCGTTCGAGATGCCCCTGATAACAATCAGCACAGGGCTGTCCAGGCTGCTGAGAGAGAGAGAGAGATGAGGAGAGGAGGAGAGAGAAGAGAGAGAGAGAGGAAGAGGAGAGAGAAGAGAGAGAGAGAGAGAGAGAGATGGAAAGGAGGGGTGGGAAGAGTATAAAAGGGGGGAGGGGGAATGGTTTGGAGGTGATTGAGGTCACAGTGCTCCTTCTCCGTCCTCTTCATCTCTCTTCGACTCCCTCTTCAATTCATTCTCTCTCCTCTCTTCTCACTCTTCCTCTCGATATCAGTTCTCTCTCTCTCCTTATCCGACTTCATCGTCCATTCTCTACTGAGATCGTCAGAGGTCTCGAATCTATTCCTCCTTCTTCTCGTCGATTCTTTCTCTCGGTCTCTCATCGATCAAGATCCCCCGCTAGTCTCTCTCGGGGGGTGGGGGGGGGGGGGGGGGGGGGGGGGGGGGGGGGTGGGGGGGGGGGTGCATTCCCTCTGGCATCCTCTTTTAGTGTAAATGTTCAGGTGCTGCATGCCTTTGTGAGTGGCATGAGAGACACCGAAACCGCTTAAACGTCCGTAGCGTCGTGATTGGTGGTTGGTTTATCAGTGGGGGGGGGTGGGGGGGGGGGGGGGGGGGGGGGGGGGGGGGGGGGGGGGGGGGGGGGGGGGGTGGGGGGGGTTGGGGGGGGGGGGGGGGGGGGGGCGGGTGTGGCTACGAGGTCACACACAGCGGAGATACGACGGATACATGAGAATGAACAAGGTGTCTTATGAAAAGCCTGAAAAGCATTATATCATTCGAGCGCCCTTATTAGTAGTCTGAATAGAGTGTTGAACAGTGCACCCCCGTTATTTCTTTCTTTTATTCTGAGCTAGTACAGTACGTGCCATATTGCAGAATACCTTCAATGTTAGCATCTTGTGTATTGTCTTGACGTGAGACTTTTTCTATCAAAACATTTGACAAAGTCTCTGATAGTCAATTTGGTCCTGCCTGGACCGTAAACACGTTGACTCTGTGGATCACCATCTGAAGTCCTCAAATCAGGCTCTCTTTCTCATGTCCCGTGGAAATTGGTTACTAGTTCGTCCAATCTTGGAGGTTTCTTCTCTGAATAGTTCATTAACTTTCCATACTGTTTCAAGCGAATAATGGATCTTTCGCATACATTTTGGAATTGACCAAGGCATAGGGTAGACCTGTAACTCGGGCACACTCCCGTTACGGGTTTGTTTCGTTCGTTTAGTGTCTAATCGGAATGGAAATCCCTGGCGGCGGTACACGGAGTGACACGGTGCAAGGACGTAAACATTGAACATTTAATCACTCTATTCCTTCTATACTTAGCAGGGTGGATGATATGAGACGTGCTATCTACGTTATCGGCTCGTTATCCAATTCCCTTACGACTGAGTAATCCGGTCCCCAAGCCTTACGCCGTTTGCGTACTCTCGAATTTCTCGGCTTTTGGCTAGGCTGGAAATTCGTAATGTTAGAATCGCCAGGTCCTCGGGCAACCTATGTTTACTCGCTAATTGGCTGCATAGCTGATGTGTGCCACAATGCGCAGGCTATATGGCCCCGTGTCAGAGATCTCGCTCCAATGTCCTGCGATTCGATGCGCAGCCTAGTCGCTTTTTTTTCGGCAGCCAATAGTAGATTTTCCGGCTCCACACCAAAAGGGGAGTGTCGGCACGACTTCTGTTAGAGAACACCTGCTACAGTTTTGCTATACAGTGCCATTCCCCTATCTATGCAAACCGGAGAGATTGGATCTGCAGGATCATAGTGGCGAGTCAAGGCAACGGGCTCATGTTGCCCCTTCGCGACAGGGGGTCTGAATATCGGGCCATTACCTTCCGTGTCCTAGAAACCGTTAGAATTCACATAGGCCGTGGCAGGTGACTCGACCGGACCACAAAAGTTAAGCTCCTAATTCAGACAAGGCTTTTTTTCCTTCCAAGTTCGAAGTTGGTATAAGAATGCCACAGACGCCAGGACGGATAATGGTTTCAGTTAACCAAGTTCTGCTCTATGGGATCCGCGCACCCTGTTGGTTTAGTTTAAGTACTGAAGTACCTAGTCACTTGAAGCATCATGACGTTCATGTTACTGCTGCGGCCGAGTACGTTTCCCTCGTAGAAGGAGTCTGGCCAGTACGACCCGGTCTGAACTTTCAAGAGCTCTGCGCGACATGGGGCACCCCATGAGAAACAATTCGGTCGATTTTAAGATTCAATATGCGTAAAGCCCCTGGCCCGTGTGCC
>CM051008.1:15705248-15707748 GCA_027704905.1 Muraenolepis orangiensis
CCTCCCTTACTGCCACCGCTGCTAATGAGCTGATGAATGGGGAGGGAGCGTTTCCTGCCCATAAAGCCCCTACGCATGAATGTATATATTTCACTCTTCTTCACACCATTTGTCTCCACAGAGGCTGAAGGCTGCACTTTCGCACCACCCGGGCGGTGTTGTCACCAACGGCAACATGAACTCCATGGGTCACCTGATGGAGATGATGTCGTCGCGGCAGGAGCAAGGGGCCCACCACCCCATGCACTCCTCCCACTCCCACCAGCAGCAGCAGCACATGCAGTCGCCTCCCCACGGCTACCAGCACCACAGCCACAACCACCACAACAACAACAACAACCACCACAACAACCACCACCACCACCACCACCAGAGCAGCCAGGCCCACGGGCAGGGCGGACATCACCACCATCCCCAGGGCCACAACCTCCACCACAACTCCCACAACCCCCACCTCCAACACCCCGGGCACCCGCACCTGACGCCACCGCATGCTACCATGCACTCGTCACAGGTGAGGCGTCCTCCACCACGGGAGTGGCTCTCAGGAGCCGGGGTCATGCCGCCGTATATATATATATATATATATATATATATATATATATATATATATATGTAAAAAAAACAATTTTGATATGTATACTGTAGCACCAGCCATTCAAGTGGCTTCTTGAGGGCTCCTCCTGAAGACACGGGGTGATGAAGAATCCGGTTTATTGCAAGCGTTGTGAACAGAGCAGAAGGTTCATGCTAGAGCTCTTCCTCCAGTGTGTGTGATGGCGGCTGTTCTAACCTGTGGGCCTTGAATAACAAGGACCCACAGGTGTGCAGCCTCACCAGCCACAGAGTAATCAGTCTGACTCAGGGCCAGGTGAGGCTGATTAAACCGGTTAAAACAGCCTCCCCCACACACACACACACACTCGAGGAAGAGAGAGCTATTACAGATACCAACTTCACAATAAACCGGATTCCTCATCACCCTGTGTCCCTGTCTTCGGGAGGAGCCCTCACACACGCACACACACACTTTAATGGCTGGTGGCAGCATCGTCTGCTACACTGGCGCCTGAACAGGCTAGGACAAGGCACAGCCACCAACCACACACACACTCCACATATACATAGTCTATTGTTTATATTTTGCAAATACTAACATTATATAGGATGTGCTATATAAAGAACATCTTGTTTTCTCTGTGTTCACCTCCACACTGCCAACCACCTGGCAGCCGTCTGAAAGGTCAGCTCTCCCCTTTGAGGTCTGAGGGCGCAGGTCAGTGCCAGGAACCTGCCGCAGAGCCAAGGGTCAGAGAGAGGCCCTCAAGGTGTCCATTATGAAAGGAACCTCCCGTGGAAACTATGTCTATTGCCCACCGCGCCCTCAGCTCGCAAGGCCGTCACTATGGGGCCACACCAACAGGTTGCAGGCAGCGTTTTTGGAAAGAAGAAGAAGAAGAAGAAGAAGAAGAAGAAGAAGAAGAAGAAGAAGAAGAAGAAGAAAAAGAGGAAGAGGATGTACTCGTTTCAAATGTGTGATGGACTCCAGAACCAAAGAGAGGGGGTTGAGACACTTATCAAATGCTAATCACATCCTTATGCCTGATACCAAGCATATGCAGTCAAAATGGAGGGTTAGTATAAGTACGAGGCAAACACACAAAGTTGTTTATGGTCAATGTACTCATTCAGCATTGCGGCAACACCGTCATAAAAGGGCCTGCATCTAAATCCCTGAGCACCCTGGAGGACCTTGACATGTGCTTGGCAAAAGTCAAGTGTTCGCACCCTTCCGATCATTACCCCCATTTTAATGAGATCCATTGAAAATGTGTTATTTCTTTCAATGGCCATCGTGTGTAAAACAGTAAGCCAGCTTGTTTTCTTTCCTCGCTGTGAAGTCGCGCCGTTGGAAAACTGCCACCGCTGACACCTCCTTAAACAAGGTAGCAGAGGTGGTGCTGGTGAACCAGCTCAGTCACTGGAGCCCTGCACCCTGTGGACGCACGGGACACGCAGAGCACACCCAGATGTTGTTCTTAGACGAGAGAGAGAGAGAGAGAGCAGGGAAGAGAGAGAGAGAGAGAGAGAGAGAGAGAGAGAGAGAGAGAGAGAGAGAGAGAGAGAGAGAGAGAGAGAGAGAGAGAGAGAGAGAGAGAGAGAGAGGAGAGAGAGAGAGATATGCCAGACGTGGAACGGCAGGAACAGTTAATGTATAGGTACTGGTTTATTAGACAGCTTGGTTCCAGGGCAGCATGAAGTGATAGCAGGGCAGGTGGCTGGCTGCCATCCAGGACTCTCTCACACTCTCTCTCTCTCACACTCTCTCTCTCTCTCACACTCTCTCTCTCTCTCTCTCTCTCAGATTTGTTGCATGTGTGATTTTTTGACTAAACAACCTCAATGCCCCCCCTCACCCTCTCTCTCTGTATCTCTCTCTCTCTCTCTCTCTCTCTCTCTCTCTCTCTCTCTCTCTCTCTCTCTCTCTCTCTCTCTCTCT
>CM051008.1:15712748-15775248 GCA_027704905.1 Muraenolepis orangiensis
GTTCTCCCTTCCTATCTGGTGGTCATGGTGGTTGTCTTGATTATAATAGCGTAGTACTAATGCTACCTTGCCCTTGGGCCAGGGGGCAGACCATGTCGATTTCAGCCTGTTGGGGCACCAGGTGTTTTACAGCAGGAGCTGTAAAAGGGAACGCTCTCGCCGAATTTCCCGGAGAGATCTCAGAGCTGTCTATGCACTTTGTCCTCTGCCAAGCCAGAGGTTAGAATAGCCATAAGATCTGAGTAGTTTGTCTATGATCACCTCCTCCTCTCCCCCCCCCCCATCCCCATCACCCAGCTAGGTTCCCACACACCCGCGAGATGTGTGTGACATGTGTGATACGTACGAGGATGTGATGTAAAAAGGGAGGCAGCGTTGCATCCTAATTGTGAGCCAGAGTTGGATGAGCCTGCCCTTCAACTCCCAACTCGACGGTCATCAGTCAAAACGTGCCCCCACTCGTCCTAATGAACGCCCTCTCTGTTGTCCAGTATAAAAGGAAACGATTATATGTAAACTGGACTGTAGTATAGTGTGTATATTAACCAGAGGATTCAAATATATTCTCTTTAAAAATGAAAAAAAGGGCTTTTTTTTTGTAGCAATGTTATTATTATTATTATTATACACTTAAACAAAAGCTTGCCTTATCTTTAGGTTGTGTTTAAGTTCATCTTAGATCATTACAGCATTCCAAACTAACCTCTTGCATGGGGAATTTGTGGCAATGATACCTTAAGACACTTCAAAACTGGAATCATTCAAAGGACCATTGCTATTGTGACTCTTAAGTTTTAAATCTAGATCCATCGATTGGCTGTGGGCCAAGGTGTGTCCCCTAAATGATGAAAGTATAAATGGGAAGAAGACGCGTGTGAGTGTGTGAATGTTATACCGTGGGGTCGTGTGAGAACAACTCCTACACATTGTCGTATAAATGTATCTTTTTTTTTTTTTTTTTCTATTACCAAAATCTATAAATATTGTATAGAATGTCATTCATTTATGTACGTTATCCTGTATATGTAAGGCAAGCCCCTGTCTTTTTTTTTAACGAGAGGAGCGGGTACATGTTTTGTAAATAATGTCTACATAGCACTTGAGAAACGAGCTCATTTCAGCGCTTAAATACTTTGTGTTGAGTTTATGATTCCATTGCCTGCATAACTTTGTACAGTAATTTCTTGCCTCTTTGTTTTTTTTAAATTGTACAGATGTTAAGTGTCTAAGCAGCTACATGATATGGAAATAAAGCACTTGTTCTGTAACCCGCGTCCATCTCTTTGGATCCTAGACTTGAAAACAATACAGGGCAAAACCTTCTTATAACTGGTTATTAAATAACTATGATAACTATAAAGAGGTCTAAATTGATCATAATGCTCATAAATTCATTGAATCACTGAAATGGCTTTACATCGTAGTAGTTAATTGTATAATAGTAGTTAAACCGTTGTTTAACACACTATGGGAAGTCACTTTGTACAAAACCGTCTGCTAAATGATTGTAATGTTAATGAGAAGGCACAGTGGTTTCTCCAGGATAAACTGATATTTTGTTTGCCAATATGTAAAACCAGTGCAAAACAGCGCCATTTAAATGTTCACATAATCAATCATTAAACCTGTACAATGTAAGTTTTTCACGGTAGTCATGACTTTTAGTAAAACAGTATAAAAACTATAAAACAAAAACATGCTGCTAAAAAATATTTTACACAGAAAATTGTTGAACTAGAGAACAGCGACCTCAGGTGTCCATTAGTGGAAAGACACGTGGCCTTACATGGAGACGACACTGAACACGAGTGAACTGAGACGTTGTTTGGGAAAATATATATTTGCGTGGAAGCAGATGCACAAAAGTCAACGTTGGGTGTCGCAAACATTTTCAGATTAAAGGACTAAATTAGTTTTAATTTAGTCTAAAATGTAACACACGTGTGTGTTGTATGTTAAGTGCATTACTGTACTACATGTTTACACACACACACACACTAAACAATACAAAAATTATAACCAATTTTATTTGCAAAAACTTCCAACAAAAGAACATTTCATTATCAGTGCATCATTAACAAAAATGTATAATCTTTCACAAAAGGAGCCGTTCCCCCTTTTTCGGAAGCAGTGTTTAAAAAAAAAAAAAAAACAGTCTTGCAAACCATCAGACCACCAATCAACATGGCCATGAACTGTATGTATCACATGAGTAGCATGTCACATGCCTCAGTGCCAGCCCTGAGTGGACAAAAACCTGTCAATCATATCAAAGGACCTCGCTGGTTGGTCATAAGGCAGAATGTGTCCTCCCCCACGAATGATAACCTGTATGGCAAATGAAGAAACACTTCTTTAACCGGCAGATCATAAATTACAACCCAAAAACAACTGTAATTCACAAGAGTCCTGTGTGCTGCGATCGCGGTCACCTCACCTGGTAAAACTCTCCCACTTGTCTCACGTAGCCGGCCACATCGCGGTCCCCGGGTTGCAGCTTCCAGTGGAACCGAGGGGCCTTCTTGTACTCGGCCGCCCCCGTCCAGTTGACCGTAGGCAGGAAGCGCTCGGTCAGCGGGGCGGCTACGATCACATCCAGCTGACCGTTGTACATCAACACCTGGTAGGGGGAGAACACAGTCAGAGAGTGTGTGTGTGTGTGGTGCGTGCGTGCGTGCGTCTTGCATCCAATGGTTCACCGTGAGTGGCCCTCCTACCCTGTATTTGTCCATCAGCTCTCCCAGCCAGGGTTTGATGCTCTTCATAACATCCTGCAGCAGGTGCTGCTCCACCTCAGAGCCATTATGGAAGCTCAGGTTCCCCACGTGGATGGAGTGTCTGACTTGCGGCAGCGTCACAAACTGGGAGAAGTAGTCCTGGTCCTCAGGCTCCTGAAGCAACACGTCGTTACATAATGACGCAAACCGATGTCCAACGGGGATGAAATCAAAAGTGATGCAACTCAAGAAGAATGTATCGGTTGTGAAACCATTCGACGGAATAGAAAAAATAAAAATAAACTTGTACCTGACACAACAGGTAGTTGAAATAGTTTGTACAGCCAGTTGCATTTTGAAAGAAGGAGGTGGGCTCTATATCGCCATTCAGCAAGCGGTCAAACACCTAGTGTTTGTCACGGAAACACAACAGTTATTCAAAACACACAAACCGCTCGGGAGTTTGACTTTGAATGAATGAACACAACATCTTGAGAACTTGTTCAGCGCACAACAAAACTTCAGTTCAACAAAACGAAAGATTTGACCGAGGGAAAAAAACCAAACCACCACGGACCCGAGACATAACGGTCTACCTTGAATGCGTCGATCCACTTCTCCTGCTGGATGAGCAGAGTGCAGAGGTCGGTCTGCTCCACCACGTGCTGCTTCTGCAGCTCATCCACCTGACCGGTCTGGTAGAGGAAGTCTGCATATCCACCCAGCATCTAAAAAGGACACATAGTCAGTCAGGGGGGGGGGGGGGGTTAGGGTCCCTCTCATCCACCTAAGAGCTACACCATAGCTTTAGTCTCTAGTGGATGGTGCAATGGAGCAAATAGCAACAGAACAAAAAAAGCAATCATATATACACATGACCAATTCAAAAGTAATGCACAGAACACCGGAGTAATAAAGGATCAACACTGATATAGCGTTACTCCAAGAATTATCTGTAATCACACCAAGAGTTGTTTTGTCACTTTATTGTTACAATTTGAAAAGGCAGAGATTGCTTAGGTATGGTGCATGCAAGTGAGTACTAGCAGTACTAGTACTTACCATCTCTGGGTCACAGAGGCCATCCCCGATGATCATGCCTTGGAGGTTGATCTTAACCTTGGCACCTGGGTTGTGTTTATGGATGTAGTAGCTAATGGCTGGAACATACTTCCCGGCATAAGACTGAAAAGGCAAAGACATGTCGTTGGGGTTAAAGCATGAAAGTTTTGCTCAGCTTCAGCTTCATTAGTTGGTCAAAATGATGTTTGTTACGGCTGTAGTGTGGTGCGTACTGCTATCGCCTTTCTGATTCAAGATTCAAGAAACTTTATTAATCCCGAGGGAAATTAAGGTGCAACAGTTGACACATAAATGCACACACAAATATACTAATACCTAAGCTAAAAACTAAATAACAACAACTAACTAAATAAAACTAGTATAAACAAAATATAACTAAATATAACTAAAATAACTCTAAACTCTAACTCTTCTGGTGGTTTAAAGTCCTGGGGAAAGGCAAAGACAACCCCGTTCTGCCAGAAGACAGACTTCCGAACCGTGTTTCTTGTGACCGTGTTTTGCTCGTTGGCATTTACGCTGTGTGTAATTGCTAGTGTTTAACCTGCGTGTAAAAACGTCCTTTCAGGGAAGCGCGTTTGATTAGTGTTGCGTGACGGTTGTGGTTGGTTGTCTGGTGGTTCGTAGAATAATCTATTCCTGTCCTGTTAAAGGTCAGTTCCTCATTCCTCTTTCCCTGGGTTTATAATTAATGTTACCTCCCTCATGCCCTCAGACTAACTTTACGGGGACGTAACATATTTGTGGGCTCATCAGGGATCCGAAAGAAGAGATTGGCAAGCTGATTTATTGATTGGGTTTGGTTGATCATTATCGCCGGTGGCTATCATCTGGGTGAACAATCGGCCTTCATTAACCGTTTAAACGGCTTCCTCGGAGGGGTGTTCAGCTGGGTTAATGGCCTTTCCTTCGGGCACTCGTTTAATATTTAGCTGTGTGTGTGTGTGTGTGTGTGTGTGTGTGTGTGTGTGTGTGTGTGTGTGTGTGTGTGTGTGTGTGTGTGTGTGTGTGTGTGTGTGTGTGTGTGTGTGTGTGTGTGTGTGTGTGTGTGTGTGTGTGTGTGTGTGTGTGTGTGTGTGTGTGTGTGTGTGTGTGTGTGTGTGTGTGTGTGTGTGTGTGTGTGTGTGTGTGTGTGTCATCGCGTCGTTCGTCACAGGTGGATGTGAATAGTCTCCCTGGGGAGGTGTCTGGACGTGATGACTTCAATCATCGTCATCCGTATATTTTCACAGTCACACAGTGTGCTGGTCAGAGCTCCAAGTAGATCAACTCAGGATGTTGATCGTCTGACTCTTTTTTTTCCCTGTTTCGTCAGATGAGGGGGTTGCCACCTGGTGGAGAGTTGGTGAGTTGCACTCCAAGAAAGTTTGGAGGTGTGACTAACCGGAGGTCGTGAGTTTGAGCCCAGTGCGGGACACTCACGGTTACATCGGTGCCGTGAACTGGGAGGGGGGGGGGGGGGGGGGGGGGGGGAGTGTAACTCTTGTCTTCCTGGCTCAGATGTACAACCATAACCAGCGGTTGATGCATTTGTGGGCACTGTTGGTGCAAGGTTACAACAAGGAGATCCAGCATGGAAGAGGAGCAGACAATGTCTCGTGGGTTGAGACGGTCCATTCTTAAAATACCAATCTGTAACTCTTTTGGGCGATGGATGTATTGATTAACACACTGAACCTAGGGATTAAAATACAATATGTATAATTAACACATTTATTTAGTTTGACAGACTACCCATTTGCGCTTAAAGGAGGGGGTGTTACAGGTGTAGTGTGGCCCCCCCCTGATGCGTAACCATGACAGAGAGCAGCTGGAGCACACCGGTGCTCAATTGTCCATCAGGACGCTGGTGGTTTAAAAGGCCCGGGGGAAACGCACAGACAACGCCGTCGGCCAGAATACAGTTTTCCGGACTGTGGTTCTTGTGATTGTGGTGTGCGGTTCTATTTTGCGAGGGCGTTTACGCCGTGCGTGTGTGTGATTGCTAGTGAGTGCACTGTTTAACCTGCGTGTTAACCTGAGTGTACCGGGGTCGGCAGTGTTTGATTAGTGTAGCGTGTTGGTTGTTATAATAAAGGATAATAAATTCCTGTCCTGTTAAACATCCATTGTCCTCATTCTTCTTTCCCTGGGTTAATAACTAATGTTACCTCCCTCATATATATATATATATATATATATATATATATATATATAAAAAAAAAAACTTATCATACCTCTCCAGTTGCATAGAAGTCATTGGCCTGGTACTCCGGAAAGAGCTGAAAGAACTGAGTCAACGCACTTGACGAAAGAGAAAAACAGGAAACAGGAATCAATGATGAGCAATGAAGCGAAGTCTAAACGTAAGACGAGTTAGGGCTAGTGTTACCAGTCCAAACATAAGAAGACTTGGTGCTAATGTTACCTGTCCAAACATAAAAGTTAGCGGTAGTCGTTACCTGTACAGATCTCTGCCAACATCATCCTGGTTCTGAGCAAATCCTTTGTCGTCATCAGTGAAACTGAATCCCGTTCCAACCTGATCCAAAAGCAGTTAATAATCAATAACCTCACAGTGAATGTTGGACACACACCACATACAACGGTGTTTAAAAGGGCTATGCATGTGTAAGAGCTATAGAATTAAAAATACTGAAGCCAGTGAATAACACTTACTGGGTTATCAATGTAAACCACAGAGTATCTGGACGTCCATGGATATTCACGGAAACTCACTGAGAACAGAGAATACATTAGACTTCAGGAAGGGGAAAGGTGATAACTGTAAATGACTGGACTATGTGTGTATATATATATATATATATATATATATATATATATCCTTACCAGTCATGTTCTTGTTGACCACATAGGGTCCATGTTCTACAAAGAGCCCGAACATGGAGGAACCCCCCGGCCCGCCCTGAAGCCACAGCAGCAGTGGAGCCGTCTCTGGTCGCTCCTAAGATACAACACAATAAGGGATCCACAGCCAGGGAAGCCTCCTTCACTTTAACATATGATGTAATATGTCAATGCTTATGAAAAAAATAAAATCATATTAATTTACACACACACACACACACACACACAATTATATCTATAATATAAATACTTACTGAACTAAATTAGAAAAACTAAATTTACAAAATAAATATGAGGATGTTTTGACTCCTATGGTTGCCGACTTGCCACACAAGCAACACTGTGAGTGAGTTTGGGATACAATTGGCAAGACTACTATCTGCAATGAAAGCATGGAATTTTCCAAGCAAAGAAATAAACACGGCACAGCAATAACAATAAAAAGGCGATAGAAGGCGTTTACGCCTGACTAAACACTTTTTACAAATGTGTTTATACTTAAATCAATAACTGAAAGAGTTTCAGATTCTTGACATGAAAACTAAAAAAACATGAGATCTAAGCTGTCATTTGCATATGGTACATTTTAAAAGGAAAAAACAATTATATATAATCTGCCATATATACATACATCCTTGACGCACACATTCATGACGCACACATTCAATCTATAGAGAATATTACAATAAGTAAATACTACAGCTAGGTCCTAGTGAATTACTTTAAACTTAAAAGTATGAGATTGTCCACAGGTAGCCAACTTTAATACCATGCATAACTATTCCCAAAGAAAACATGCAAAGTTCTCTCTATATGACCCAGTACCCTCTATATGACCCAGTACCCTCTACATGACCCAGTACCCTCTACATGACCCAGTACCCTCTACATGACCCAGTACCCTCTACATGACCCAGTACCCTCTATATGATGCAGTACCCTCTACATGACCCAGTCCTCTATATGACCAGTACCCACTACATGACCCAGTACCCTCTATATGACGCAGTACCCTCTATATGACCCAGTACCCACTACATGACCCAGTACCCTCTATATGACCCAGTACCCTCTATATGACCCAGTACCCTCTACATGACCCAGTTCTCTCTACATGACCCAGTACCCTCTATATGAGCCAGTTCTCTCTATATGACCCAGTACCCTCTACATGACCCAGTTCTCTCTATATGACCCAGTACCCTACATACCCTATATGACCCAGTACCCTCTATATGACCCAGTACCCTCTACATGACCCAGTACCCTCTACATGACCCAGTTCTCTCTACATGACCCAGTACCCTCTATATGACCCAGGACCCTCTACATGACCCAGGACCCTCTACATGACCCAGTTCTCTCTATATGACCCAGTACCCTCTATATGACCCAGTACAGAGGATGTCTTTATGAGAGGTTCCAGTTACCTGAGCAGGGAAGAACCAGAAGTATAGGTTGCTGTTGTACTTCTTGTTGACGGTCAGGTACCCAGCATAGCTCTTCACGTTGGCCCCGGGTAAAGGCCCAACCAGACTCAGTTTCCTGGCTGGAGAAATCACAGATCAGCTGATGCACATAAAAAAAACATTAACAGCGTGTTTTGTAATGCCACCATGTCTGACTTTTGGAACCAGCCAGAGCCGTTTTTACATTGTCTTCTTGATGTATAATGAATGTCTAAATCTAAATCTGGAGGATTTAATGCTCTTTATTGGTCACGTACATGTACACACACACAGGGACATTAGTTTCTCTGCATTTAACTTATCCTAGTATTAGGAGAAGTTAAAGGCAGAGAAACACATGTCGCTATGTGTGTACATGTATGTGACCAATAAAGAGGATTGAATCCTCCAGATTTAGATTTAGGCTGTCAATGTGTAACTGATGTACCTTCATCGATAGCACCCTTTTCCAAATAAGGGGTGATAAAGAGAGGTTTGCCAGGGTCTGCTCCTTCAGGGCTGTTGCTGACACGTTGGGACCTTCGGCAGAGAAACCCCGAGCAACTCCGAGCATCACAGGACTCCAGGACGGCCCACAGGAGGAGAAAACCCAGCGTTGGTCCCATCCTTCCAACATAGAGTAAACACGAGTACATAAGTACATAGTATGAAAGTACTTTCACTTTCATAACATAGTCATTACCATTACACTTACATACTTTGCTGGACTTCCTGGACTCATCACAGTTACTGCACTGTACTGCACTGTATTCACGATGCTGCTCTTTTACTGCTACTGGCACTTTAAATGCTTTTGAAACATTTTTGTAAAAGAAACAACTATGTTGTTAATCTTGCATAAAGTAGTAGTAGTAGTAGTATCGGATATCTAAAAATACAAACACGTCCGTTCATGTATCAACGGAGAAGCTACATTGTCAATTCGATTTCAATACGCTTGGATGTAACGCATCGACATGCAGAAATCGTGAGAGATGATATGGTAAACAAGACACAACACGTACGTACCTTTAAAGCTCCTGGTTCTCTCGCTTGCAGAACGCCGAGACTCGGGTTTTCGCTCAGGTTTTCCTGGTGCACATGGTTCAAACGATGTAGTCACATGACCAACTTGAGCATATGATCACGTGATGTTCTCGTATGTTCCCGTTATAGTGTGTGGTTCCGTTTCCGTTCACCGAGTTGTACTGTGTGTACTGTGTACTGTGATTTAATTTAATTTTAATGTTAACTTAATGTGTTTATTTGCGATGTTTATTTGGACCTATTTGGAGCGGGAACTCTTTGCCCTTCTAACATATTTTAATCTGTATGAAGTTTGTTTTTTAATTCAAATGATGTAATTATGTTAAACGTTAACCATAGCGCTAAGTATATCGCGTTTATTTTAAACACAGCAAAATATAGCGCAATTGACATATGTCTTCTAACCACAATAAGGGTTTGTTTAAGAATACACCAATTCGAAATCAATCAGAAATACCCGTATGTGCTCATATGTGTGACTTTATTAGACGTTCCGGGCAGGTGACGATGTGGGGGTCATCCGTGGTGGGGTAGATAGAGGTTGTGTTCCTGGTTCTCTGTGGAGGTCTTCAGCCCTGGTTCACTCCTCTTCCTCCATCCTGCTCCTCTAGTCTCCGGAGACTGATGAAGAGCGAAGAGAGGAGGAACTGAGTGGTCACTGTCATAACGTTAAATTATAGTGTGCTAACTTGCAGAGTGTACTGTGTAGAGAAACTCTCTCTCTCTTCGTCTTCATAAATATATATATATAAATAATTATATATTTATATATATATATAATTTTTTATATTTTTTACATTTTTTAAATGTAATTGGTATACTGTAAAAGATACAATACTAACATTTAAAATATATATTTTGTTTTATTTATACTTTTTTATTTATGGATGGATGTTTTATTTATTTATTTTGTATAAGATGAACAAATTATACTTACATTTTGTTTACACCATGACAATGATGCTATACAGCGCTACATATTCGTATATGTACATTTATACTTATTTATATATTTATATTTGTTATGTTATTATCTGTGTTTGGTTCTGTACTCACCTGAACTCCTCCTGTGCTTCATTCTCACCACAGAGGCACTGAAGTATGTTCCAGTTGACATCGTACTGGACTTTATCAACCAAGCCTATGATGCCATACCAGACTGATGACTCATCCCGACATGAGGAAAATGTGGATGTCTGGGCTCAGCGGGAAGCTCAAATGCAACTTCTTCGTCTCCACTGTTGAATCCATCCTGCTGTATGGAGCAGGAACACAGACACACACCACCGCCCAGGAGAAATCCCTGGAAGAGTGTTACTCGCTAGCAAAGTAGCAAAGGAACTAGCAAAACAACTAGCAAAAACTAAACTAAACTAGCGTCCAAGAGAAACAATTTCTAATAAATGTGCCAAAATCTTTTCTAAATAAAAAAACGAGGGATGCAGAATACACTGGTTATCATACGCAGATGGTGTCCTGTGTATAACGTTAGATGAGACAGGATGAGACGGTCTCAGTCAGTAGGGAATTT
This sequence comes from Muraenolepis orangiensis, assembly GCA_027704905.1. Classification (NCBI taxonomy): domain Eukaryota; kingdom Metazoa; phylum Chordata; class Actinopteri; order Gadiformes; family Muraenolepididae; genus Muraenolepis; species Muraenolepis orangiensis. Next base: position 15,723,422 of record CM051008.1, read on the forward strand.
GCAAAATATCATACTATATGTGATTGTTGATACTTTAAGACAAACTAAAATCAGAAGCCACATTGCCATTGCCTTTATTTTGGATCATAGTAGCATTGCATGTTAGTTAATATGTTAGTCATTTATTTTTGGTCATTGTTTACTAATTCATTGTGAGATGATTTTTCACTATGAGGAGAATTGTTCTGTTTGAAACACAGTGTGCCACAATGTTTTTAATGCGAGTCTTAGCAAAATAAAGCTTAGCGTAACTGGCGAGAGAACAGATCATACGAAGGCAGAGTAAACAAATGTCCAGTTTATTGTAACAGAGATTATATGGAAGTGAGGCTGAGGCTGAGGCTGGAATCATAACCAAAGGGGCAAGTTGGGGTCAGTATACCAAAAGAGAAGCCGTAGGTGTTACAAGTTACAGGGGTAGGGGTGTAACTTGTAGACTTGTACTAGTCTAGGTACAAAGAATGCACAATCCGTCCGATCAGGCTCAAGGCACACAAGAGGAGAGCAGGGCTTAGTCCAGGCAAACAACACAGGACACACATTTTTATCCACAGGCAGTGTGCCTACTGAACGGCTAGGAGTGCTGCCACTATCATAACATTGTCATCCATATTACATTACACTATCATACTTTTGCTGGACTCATTACAGTTACTGCACTGTACTGCAATGTATTGATGATGCTGCTGCACTACTGGCACTCTAAAATGCTTTTAAATGCTTTTGTATAATTCAACATCCATCAGTCGCTTTAATGTTCTTTTTATTAGTTGTATTGTGTACAGTATCGTTATAGTATAGTGTTGTATAGTATACGTATAGTACATAGTATAGCATATAGTGTTACATTGTTGGGAATTCTTACTGTGGGAGGGAATGGGGAGTAAGCATTCCATAGTAATTGTTGCATATGGTAAATAAAAATCTTGAATCTTGAGTAGCAGGAGCAGCAGGCCAATGTAACAGATGGGCAGAATACTGAACTGATTAGTAGGCAGCGCAGCGATACTAATCATGAGATGTAATCTGGAGTGTAGAGGTGCGTTCCTACGTGTCCGGGATGTGGCAGGTGAGGTGGATGTGACAGTTATATTTGCATTGATTCAGGATTTGACAGTACAGTCAAAAATACCATGATGCATTCTGATGTAAAAGCCCTTATATCACCAGGTTCATGCTAAAACCCGTAATTAGACTATATTTTTCAATGGCTAATAATACATTTTATATACAACAGCGTCCTATGTTTCCTGTTCTTGTCTCTTTTATCTCAAAGCGTGTGCGTATATATCAACACCAAGAGCATCCAAATGATGAATATTTGTATATATATATATATTTATTTCTGTTACCAGGCATTCACTAATGTTCAGATGCTAATGAGAGAGTTGAAGAACAGCATTGATGTGTGAAAATGTTTTATGCATATAGAATATATTCTGTCTAGACCTATGCATTTAATCATAACCAAAACGTTACTCTCTCACTGCCAAACAGACAGACAGAAGTAGCCTAGAGGAAATCGTTCCGTTCATCTCTCTGTAGAGTGTGTGTGGTTGGTGGCTGGTTGAAACAGCCTCATCTGGCCCCAGTCAGACTGATTAGAGTCTGGGGCTGGTGAGGCTGTACACCGGTCGTTGGTCATCAACACACACTCAAGAGAGCGCTAGCATGTACTGCCTGCTGTGCTTGTTAAAGCAGTTCTCAAACCTTAAAATATATATACTGTATATAAAAACGGCTTACTCATCATCTGTCACCTGTGTCCTTGTCGTCCTAAAGAAGCCAGTTTAATGGCATGTTTTATGGTATTTAGTTAACCTTTATTTATTCAGGTATAACACATGGGTAAGAGCGACCTGGCAAAGGGTGAAGGGTGAGTGTTGTCTGGGTTTCGATGTCCTGATTCAATGAGACAATGGAGAATACAAGTTGCAGATGTAATTCCACCACTATTGATGGTTCCATCGTCACCCCCTCCACCCATGTCTGCAACCTTGGCATCATCCTCGACCCCACCCTCTCATTCCTACCGCACGTCAACCACATCACCAAAACGGCCTTCTTTCACCTCCAGAACATTGCCTGCTTCCGCCCCTCCCTGTCCCTTCCAGCTGCTGAAACCCTCATTCATGCCCTCATAACATCAAGACTTGATTACTGCAACAGCATCCTCTACGGCTCACCTAACACAATTATGTCAATAAACTCCAATACGTCCAGAACTCTGCTGCCCATCTGCTCACCTCCACCTGATAGTCCCTATAGGACCAAGCTACAGACCTGGGGCGACAGGGCCTTTTCAGTTGCTGAACCCTCCCTCTGGAACGCCCTCCCCATCCACATCCGTCAGGCAACCACCCAACCATCCTTCAAACAACCACCCTACCACCCTTCACACAACCACCCTACCATCCTTCAAACAACCACCCAACCATCCTTCAAACAACCACCCTACCATCCTTCAAACAACCACCCTACCATCCTTCAAACAACCACCCTACCATCCTTCAAACAACCACCCTACCACCCTTCAAACTACCACCCTACCATCCTTCAAACAACCACCCTACCACCCTTCAAACAGGCTTAGGTTAAACATGTTAAGAAATAAGAACAATGGGAATCCATGAGAGATCTGGTTGAAAGAAAGTCCTTCTTAAACTGTTGTGACTATGTACACTTTTTAGGATAATGTTGCTACTGTTATTTAATTTTATGTCATCTTTATTATGCATTTAAATTTTATTTTGTTATTATTATTATTATTATTTTTTTTTTTTATTACATTTTTGATGTAAATTTGTGTAAGGTATGTTGTGTCACAACTGTGTTGTTTAAACAAAAATATTGACATACATTGTTTAAAAAAAAACTAGGTTAATCATAGTCAACGTATTGACAGCTGACAGAACTAATTAGCAGAAACCAGTGGCCCACAGAAGTACACACACACACACACACGCACATCGTTCTTCTTATACAGCACAGCACGATGTGTGTGTGTGTGTGTGTATGTGTTTGTTTGTGTGCATGTGTGTGTATTGACTTATTTAACTGTGCGACTATTTTCCATCATGTAGCCTATATTTTTGATCTACAACATACAACATATCGTTGCTCAGAGGTTAATTAATAATGTTCTAATATTATTATAATAATATTATATTATATAATAATATTGTTCATTCGTTGAACATACACCTTCCACACCTACTCACAGTCACACCCACACTCCCAGTTATTGTTCAGCAGCCTGGCGGTTAAAGCTTGATCACTAGTCTTTATCACTTTAGTGTATTGGTGATGGGGACTGTTTGACTGACACCTGAGTTTAGCCTAGCATTAGACATGACACCCACACTCAGACTGGCATGAGTTATTAGTGCTCACAATGTCAGATTGAAAATAAAGAGGGGGGGGGAAAGAGAGTATTTGGCAGCAGACCAACTACACATTCATTAAGAGCGAAGCAGCAGAACAATACATCATCCACGTGGCCACACAGCCCCCTTGTAAATGAGAAAGTGCCAGTATTTCCGAAAGGACAATGCATTTTCAGAGACAGATAGGAAGGTATCAGCAAATGGAAGTTGACGGCTAATCCCTCAGGCGGGCATTCACCCGAGGAGGTGCTGTTTACAGAATAAATGGTCCCCCATTCAACACCCTGCTACACAAACCCATGATGTATTGTAGCGGCCTGTGGCCACACACAGAACCGATTGCCCTGCTTTGTATTAGATTAATGTCTTCAATTTGTAGGGCAGAGTGCATGTGCACTGCATAGAGGAGAGAGTGTAGTGTCTTGGAGATGCTATCGTGGGGTTTACATGGTACGGTTGTGAGGAGAGAGTGTAGTGTCTTGGAAATACTATCGTTTACATGTTACGGTTGTGAGGAGAGAGTGTAGTGTCTTGGAGATACTATCGTTTACATGGTACAGTTTTGTGGAGAGAGTGTAGTGTCTTGGAGATACTATTGTGGGGTTTACATTGTACGGTTATGAGGAGAGTGTAGTGACTTGGAGATACTATTGTTTACATGGTACGGTTGTGAGGAGAGAGTGTAGTGTCTTGGAGATACTATTGTTTACATGGTACGGTTGTGAGGAGAGATTGTAGTGTAGTGTAGTCTTGAAGATACTATTGTTTACATGGTACGGTTGTGAGGAGAGAGTGTAGTGTAGTGTAGTCTTGGAGATGCTATTGTATTGTACATGATACGGTTGTGTCTAGGCCTTTATACTCACATTAGTCTTCAGACACTTCCATCAAGGACCAATCAACAGCTGTGGAATTAAAACAGGAATCCATAGATGCTGTCTTTCTATTGGTTAATGTGTCATATCTAGGATTGCTGTATTGTACTGTAAGTCTTAACACACAGCATTCAAGGCCCCCGACTATGGCTGTGTGCACTTAATCAGTTGTGGCTATGTTTGGAAACACACACACACAGGAAAGCAATATTGATCGGCTGATTCAATTCAATGATTAAAAGAATGCTTTTGAGTGTTCACACGGCCAAATATTACACACACATACACAACATACCCAATGGTTATACAGGCAGCTGTGTTGAGAAATGCAAAAGTAGCAGACATAGTGCTTTTGGTCTCGTCTATTCTGGAATGTAACATGTATTAAGGCTTATCTTTATGTCTTATTATTATATTTATTTTTTTGGACTGTATTCCTGGCTATGCAGAAACGCACATAATATTCGTAGACCGTTGCGTTCCAGGCCTCCATGGTGTGTATGTGTAGTGTAACCTATTTAAACCATGTCTACGGGTGGAACGCTGTCTGAGATGTCACTTTGCGTTACATAACCACAGCATGCCTGCCTGCGGCATACCGCTACATGCACACTCTGTAACAACGACTATAGCTGACTTACTGTTTAAAACATTAACAAACTCTGGCTTCTCCATTTGTGCAATTAGGACGACGGAGAAGAGCACCAGGATCAATCAGCCTCTTTTTAGGGTTGGTGGCCCTTGCAGGCACTGCCCAGTGAGTGAAAACCGTCGGCTTGCATGTGTACACACCCTGCCAAATACCGCACCTGGATACGAGTAGAGGCATTGAGAAATGCCATTTGCCAAGCAATGAGTTCCAGATTAAACGACCCATGCAAACGCTTCCCCTTCCTCTTTAAGAAGGCGCGCCTTCACACCGCATTGCTGTGTGTGCAGGGCTTATTACACACATAGAAACTAGTATGAAAAGCATGCCTCCTCTGGAGCCCATGTGCCGCCGGGTGACGTTACCGGGTGACGCGCTAAATGACAATTGGCGTCCACGTAAGGTTGACAGAAGTCCACTCATTTCCAGCCAATGAGCAGTAGGCTAGTGGGGCTATGCGTAGTAAGTAAGACTTTACCAAGTTCGACTCGTAGACAAACACGGATAGGAGGGGAGGAGGAGGAGGAGGAGGAGGAGGGTGTGGGATAACGAAGCGAGGAGAACCGGAGTATGACGCACATGAGAGCGTGTCAAAAGAGAGCACTGGGTCGAGGCGTCGGGGTTAAAGACGTGGAGACATGGAGCCGTCATATCGCAAGTTGAATGAAGTGACGGTGGTGGGTGCTACGTGCAGGGGAGCGCACCTTGACTAACCGGGAGTAACCGGGAGTAACCGGGAGGCGCACACGGAGTGCGATGGCAGCGTCCAGTAACTCCAGCCTCTCCGGCTCCTCCGTCTCCTCTGGTAAGAGTGACAGTGAAAGAAGGATACCTGTATTGCGTGTACCTACATGCATCGACCGACTCGTCTACAGTACATCTCTAGTTCAACGTTAATAACGTTGCAGAGACCATGAGCTCTCATGTAGCCTATAGCTGCAGCCATATATATATATATAATACTAATAACAAAAACGCCTTGCGAGTGGATATTTCCTTGGAGAACAGCCCACCCAATTGTCTTGACATTAGACATGTAGATCGGTTTCACCATACAGCTTGTCGTTGCTGTTAGTTACATTTTTAAACTATTTGTTATACATGTGTTTAGATGTCATGTAAACTGCTGAGTGTTGAGAAACAATTGCACGTAATACATTATTGAATGTAACATCGTCAAATATTGTTGGGCATACGATAAGAGGGAGCAGCGTATGTTCTTAAAGCATGCTGCTCAGTGCTTTGGTAAAAAACAAAAGTGTGCGTGTGTGTGTGTACAGTATATATATCTGTGCATATCTACTCTGTGTCTCAACCACAACACATGTGGCACGTTTCCCGCGGCGTTGTCCAATCGCTACAAGCGGATCTCGTCTGTGGAAACCACATGCTTCACTGTGTGTGTGTGTGTGTGTGTGTGTGTGTGTGTGTGTGTGTGTGTGTGTGTGTGTGTGTGTGTGTGTGTGTGTGTGTGTGTGTGTGTGTGTGTGTGTGTGTGTGTGTGTGTGTGTGTGTGTGTGTGTGTGTGTGTGTGTGTGTGTGTGTGTGTGTGTGTGTGTGTGTGTGTGTGTGTGTGTGTGTGTGTGTGTGTGTGTGTGTGTGTGTGTGTGTGTGTGTGTGTGACTGACCACTGGTGTGCTTAGATTAAAGTGCGTGCTTAATGTAGTATGTTAGGGTTGTGACTACCGTGCCCTCGGTATGGTTATCAGATGATGTTACACGTTGCGACCAGTGTGTCATTATAGTCGTATAGTATAGTATACTCTTTAGCAGTCAGAGAGGCAACGTTGTAATAACGTTGTCTGTGGAGAACATGCTTGTTTTTTTATTGCTAATATTTTCATATTAGCAGTGCAATGCGCGTTGTACGACGTGGGCGCCTGGTCACACTGACAGTACAGTTGGAACGATGTCTTTAATGACCACCTTTTGTGTTGGGTTGGACCCTTGGGTTTATTGTCAGCACATAATTATGTATGTTTTACATACTTTTATAAAATATTTTCAAAAGAAACCAAATGGTCACTGTCACAGACGACGCTGCCACCAGCCATTAAACATGGCTACTTGAGGGCTCCTCCCGAAGACAAGGACACAGGGTGATGAGGAATCTGGTTTATCAAAAGCGTTTGCATCATTGCAGATAGAGGTACATGCTAGAGCTCTCTCCCTGGAGTGTGTGTGGTGGAGGCTGTTTTAACCCGTGAGCCTTGATTAGCAATGACCCACAGGTCTGCAGCCTCACCAGCCAATCAGTCAAACTCAGGCCAGGCTGCTTAAACTAGCCACCAACCACACACACACCAAGGCTACCAAACAAGGTTTTTCTTCCTCTGGCTGACATAATGCGTGTTGTGTTTTGAGTATGGGTCTAGCACGGCGTGAACCCAATCTACGACGCATTCTTGGCCCACATGGGCACAGAAGTAGGAAATAAATTGAGGCATGGATGACAAAAGAATGCCTCTTGGCCAAGGGCTGAGAGGGGACAAGTGTCAAGAGAATCTAAATTAGATTTGTGTGTGACTGCTGACTGTCTATGGCAAAAAGAAACTTGCTGTGTTGTGGTAAAACTACTTTTTTCTTCTGTTGTTGTTGTACATTGTTGTACAAAAGTGTATTAATAAATCGATGCAGCACCTCCGAGAAAAGCCTTCTGTGGCGTTCTGTTACTGTGGGCCACAGTACTGAATATAATATAATATATAATATAACTGAAATCTGCTTGTTTGTACAATAACACTCAAGTGGCTTCTTATGCGTGTGTCAGTTGTATTGTTGTGTGTGTCAGTTGTACTGTTATGTGTGTCAGTTGTATTCTTATGTGTGTGTCAGTTGTATTCTGTGTGTGTCAGTTGTATTCTTATGTGTGTCAGTTTTACTCAGAATTCCTTATTGTAATGGTTTCTTGTACTGTTAGATGTAAGGGTAGGTACGTGTCTGCCCCCATAATAACTGAGGGGTGGCTATGGCATTAAACTGTTTACCTTGTACCTTTAACAGGTACATATATATATATACAATGAGTAGATCTGTATCCCAGCTGTTCACATACAAACCACACCTCCATGAGAGGGGGGACGTCAAACTATGAACTGCTTGTCACATACATACACTACACGACCACAACTAAGTATAAGCCTCTTCTCACTGGCTAATTTACGATCCAAGATTCTAGAGTACAAAGGAATGCTTACTCTCCATTCCCTCCCCCAGTATGAATTCCTACAATACTATACTATACTATAAGCAGCTAATTGAACAGTAACCATTTGTAATAGGTAGCCATGCAGTCGTTCTTAGTAGAATAGATCAGTCTGAAGAGTGACATTCAATGATATTGTGAATCATCAGTTCCTAACGTCATACCCTGTGGTGGTTTAAATGAAAAACATCACAGAGTGTAAACCGCTAAACAGGACCTCTCATCATCCAAAAGCAAAATAAATGATCGGAATGCTTTGCTCACACAAGCGGTCATCGGGAGCTGGTCTGTTTACGACTGAGAAAGATGCAGATGACAGTCAAGTCTTGTTTACATGATCATGTACGGGTGTGTGTGCAACAGTGATGTAACATCACTGGTCTGCATAGAAACACGGAATACATGTGTTTGTCAGAAGCACAGTGACTCTGTATGAATACATAGTGTCAGCTCATGTTCGTCACAATCGGGGCAGAGGGGTAGGCTTGGGGAATCGGGTGTTCATGGTTCAGATTGTCTTGACATTATTGAAGAAGATTCTAAATCAAGTTGTCGTTTCTGAGTCCTGTGATAATACACCCCAACAACCACAGCTGTCCTTGTACACGAGTTGACTCTGCTTCATTTCCCACATACAGCAGTATTACAAAATACATGACCAGGGCGGGGCTATCGGATGTCTTCCAATCGTTACCTTCTCTAGAATATACAATACAAAAAAGGTGCAACCCCAGTATTTTCTATTGAGTTACCGTTATTTGAAAGCGGCAATCACAAACGATCTATCTACTCCTCTCTTGGAAGGCGGGATATGATACCTGGGTGAGATTGGCAGACAGACCTGGGTGAGATTGGCCGACAGGTCTGGCAGGGTTAGGGGGACGAGAACAGGACTTATGACCATATGATCCAAACCATATGACCATATGATCCGTTACAGGAATTAGTACAATCGTTCTTTCTTTCTTCTTCAACCCCACAGCATCAACACAATATAATTGTTGTTTATCATCCTGTGCTCCCCAGCATCTTTGAGGCCTTGGGGTTTGGATGGAGGTGCTAGATCAGCAGGTGTCTTGCTGCTTTTGAGTCCACAGAAAGACTGAAGACTCTTGTCTGGGGGGGAAGAGTGTGAACACAGATGGCCTCCCTGCAGGGATACAATACCTGCAGGGAGCAGGAGCAGATAGCATCCCTCTCACACCACTCTCAGGTGGTGTGTGTGGTGTGTGTGGTGTGTGTGTGTGTGTGGCGTGTGTGTGTAGTGTGTGCTGTGTGCGTGCGTGCGTGTGCATGCTGTGTGTTTGTGTGCCTAGGATTAACCATCCGTCCACATGAAAGGGTGACGAATTCCTTCTCCTTCACATTCTGTTAGTTGATTGTAGCTAACATGGCATGTGGTGGGGCTGCACAATATAGTGCATTAAAATGAAGCTATATCCATATTGCTATTCCATTCTAAAATTAACGTATCACATTTATATCACAACGGCTGCACATTAAAGCTGCAATGATGTATTTTATGATTATAGTCCTATATTTAGATTTAGGCGCTCCTTCCTTCCTCTCTTGAATGATGAAGGGAGATGATATTGTTAGCATAATCCCGTAGTGAGCAGTTCCTGTCCATTTATTCTGCCCTCCCTCCCTCCAACACTGTTCTGGTCTTTCCATTGTTACAGCATAGTATCAATAGATGGACCTTTACTACTCACATATTCTCTTTGCGTCTGGAGAAGACCTCCCTGACCTCATTGATTATATAAGGGGGTGTCTGATTCTCTGTATGTAAGTAATGGAGGACAACCTGGTTTGAAGCTGCCTCTCAGCATAGGAAGCAAGCTAGATCGGTTCGGGAAATGTAAATGTGCTTACAAAAAATCCACTTGATGTTTCTGTGTGTGTGTGTGCGTGTGCGTGTGCTTGTGCGTGTGCGTGCGTGCGTGCGTGTGTGCGTGCGTGAGGATGTGTTTGGGATTGTGTGTGGTGCAGGGTGATCAGCATACTAAACAACATTATATTTTGTGAAGAAATTCAAATGATGCGTCAGTATAACGCTTGAAATCCTTTTTCCAGATGGTAATCCGGAAAAAGGGATTAATCGCCTTTGAAGTATCGGAAACTGGGGAAACAGTCCTGAGACAACTAAGGAGACAAGGGAACTATCTTCAACACTTGAGATTTAAACTCTTTCTATGTTAATTTGTGATTTTCAGACCCTGATGACTACCAACCACCTATCTGGAAATCATACTGTAAGTACGATTCAAGATCTGTGTTGTTTTATTTGTAATACTTCATCCCTCGTACTAGCATGCTACAAGCGACTTCATTAACAATCAGGTTTTGGAGGACAGATTCGTGCGGGATTACCATCCGGATGTTATAAAGATGCATAAAAACACAGCTTACTTGAGATATAAGCATGGGAGACATGGCTATAGGGACATGCAATTCAGCAATTCCCTTAATCCAGGAGAACTACGGTCGGCACAAGTATGGCTGTAGCTCAGGAGGTAGAACCGGCACAACCGGAAGGTTGCTGGTTCGATCCCCCGGCTCCTAGCAAAAAAATGTCAGTGTCCTTGAGCAAGACACCCTAACCCTAACTGTTCCTGACGTTCTGGCTGTTGCCTTGCACGGCTGACTCCGCCGTCAGTGGTTTTCGTTAGGCATGACTTGTAAAGTGCTTTGGACTTTGCTATATAAAAGGCATTTACCATTACAAGTCTGATAATCAGAAGTATTTGTCCAGAATACTGAAAAAGGAGGATCTTACATCATTATATTATATATAAATATATACAGTATATATTATATATTAAATTATTTATTATACAGTAAAATCACTCGGGTGATTGGCAGCAGGTGTATTTTCAAAGTCAATAAATGTTGTATACTGTAGTACTATAGCTTATTTCACCCCAACCAATGCTAAGTAGTTCGAAGCACCACCCCTATCACTCTTCTGTGGCCGGCTCCCTACTGTTCCTTGACTCTATTCCTGACTCCTCTGCTGGGAGGAGCCCCAGGTGTATTTTAGGAGCCCAGTGTGCCTCCATCACGGCTCTATAGCAGATGTCCAGCTCTCTCACCACGGTGCCTCCCTCAGTCAGTGAGGAGTCTCTTCCCAACCTGCCTGGAGGGTCTTTCACAGGCTCCTATTTGCCTAAAAACTTGTATCTGATCACATGATTTAATTGTTTTTTTCGGTTATTAAACATGAAAAACATCCCAGAGCTGAAACGAATACGGCGGATATTACAACATAATACACTGTACACCCAATGAGTGTTCAACCCTTATATCCCTCCTTCACTGATTTTAGGCCATTTTCTTTGGCCAAGAAGTGCTAATGCAAGTTTGTTAGCTAATGCGAAGAAAATGTACATGTGTACATTTACATGGAAGAACACATCCAGGCTGTTTAGTACTGGACTCTTGTTCTACATCCCTGTGCTGAGTGCATGACAGGAAAACAGATGAAAATGCACCCAGAGACTGCTGATTGTTGCGAGTAGCCATTTTAATGTCTGGTGGCAGCCTTTCAGTTCTGTACTATTATGCTCTGATTATAGGGAAGGAAGCCATTGTTCAAAACAAACTGGCCCAGATCCAATTTGGAAAATAAATTAGAACCACATTGAAATTGCTGAGTGTGCGAGCCTTTCTGTGTTTTAGCCAAGCTGCAGGCTAATACTTTCTGTGTGGTAATGCAGTGATATAGCCCAGCTGCAGGCTAATAATTTCTGTGTGGTAATGCAGTGATATAGCCCAGGTGCAGGCTAATACTTTCCATTAGCAGTGGATTTGCTGTACGTTGCGATACGTTCCTAATTTTCAACTGTTTAACTGATGGTGCTCTCACTGTCTCTGGAATTCAACCATGGTTCCTTCACTTCCTCTGTAATTCATACCAGTCCATAGATGCCTCCGCCTGCTCTATTCAACTGTGTGACACATTCTAGTTCTAGAGCATCTGGCATTCCACTTCAGAGCATATTGCACAAAGGTATTCTGGCGACCCTATAGTACTAAATAGTACTATTAAAAACATGTTTTAATATATAGTATATTACCCTTCACCACACAAAAGCATTTTATACATGGTCCTCCTGTTGTTCAAAATACATCACAAGTGACACATTTGCTGATTGCTCCTATTGCTCCTATTGATGTGTTTAGTTAGGATTAACACAAAGTAATTTAAGAAACTCAAGTAAACACGGTGTTTTTTGGCATCATGCCGAAATGACCCCTGAAATGCTAAAAATGCTATGTGTGGGGTTTCTAGTGAGCTCTGTGCATGTCTCAAAGGAATCAAAGGTAGCCTTAACGCTATGTGTTCCTCCCCCAGTGTACCAACTACAGCAGGAAGCCCCGAGGCCCAAGAGGATGACATGTCCTCAGGAGGTCAGTGTGTCCTCCATAACTACTTAACATCTTCTACACTGGTTGGTCAAAGTACATGACATACTGTACCTTCCCTGGCTGACAGTGAATGAGGGTTTTCGTACAGGTCTAGACTTGCGTAAAATGCATCCCCTACATATTTGATTTGTCCCACTTTGATTATAACCAGCATGGATTAGGAATATTTAAAACACATAGATGCAAAAAGTCTGGTTTATTGCATATAACATTATATTACACATATGCCATGATGAATAAAACACAGCTTCCATTGTTAAGGGAAGCAGAGCTTTCCTTATGTTGCTGAGACTGTAGAGTAAAGGAGACTGAGAGCCTCAGAGGCTTGGAACAGAGTCCTTGAGTTAGCATTGTCCCTTTCTGCTGATGACAGCATCATCTCTCCGTGCCACAAACATCAACACTAGTCATTACACTGCCGCCAGTGCCAAGGAAGTTATTCTGCTGCTGCCTGCAGTTTTCCATGTACTCAATACTCGTGGTTTTAAAAGACCGTTTTCTCCCATGGTCCTCTATCTATTCCTCCTCCATACTGTATGATTTACCGCCATGGCTTTTGTAGAGAGGTGGGGGGAAAGTCTGTGGAGCGGCCGTGGAGTCTGTCTGCAGCACACTGCCAGTGTGCATTCAAGGGAGCTTTTTATATTATGGTGTGACTCCATGGCCATTATGGTGTTCTCTTCTCACAGGTGGAGAGCAGACCCAAATACTACGGCAGAGAGTAAGTGCAAGCTGAGTTATTGGCATCATTTGTATTTTTCGAAGTGAGCCTTGTTGTTATTGGTGTCCAGCATGTGGTTAAGGGAAGGAGAGTGAGGATGTGTACTTTATGTTGGTTGATGACAGCTCTGACAGGGTCAGTGTGTGTGCATGTGGGTGTTTGCATCTGTTTGCTTGTGTTTGGTTGTTTAAATGTAAACGAGTCACCCACACATACACAACACAGTATGTGTTACAGATACAACATGGGAGGGAAAGACTAGAATAGACAAAAAGTAAATACACAAACTATTATAATTGTTATCACACAGATTCCATGGCATGATCTCTCGTGAATACACAGACGGGCTGCTGGGGGGCGTGGAGGGGGCGTACCTCATCAGAGAGAGCCAGAGGCAGCCAGGAACACACACCTTGGCCTTAAGGTACGACCCACCCACCACCCACCACCGGATGCACAATGAAAACCTCCTGCCTCATCATTTAACCATTTACTGCTAGTCTCTCAATACATTTAGATTTAATTTAGTTATATTTTGCTTATACTAGTTTTGTTCAGTTAGTTGTTATTTCGTTTTTAGCTTTAGGTATTAGTATATTTGTGTGTGCATTTATTCCCCCTGTGTCAACTGTTGCACCTTAATTTCCCTCGGGATAAATAAAGTAATCTGAATCTGAATCTGAATCTTGACTCAATCACTGATTCACTCACTAACTGCTCGAAAACTACTTTTTCCTGAAGGAAATTAAGAGGCATACAACATAGGATAAATAGCTAAAGAACGATCTGATCAGAATCTGAATGCCTTTATTGTAATCGTACAAGTACCAACAAAGTTGTCTAGCAATCCTCAAGACATTCTCTCATAAATTATGTAAAAAGAAAACTTAACTAAACAAAACTAAATAAACTGGTTAAAAAATTGCAGTAATGCCAAAATACAGGTCGGGATTTGTAGTGATAGTACAAAAAAAAATAGTAAAATAGTTGCTATAGTCTTTTCTACAGTCGATCACCTGTGCTCTCCCCTCCATCATCCACCACCATCGTCACACAACAGCCATGTGTTGTTGTTGTTGTTGTTGTTGTCGTCCCAGGTTCGGACCCCAGACCCTGAACTACCGCCTCTTCTACGACGGAAAGCACTTTGTGGCGGAGAAGAGGTTCGAGTCAGTGCATGACCTGGTGACGGACGGCCTCATCACGCTCTACATCGAGACCAAGGCGGCGGAGTACATCGCCAAGATGACCACCAACCCCATCTACGAGCACCTGGGCTACACTTCGCTGCTCCGGGACAAGACCCTGCACAGGCTGGGCCGCGCCCGCACCCAGCCCCGCCGGGTCACCTTCCAGAGGGACGACCCTGTGAGGCCTGTGACTTGCCACACCACGGCTACAGAGGGTCACAAGGTACACACTTTAGTTCAGTTTCACTAGCCTTTCACACATGACATGGGTGGAGGCTTTTCGGGGGCCAATAGAGAGGACATGTCTCTACTAATTAGACACTAGCTGGGTTTCCATCTAACAGTCTAAGCGTATTTTGTGCAAACTTTTGGAAGTTTGCACAAAAAAAAAAAAGGAAATGCAAATGAGTTGTGTTTCCATCAACTAGTTGGAGCGAACAAACTACGTCACCGATGACAGATATTGGGCGGTGACATAAGTCTGGTTTACGCTTGAGAAGACACTTGAGAAGAAGCCGAAAGCGTAAGTCGTGTGAGTTCAAATTTTGCTACGTCAGAATTGATTCGGCAAAGTAGTTTCCATCTCCGCTTTTGCAAATTAATTTGATTCAAATCAGTCAAAAACCACCTCAAGAGAGTGTATCAACTTTTATGCAAATCAGAGGTAAGATTCTAAAGTTATTTAGAATTTGGCCATTTCCATCAACATTTTCTAATGCGATACTTCAAAATGCAAAATCAAAATATGGTGATGTAACAAGACTACTGTTGTGTACCTGTATCTCCCCTAATGCACTACTCAATAGAACAGTTGATAATACACATTCTCTGTCATTGTTTATCATATGAATGATGGTGATTCATGTTGCATGTATGTTATGTATGTTTCTATATTTGGATAGCCTTTATATATATATATATATATATATATATATATATATATACGTACCAACTCTTGCCTGGTCTGGAGATAGCAGTAGTGCTTTTGAGAGCCATCCATACACACAGCCTGTCTGCAGCTGGCTCACCTCTTGTGTTTCTGTGGAAGGTGATGATGACTCAGGGTGCTGGGACTTTGCTCTGCTCTGTCCTGCCTATCAAGTGACTAGATCTTAGGGTGAGACACATTTGAAACACTGCAGTCGTTTGTTCATAGAAGTTGTTTTTTTACAGTGATCTGTAAAATATTTAACCAGTGAAGAATGTCTAATGTTTTCTGTTCCAGGGAGAAAAATGTCCCTCCACTAGGTGGCGATCCAAACTAAAGTAGTTTATGTCTCTGTAGCCGGTGACGCTACTGCAAGCCATTAAAACGGCTTCTTTAGGGCTCCTTCCAGCAACAAAGACACAGTGCGATGACAAAACTGTATTATTGCAGAGTTTGTAGCTGAATGGTGAACAGCGCAGATGGTACATGCTAGCGCTCTCCTGAGTGTGTGTGGTGGTTGTGGCTGGTGTAACCTGTGGGCCTTGATTATCAGGGACCCACAGGTGTTCAGCCTCACCCAGCAGCCCCAGACTATAATCAGTCTGACTGGGGCCAGGTGAGGCTGCTTTAACCAGACTCTAATCAGTCTGACTGGGGCCAGAGGAGGCTGCTTCAACCAGACTCTAATCAGTCTGACTGGGGCCAGATGAGGCTGCTTCAACCAGACTCTAATCAGTCTGACTGGGGCCAGATGAGGCTGCTTCAACCAGACTCTAATCAGTCTGACTGGGGCCAGGTGAGGCTGCTTCAACCAGACTCTAATCAGTCTGACTGGGGCCAGGTGAGGCTGCTTCAACCAGACTCTAATCAGTCTGACTGGGGGCCAGGTACGGCTGCTTAAACCAGTCGCCAACCCAAACACACTCCACCTTCTCTCTTGGTGTTTCTAATTAATTTAAATAAATAAGGGTGCATTCATTGATGACTCAATATATATTTATATTTGGGACCTACCTTTTAGTATGAACAACACATTGCTTTGTGGTGTTGTCTGTTCAGCTGTTAATATATGTCACTGTAGAGCAGATGATCACAGGCTGACATTGTGGAAGGGTGCTAGTGTAACGGCTGCCAGCAGGTGGTGCTGTGCAGTGGTAAACCTCACTCCCCGACGACTAAAAGACATTCTAGCGATGAAGCTAGGGGGCCTATGGGTTGTAGCTTCTCACGTTAGAGAGCCGCCTCTCATGCCGGAGGTCATGAGTTCGAGCCCAGTGTGGGACACTCACTGTTACATTGGTGCCGTGACCCAGATATGAGTGAGGTTTAGGGGGGGGTGAGTGTAACGGCTGCCAGCAGGTGGTGCTGTGCAGTGGTGAACCTCACTCCCCAACACCTAAAAGACGTTCTAGCGATGAAGCTAGAGCCCATGGGTTTAAGCTTCTCACGTTAGAGCGCCACCTTTCATGCCGGAGTCCGTGAGTTCGAGCCCAGTGCGGGACACTCACTGTTACACTTACAAGGAGTGTTGACTCTTGTTTCAACCTTCAACCTTATTCAGAGATATATATAGAGGCATGTTGGTGTTTTCCTCTTTACTCATCATCTCCCCGTTTCAACATAAGCTGGCCAAGCATGTCTGGTAGTCCTCTTTGTGTATTTGCAGATATGGGCTAGGGATTTGTGTGCAGAACATTTATTTGACAAGGTGCCAGAATATGAGTCTGTTGTAATATTGCTGTGTTGTTGTGGTTGTTCTCTGACGTGTCAGGTTTCATGCACCAAGAACTGGACTAAAATCTCCCACATACAGAAACGGGAGTGAATTCTAGCTTTCAGTGTCTACTTTCAGAACATCTGCTAGAGAAAATCATACATTCTTCAGCCTTCATGTCATCTCACCTAGACTACTGAAACTCTCACACTCCTTAGCTGTCAAGCCGTAGCTAGAAGAAGAGGAGAGACCACATCACTCAAACTTCTGCCGTCCTTGCACAGGCTGCCAATCACCTTTCAAGGGTTGATTGATTAAAATGGCCTAAATAACTTACAAAGCCATGCATGGGTTAGCACCAATTAACATAGCAGGCAGTATGCCTGGAGGTAGAGCGGTCGCCTCACAACCGGAAGGTTGCTGGTTCGATCCCCAGCTCCTCCTAGCAAAAACCTGATGTCCTTGAGCAACACCCTAACTGCTCCTGACCTGCTGTCTCCTTGCATGGCTGACTAGGCCGTCGGTGGTTGTTATGAATGGGTGAATGTGAGGCATTACTTGTAAAGCGCTTTGGATAAAAGCGCTATATAAAAGTTTCCATTACCATTACATAGCTTCTCCATGTCAACCTCACCGCTCTCTGAGGTCTTCTGACAAAGGATTGTTGGCTGTTCCAGAGTCTAGGTTGAAAACCAGGGGGCATTGTGCTCCTGGGCTCTGGAACAGCCTGCCTGTCGACATTAGATCAGTGTCCTCTTTAAGCTTCTTAAGTGTCAAGCTACTTAAGATTTCTTTAGAATTGCTTAAATTTTACTTTTTTGGTTGATTT
This sequence comes from Muraenolepis orangiensis, assembly GCA_027704905.1. Lineage (NCBI taxonomy): Eukaryota > Metazoa > Chordata > Actinopteri > Gadiformes > Muraenolepididae > Muraenolepis > Muraenolepis orangiensis. The sequence continues at coordinate 15,741,350 of CM051008.1, forward strand.
TGGTTTTATTATTTTTATTTTTAATGCTTTGCTGTGAAGCACTTTAAGCACTTTATGTATTGCTTGCTAAGTGCTATAGAAATGAACGTATTATTATTATTATTACTACTAACCATGATGAACCAGAATCTCTTCATTCTTAAGTCACAATGACTCCTTTTTGGTTTTCATGTGCCCTGGCAGAGGGTTGTATACATTCTTCATGAAGGGTTGATCAGGTTAGTATTAGTGCCTGACCCAACCTGCCTGGTCCAACTCACATGAATCATCATTGTTACACAAGCTTCCCCTGTCAGGGCTTGTGTTGTCAGTCCCCTCTTAACATCCATCACACTGGTTTGGTGTGAGGATGCAGATAGTTCCGAACCAAGTCTTGGATTGGACAAGAGGCATTCCGCTGCATATAACATTTCTCTACATGTATCACTCCGCTTTAGAAGTGTTATAATATAACCGTTAATAACCTTAACACTCGTTATCTTTGTTAGATTGGAACAAACTTTGCACCGAAAATATAAGTATAAGTACATTTTGAGTTAAATCAAAGGGGCTGTCAACAGACTAGCTGGGAGCGTCTTTGGCAGGACCAAATCACAGCCATCCTCTGTGTGAAATTGCTTCATTAATACTCTATTTCAAACAATGCTTTGCTTGTTGCTGTCAGCCAAGAATGTAAAAATGTACTAGGTTTTGGTTTGTTTGTATGCTTCACTGACCCTGCATTTAACCCTTTGACTATACAACAACTATATACTAAACTATATAACAACATCAACTATTTTTGTCTAGTAAAATGCTAAAATGCTAATACATAGCAGGCATGCTGGAACCAGTATTTATTATTTTTATGTTTAGCCAAAGATACAATGGGATACATCCCTTCAAATTGTTCCTATTGAAAAATATTCTACAAAGAAAGCAGTGTAGCAGTTTATTTTCAATAATATACTGTTCTCCCTGAACACTGAACTCTTTTGAGAATGTGTATATTTTGTTTGCTTGTGCTTTAGTTTGTTTGGGCTGTTTTGTTGCATGGTTCCATTCTACTCCTCACACTTAGTCAGAGAGAGAGATCTTTATCCTCATAATGGTCATGTCTTGATTCTTCCCCCACTGTCTCCTCAGCTGTGCTAGTACCAGAGCTAGGCTAATACAAGCGGAGCAGAGCATTCAGAGAAGAGAGTAGGCCTGTGCCCTGGATACCTTTTGTGCTATTTTCTACCAAGATCTTTTTTATTTTTTTTAAAGAAACAAGAAGCCATCTGCCCCAGGGACAAAGAGCAGCCCCTCACCCTCTATGTCTGTCACACATTCCCTTCTCCCTCCCACCCTCCTCCTCCTCCTCCTCTTCTTCTTCTAAATTGGACTAGAATATCTCGTCTTGACGGACTATGCAGTGCTAGCAACAGTGTGTTGTAGTGTGTACTGCACTAACCCCCCAACCCAAAGACAACTGTCTTTCAACAGGTCCTGTTAGCCTTCATTATCTCCCTCTCCATAAAGGGGCTTTTAAAGATAGCCGTGAGGTAAACAACATATAGAGTCCTTTTACTTAACAGACGTTGGAGTTGGAGATTCCAGACACAGCATGTTAGGCATGTGAGTTACCAGACCTCACTTTTTCTCCAAATGTTATCTGGTCTTTGCAGCTGCCCTTTGGGTGCTGGTTTCCTCTCTGGTTTCTCTCTTTGGTGTCTGTCTGTCTCTCTCTGTCTCTCTCTTTCTCTTATTTATATATATATATTCATTCATACACATATTTTTCCTGTAGCATCTTTAATGTACACATATATATATATATATATATATATATATATATTCCATATACTGTATGTATGGATTGACTAGCTAATGAAAACCAATCTAGGTAGTGTAGATATTACACTATACACAACTGACTCTGGTGTGTGTGTGGTTGGTAGCCTGAGTTGGACTGATTGGCTGGTGAGGCTGCACACCTGTGGGTCATTGTTAATCAAGGCCCACAGGTTAAAACAGCCTCCACCACACACTTGAGGAGAGGAAGAGCTCTAGCATGTACCATCTGCGCTGGTCACAATGATTCAAACTCTTGCAATAAACCGGATCATCACCTCATCAGCCTGTGTCCTTGTCTTCGGGTGGAGCTCTCAAGTAGACATTTTGATGGCTGGTGGCAGCGTTGTCTGCTACAATGACACTAGTTTCCATCACCATATTTCGATTCGCATTTTGAAGTATTGCATTTCAAAATGTTGATGGAAACGGCTAAATTTGAATCATCTTCCTCTGATTCTCAGAAAAGTTGATATGCTTGCCTGAGGTGGTTTTTGACAGATTTGAATTGAGTTCATTGACAAAAGCAGAGATGAAAACAACTTTGTCGAATCAATCAACTCAGATGACTTACGCTGTCGGCTTCTTCTCAAGCGTTCCTCTGACCCGAAAACATGGCTTATTTCACCTCCCAATATCCGTCATCGCTGACGTAGTTTGTTTGCTCCTACTATCAACTACTTGATGGAAACACAACAAATTAGCATTTCCTTTTTGGGGTTTTGTGCGAGTTTGCTTAAAATTAGCTTAGACTGGAAACCTAGTTATTGTATGCCATGATGTCCTCTTGTGTACTGGTTGCTGGTGTCCTTTTATCTTGGTCATTCAGTAGAAGACCATAGGCTTTGTTCCTGCTGTGTGTTGATGGGATGTTTACACAAACATCAACTGAAACAACTGTACTGAACGGACCCACCCCACAGGACCTTTCAACTCTGTATCTGGATACAGGCCTGCCAATAGGGTCCTGACTTGGGTTTGGACACTGCAGGATTACAACTTGGGCGAAGGATTGAAGCCTAATCCCTTCCCAATCTCTTCAGTAGAGGGACTCCACTTGTGATCTTGTTGTGGCCCGGGAGAGCAGCAGTCCTCTGGGTAGGACCAGGGGGAGAGACGGAGCGGGAAGGAATGACCATTGACAGAATAACTGGAAGTCCAACTTCATTTAGACTACAGTAGACACAAGTCTGGCTGTGAAAGGCCTAGGGATTTAGCATCCACCACGCCAAGTGGTGGTGCGTGTGTTGAGAGAGGGCCTGCTCCTAGTTGGTGCCGGCTGACAGACAGAGCATTATCCCCCTGCTAAGTGAAGGGGAGTTTGTCTGGAAGGCAGCATGCTAATGGTGGCGTGTTTTCTGCCCACTGGTTGAAAGAGTGCGGGCCGCTCCATTGACCTTGCTTTAGAGAGCCACTGAGCCATGTGAAGCAGCCCTGACAGCACCTCACTTCAATCCCTCCCAGCCCCTCCCATCAGGGACACTGCCTCTCTCTCTCTCTCTCTCTCTCTCTCTCTCTCTCTCTCTCTCTCTCTCTCTCTCTCTCTCTCTCTCTGTGTGAATGAGGCTCATTGTATGAGGCACACTCCTGCCCTCAGGCTGCTCTACCCTTGCTTGCCGCTGGACTGACAACCCATTAGTAGCAGAGTTGCCACCCTCCTCCCTCTCCTACTCCTAACATAGCTATCTAGTCTCCCTGGTAGTCGTGTGTGTGTTTACTACTGCGCCTTGCCTCCACACACTCGCTGGAAGAGAGAGAGAGAGAGAGAGAGAGAGACAGTGAGGAGAGGAGCGTGGTGGTGGTTGCAAGGACAGCCATGGATGTGGAGGATAATGGAGTAGGGCCAAGAGGGGAGTTATTAGCCCACAGGGTCCACAAGAGACAGGAGAGGAAGCTGCTGGCGTTGGCCCTGGGAGTGAAATTGGGGAGCAGAGGAACGCTACTGTGGAAACCTATTAGGTTGTTGGCATCCTGTCCACAGATCGCCAACTTGGCCTCGGTGCGGCAGAGCGCCCTGAGAGACAGCCCTGAGAAGCAGAGCTCCTACCACAAGATCCACAACTTCAAGGTAAACACCTCTCGGCATGCTTCAAAAAACCAAAAACATTTAAAACATGGCTTCTGTTTGACCTGTAATGGAACTTGGTGACCAAAGTTACTTTTCTTTAGATAAGGCCATTGACTCGCTGATGTGAAACGTACAAGCAGTGCGTGTGTTTGATCTGAACCCATCATGCGACTGTTTGTTTTGTATCCTGTCCTGAGGAACACATACAGCTGCTTCCCATATGCACTGAGAAGCTCTTGATGGACACACTTTCCATCAATCTATTCACACATTGATAAACATCTCATTGATTAGCATCTCATGATTAATATCTCATTGATTGACATCCATTTCCAAGCTCTTGGGCCGACATGACGGATTGTAAAAAATAATTGCTGCAGACTATTTGTTTTGGTAACCAATGCTCTGCTCAAGATGACATATAGATCACTGGCACATTGAGTTACTTAACTTGTTTGCCTACAACCAGTGAATTCATATCCCTTATACTTGGTCTCAGCTCAGTGCAACCGAAAATACTTTGTATTATATCATGTTTCAGTTAAAAGGCATCATGCTAGTCCAATGTCCTTAGGCTTAGAGTCTGCTTTTAAGGGAACAAAACCTCTCACCACCTGTCGTCGGCTACCTTCACTTGCCAACCTAATAGTAGCTAATGGAAGCTTCTGTTACCTGTGTGTGTGTGTGTGTCTGTCTGTCTGTCTGTGTTTCTTAGTTGTATGTGTGTGCGTGTGAGTGTGTGTGTGTGTGTGTATGTAGTGCTGCCATGTATTTTTGTTGGGCAGTGTCAATCAAGCATCTGTTGCATTCTAACAGCCCAGAAGCAGATGTCAGCAACACTAATATAATCCCTTAATCTGCCCTGTGAATACAAATGTGCTCATTTTTCTTGGGGGAGGCGTGGGGGGCAGCTACTGTAGCTTGAAATCAAAGGACTCTTATCTTAATCTGACCCACTTTACTGGTTCATATACAGTACAGTACACAATCAGACCTATTCCTCTTGTGTCTCACTGTGTCCATCTTGCTTTGATCCCCAGGTGCACACATTCCGTGGGCCGCACTGGTGCGAGTACTGTGCCAACTTCATGTGGGGTCTCATAGCCCAGGGCGTCCGATGCTCAGGTAAAGAACACAACATCCACAACAATTCCATTGACATCCTTGCTCTCCTCTATTGTGTGTGTGTGTGTGTGTGTGTGTGTGTGTGTGTGTGTGTGTGTGTGTGTGTGTGTGTGTGTGTGTGTGTGTGTGTGTGTGTGTGTGTGTGTGTGTGTGTGTGTGTGTGTGTGTGTGTGTGTGTGTGTGTGTGTGTGTGTGTGTGTGTGTGCCATCACCAGATAGGACATCCTTCTGAAAGACAAAGGGAGATCTGAAGTCAAACTGAAGCTAGCCCAAAAACAGTATTTCTTTATTTGAACTATTACTGGAGAGTTTGCATATATACTTACCATGTTGTAGACTGGGTTCATATTTCTGCAGTAGGAATATGTTCTTTGTTGTTTTCAGCTACGTTTAACTATCACACAAGTAGGAGTTAATTGAATATATTCAGGGTATAAACTCGTCCTGCATAACTGCTAATATTTTTTGTTTTAAATCAGGGGATTTTTGTTGCTTGTTCAGCATGAGATGTCAAGGGTCCGTGGAAGACGTCATAAGAGTCCAGAGTTATCCAGGTTATATAAGTGTGAGACGGATTCTGAGCCCTAGTTGGTTGTCTTCTCCCCCACACACAGAGTGCTGGTTGTCAGGCCATTATGTTGACGGGCCTGCGGCTCACACCATCATCAGACACCCCATGTGCTCTGGGACTAAACCAAAGACGACTTTGTCCTATTTTCTCCATGTTTTATTTTCTCCTCCTCCATCTCGTCGTTTGGTGCCACACCTGAAAACCGTTGACTAACAATAATGACACATCTAAAGAGCACACCACCAACATCATCATCACTACCACCCCCACCACCACAACCATCATCACCATCACTATCACCATCATCATCATCACCACCATCACCACCATCATAACCATCGTAACTAGAGGTGGGACGATCGATCGGCTTCCGATCATTATCGGCCGATTTTGAAGAAAAATGCGCAATCGGAGAATGCCGATCTTTCTTTAATGTTGCCGATTTCATAGCCGATCCTGCACGTGAGAAACACGCGAGCTCATCTCTTTACCAGCGAGTAAAACACGTGGGGCCCCGCCTCTTTTCTAAACAGAAAACACAACCCACTTTAGAGAGCACACATGCATATAGTCGTGATAGTGGGAAAGCCAAGGCGATCGCAAAAAAAGTGATGGAATTCATAGCGCTGGATGATCAGCCATTTAGCGTGGTTGAAGATGCGGGATTCTGCTCGCACATATTGAGCCACGCTACACCCTCCCATCTCGCAGGCATCTTGTTGACGTTGCCCTCCCCGAGCTCCGCCAATGTTCCCAATGCCGTATATAAGGTTATTCAATACCATTGGCGTTTTTAGCCCATCTCAAGTAAATTGCTAATTGTTTTTTTCTCTCAGCCTGTTAATAAATGTGGTAATAATTCACTATTCCCTGTGTGTGTGTGTTTACAGTCGGCTCATCTGCATTTTACTGCATGGCTGATTGTTTCACACTCATTGGACACACTGTCCAATAACTCCAGAGTTTGTAAAGATCAAAAATATATAGCCTATATTGAAACACAGAGATACTTATTTCCATAGCATGATGGATGAAACTGTTCTATAATACAGGGGTTCCCAACCTTTTTTGTGCCACGGACCGGCAGATACATGAAAAAAATCTCGCGGACCAGTTGTCAAAGTGCGTGTGTCAACACACACCCCTAACAAAACGGCAGGGCTCGATTTCAGTATAAACGCGCATGTACGCGGAGCGCCGTAACAAAAACCGGCTCGTTCGCGACCGACACGTCACTAGCGCGTAGTCCTTTAGTAGCGCGTGCAACTGAAAGTCTCTCGTTATGCCGCCGATATATATTGAATCTATATATATCGATTATACCGCTATATAATCTATATATATAGATTATACTATATATATCATCTCTATATATAGATTATACCGCCCGCCGTTCACCTATACTCAAATTATTTGAGTAAAATATGATGATAAACACACAGCTGTTTCGCGGCCCGGCAGTAACACCTCCACGGCCAGGTACCGGCACGGCGTGGACCCGCAAAGACAGCTATAGCAGCAATACACTGTAGACCGCTATAGCTGCAAAAAAAAATGATCGGTGGCAAAAAACGTGATCGTCCCATCCCTAATCGTAACCACCATCACTATCACCACCACCACCGCCATCATAACCACCACCACCACCAACACCATCACCACCACCACCAACACCATCACCACCACCACCACCACCATCACACCTACCATCACTATCACCACCACCACCACCACCACCATCACACCTACCATCAACATCACCATCATAACCACCACCATCACCACCATCATACACCATCATAACCACCACCACCATAAAACCACTTCCCTGCCTCTATTCCTGTCCTCTACCCAGCATGCATTGCTATCTGTGTAGGCCAGGCTATGATTATCTAAGACATGGCAGTTAACCATTAGAATCATTGCAGATCGGCATGCATTGTCTTCGCGTAAAAAACATTTCTATCTTTCTCTGTGTATTTAATCTCAGATTGTGGAGTGAATGTACACAAGCAGTGCTCCAAACTGGTCCCCAGCGACTGCCAGCCAGACCTACGCAGGATAAAGAAAGTGTTCAGCTGTGACCTCACCACGCTGGTCAAGGCTCATAACACAACAAGGCCCATGGTGGTGGACATGTGCATTCGGGAGATAGAGTTGAGAGGTAAAACACAACTCCCACTATTCAGTGTACAGAATATAGTTTTTATTTTGGTTTTACCAATTCCACATAAATTTCTGTAAATGTACCATTTGTACCAGTCTCCATTTGATTGTATATGAGCACTGACTGCTCTGTTTTGAGCCTTTTAACATTTGGTTTATCAGCATGAACTTAACACGTTTCCCTGAGATCCATTCTGTGCAGCTAAAGTAACAAGTGGTTGCTTTCAGGAAGAAAAATAAACAAACAGGACAACAACTCACACAAGCCTTCCACTTCCATTTTTAATTTACAGGTCTCAAGTCAGAGGGCCTGTACCGCGTGTCGGGCTTCTCGGAGCATGTGGATGATGTGAGACTCTCCTTTGACCGAGGTGTGTTTGCTTTGGTTTAATAAAATAAGTTTCTCCTGCCACCGCGGCCTGCATCATGTTTGAAGTGAGGGGAGGGGAGAACTTAAGGTTTTAAATTAAAAGCAAATTTTACAGGGAACCTAGGAGTGACTTAACAGAACGGGCTCTGTGTGATACAGTGACACCCTGTGCCAAGCCTGGTGCCTAACTCATGGTCCAGATACACCACTTACTGCATAACATACTGTATAGTCCACCAACTCACTGCATAACATACTGTATAGTCCCACCAACTCACTGCATAACAAAGTGTATAGTCTACCAACTCACTGCATAACATACTGTATAGTCCCACCAACTCACTGTATAACATACTGTATAGTCCCACCAACTCACTGCATAGCATACTGTATAGTCCCACCAACACACTGCATAACACACTGTATAATCCAACAACTCACTGCATAACATACTGTATAGTCCCACCAACTCACTGCATAACACACTATAGTCCACCAACTCACTGCATAACACACTGTATAGTCCCACCAACTCACTGTATAACATACTGTATAGTCCCACCACATCACTGTATAACATACTGTATAGTTCCACCAACTCACTGCATAGCATACTGTATAGTCCCACCAACACACTGCATAACACACTGTATAATCCAACAACTCACTGCATAACATGCTGTATAGTCCCACCAACTCACTGTATAACATACTGTATAGTCCCACCAACTCACTGTATAACATACTGTATAGTCTCACCAACTCACTGCATAACATACTGTATAGTCCCACCAACTCACTGCAGAATATACTGTATAGTCCCACCAACTCACTGTATAACATACTGTATAGTCCCACCAACTCACTGTATAACATACTGTATAGTCTCACCAACTCACTGCATAACATACTGTATAGTCCCACCAACTCACTGCAGAACATACTGTATAGTCCCACCAACTCACTGTATAACATACTTTATAGTCCCACCAACTCACTGCATAACATACTGTATAGTCCCACCAACTCACTGCATAACATACTGTATAGTCCCACCAACTCACTGCATAACATACTGTATAGTCCCACCAACTCACTGCATAACATACTGTATAGTCACACCAACTCACTGCAGAACATACTGTATAGTCCCACCAATTCACTGCAGAACATACTGTATAGTCCCACCAACTCACTGCATAACATACTGTATAGTCCCACCAACTCACTGCATAACATACTGTGTAGTTCAAGATTCAAGATGTTTTTATTTGCCATTTGCCACAAGTACAATGGAATGCTTACTCCCCATTCCCTCCCGCAGTATGGATTTCAACAACAATACTATACTATACTAAACTATACAATACTATACTATATACTTTACTGCAAACAACAATGTATACTACCTACAATATGCTATACTATATACTATTAACAACACTATATACTTTACTATATACTAAAAACAACACTATACTATAACAATACTCACACAATAAAAAGAACAATAAACTGACTGATGAAGATACAGTTTACCTGTATACATATGGCGATGTGTGCAAAAAGTATTTTAAAGTGCAAGTTGTGTATCAGCATAATTAATACAGTGCAGTACAGTGCAGAACAGTACAATATACTGTATAGTCACGTCAACACACTGTATAGTCACACCAACACACTGTATAACATACTGTATAGTCACACCAACACACTGTATAACATACTGTATAGTCACACCAACACACTGTATAACATACTGTATATTCCCACCAACATACTGTATTGTCACACCAACATACTGTATTCACGCCAACATACTGTATAACATACTGTAATCACACCAACATACCGTATAACATACTGTATAACATACTGTAATCACACCAACATACTGTATAACATACTGTATACACCACATACTGTATAACATACTGTAATCACACCAACATACCGTATAACATACTGTATAACATACTGTAATCACACCAACATACCGTATAACATACTGTAATCACACCAACATACCGTATAACATACTGTATAACATACTGTATAACATACTGTAATCACACCAACATACCGTATAACATACTGTATAACATACTGTATAACATACTGTAATCACACCAACATACCGTATAACATACTGTATAACATACTGTAATCACACCAACATACCGTATAACATACTGTACAACACATGTCTGTCCTGTCAACAGATGGGGAGAAGGCTGACATCAGCGCAGACGTTTATGCAGACATCAACATCATCGCGGGAGCGTTGAAGCTCTATCTGAGGGATCTGCCCATTCCGCTCATCACCTTTGACCTGTACTCCACATTTATTCAGGCTGCAAGTAAGAAACACGACATCCGTGACACTTTGGACAAAAGCAAGGCTTTGTAGAGGACTATTAACATGACATAATTCACCTTATGTGTGTTTTTTGCCTTGCTTGCCTGATGGGATGTAGAGAGACTGGGCCTTTAAGAGGAGTGACGTTTACCTCGGGCCTTGGCTTTGTGTATTTGAGTTAAGATTTGTTTTAGCTGTTTTGCTTTTGTCAATAAAAACACACACGACACGCGTTTTGTTGTGGAATTGTCTCTGCGTATTCTTCGCAATTCCTACAACGTACAGTATATTGATTCATTACTTTCATTTTGCTTTTGTTGCGCCGGGTTTATGCACGGTTGGGATCGGGATGAACTGTGTTACGTGCTCTTGTAGAAAACACCAACATGGACTCCAGGTTGGAAAGCATCCATGAAGGCCTTCTGCAGCTCCCTCCTGCCCACTACGAGACACTGCGCTACCTGATGGCCCATCTCAGGAGGTCAGTGCACGCATACACGCCGACCATATCAGGGAATCAACATCTAATTAAATATTAACTTCAATATCATACGAACTCAAGTGCAAACATACATACATATTTCCTCGATTTTAAATATCAATGAAGAAATACATTTATTTTGTATTTTTTTTTAAAGTTGTTATTTCACTTTTATTTATTTAGTATTCTTTTCAACATTGCTTAAGTTGTATTTGATATGCCATTTTGCAGGGTGACAATGTTTGAAAAGGACAATTTAATGAGCTCTGAAAACCTGGGGATAGTGTTTGGGCCGACGTTAATGCAGCCGCCCGAGCAGAATACCCTGGCGACTCTGAACGACATGAGGCAGCAGAAACTTGTGATGCAGCTGATGATCGAGCATGAAGACGTTTTATTCTGAACTCTCTGGATACTGGAAAAGAAGACAGCGGACAATAATTTATTGTGTGTAAGAGGAAACGTAAGCCACCCTGCTGGGTGATGAAGTGTTATAACGATGTTTGCGACGTAAACATCGCCCCAACATAAAGTAAAGAGGGCGGCAGGAAAGCTTAGTTTTTGGGACTTTTGGGAACCGGAAGGTTCGCCGATTCAAGTCCCCGAAGCACCTGGGCACTGCCGAGGTGCCCTTGAGCAAGGCACCAGACCCCTACACTGCTCCCCAGGCACTGTATATAAAAAAAATAGCTGCCCACTGCTCCTAATACTAGGATGGGTTAAATGCAGCGAAACTAATTTCACTGTGTGTTTACCTCCCAGATTTCGATTTAGAACATATTGAACTTAAAATGTGTCTACTGCATGCCTATGTTTATGGCTCAGTGTTTAATTGCTGTAGTTTCAGTATCATACCCAGCCATGGCATCACTGTTTTAACCGTTTTTGAGTGATCACGCTCTGGTAAATATGCTTCCAAACCAATTTTTCCAACATTTGTTTCAGAGTTGTCATCTTTAGTTTAATATGTCAGGGTCTGGGTTGGACCACGACTGTCCAACTACTTTTTACTTCCTATTTTTAGATCAAATTATAGATCATTGAATGATCAATATTTTGAAAATGTGTGTACTTGAAAACGAAGAGACAATTCGTAGCATATTAAGCACTTTTTCGAAAAGAGTGTAAGTACTTATTTTATAAAGATGTTTTATTTTTACCTTAACACTTAATTATGTTTGTCTTAAAATATATTTGTGAGGGTGTATCATTTGTAGCAACTGTTGTCACAGTTACAGTAAAAGGGGAAGGGGTGTTCATTTTATGTTAGTTCAAAATGCATACAATTTGATCACTGCAGCACGTAAGGAGATACAGGGTTGGGTTATTTTACCCCCTCCTGGCAAATTATATTTGAATTACAATCTGTGATGTTCTCAACTAAAGACTTTAGTTTTCTGTTTAAACTGTAACACTGGAATGTGCATCGTTTCCTTTGACCTCAGCACCCTGTAGTCCATGTTAAGTCATCGCTGTACCACAACTTGTCCCAGTCACCCTTTTCGATGAACTGATGTGAATCCTTTCTAAAATGGTTGCAATTTAAAGTTTGTAATTGATCAAAAATGATGATCTATTAAAAGGAGGTAAAACATTAAAGCAATTCAATTTAAGTCTGTTTGGGATTTTTTTGTTGCTGCAAATGAACTAGCTGCATGTCGTTAATCAAGTCAGGCATTTCATAAAACATAAATGGAATCAAATGCACTTTTGACTTCTGGTGACGAGTTGTTCTCTTACCTTCCTTTGTTGAAACACACTATGGTAAGTCACTGACTGATATGTAATGTAATAGATACAGGCCCAGGCTGCCTGCTGTGTGTTAGGAGTGTCAACACTTAATCACAGCTATGTGTTCAACCAGTTCTTTCTTGGTATATGCAATGCAATTCATGCTGCCAAATGTTTTGTTTTTTCTATACAAAGAATGGTATCTATTCAGCATTTCTACTCTTACCATTTGAGCCTTTAAGTATAGTCGGGAATGCAGTAGAACTAAACAAATGTCAAACCTGTTGGACTGCCCCGGGATCACAACATTTTTCAGAGGAGGTGTATCAGGCGAATGAATGAATTAATGTTTATTTCGATCAGCAATCATGTACAAGACATTGTCAACTAAGCTGTGTAATCTGTAAATCTAGATGTACTTTAAATAGATTCTGGTAAGGCACCCTCATCTTTTTCAACTTAAAATATTATATTATATATAATTATTCTATATAATATTAAGTGGCTAATAAAAGTCTAGCTGTATGCGTATGGTAAAGGGGAATGTAGCATACTTTGGTTATAACTATTGTCATTACGTGTATTGCAGAAGAATTGTGGCTAACCTAATTCTGATTGTATCGGAATGTTTTTTTCTCTTTCTAGAAACCACTATACCAAGACCCGTGGTAGTTAGAATCGTTTTGAGTCTAAATAAACCACTTCTCTAAGAACAGTGGTAGTTAGAATTGATTGAGTCTAAATAAACCAGTGCATATGAGGAGAAATGTATTCTGAGACTGGAGTCAACAAATTAAAAAAGCAGAAGTTTAACAAAGAGTTACTATTCCAATACTAACTTGTAAGTTGTTTGTGTGTTTTAAAATTTTTATTTTTCATAATGCATGCAATGGAAACTATAAAAAACATCTAAATCAATGACAAATGTTGTACTAATAAGACAACACTTAAACTTTACACAGGAAAAAAAATTTGTTAAATTGACATTTCAACAATGAATTTCATGGCTTTACCCCCGTTATATTTATACAACAGCACCCTCTAGTGTTGAGACCGTTGACAGTTGAGACCGTTGCCTAACTATGCTTCAATTGTAGCCAAAATGAACAACAACGTGGACATTGAACATGTGCTTGACATGTGTTGAGGTAAGAAAGGGAATTGGTGTGTAAGTGTGTAAGTGTGTAAGTGAGTGAGAGAGTGAGAGAGAGAGAGCATAGACGTGCAGAAGACAGCAAGATTTTAAAACAAAACCAAAAAAAGTCCACTTCCTCTCGGCTCCCTCCCTAGTTTCTCCAACATTTAAAAGTCTACCTTTAAGCACACGGCAGTAAGTCAGACCTGCTCTCAGTGATTGTGGCCTCCACCAGAGCTGCGTTTTGTCACCCATCCTGTTTGTGATATTCATGGGCAGGATTTTCAGGCGTCGTCAATGAAGGGGAGGGGTTGCAGTAGGGTGGGCTCAGGATTGCATCGCTGCTTTTTGCAGATAATGTGGTCCTGTCTTCGTCCTCAGTATGTGACCTTCAGTACTCAACCACTGGATTGGTTTACAGCAGCGGAGTGTGAAGCAGCTGGGATGAGGATCAGCACCTCTCTACATCTGAGGCCATGGTTCTCAGCAGGAAACCGGTGGATTGTCTACTCCAAGTAGGGAGTGAGTCTTTACCACAAGTAAAGGAGTTCAAGTATCTCGGGGTCTTGTTCTCGAGTGTGGGGACAATGGAGTGTGAGATTGACTGGAGAATAGGTGCAGCGGGAGTGGTATTGGGTGCCCATTACTGCACCGTTGTGACCAAAAACGTTTTGCACAATTCAGCACATATCATGCATGACATGCATCATGTCATTTTATTGTTATTTTTATTGTGTACAGTATTTTTTTAAGTATAGTGTTTTAGAAAAGTCATACTGCGGGAGGGAATGGGGAATAAGCATTCCATTGTACTTGTAGCATATAGGGCAAATACAAATCTTGAATCTTGAAGAGAGCTGAGCCAGAAGGCAAAGCTCTCGATCTACCGGTCAGTCTTCGTTCTTACCCTCTCCTATAGTCATAGTCCCGAGGGAGGTTTTCCAGGCATGCCCAGCTGGGAGGAGACCACGGGGCAGACCAAGGTACAGGTGGGGTGATAACATCTCCACACTGGCCTGGGAACGCCTCGGGATCCCAGTCAGAGCTGGTCGATGTTGCCATGTTAAGGTGTAAACATTGTGACTACGTTTGAACTTTTAAAAAGGGACCATCATTCAGAACTCATCATGTACAAAGGTGAACTCCCTGGTAGTTATGAAGCCGTCTTTATCCTCATCCTCCATGTTGAAGATGTCATCTACCATCCCTTCATGATGAGTGTCTTCAGCTTGGTACCCGTGCTGTCCAAACTCTTTCATCAGATAGTCTTTCACCTGGACAAGCACAAACACAACATTAACACACATTGAGGAGGTCTTTAAAAATAGTAAAGGCCTATGGTGACATCACACATATGTCCTATAAGTGAACGATGGATCAGCTTGCCAGTACATATAGTCCACTCACTTGTGTATAGTATTTGTATAGTATTGTTCTAGAATTGCATACTGCGGGAGGGAATGGAGAGTAAGCATTCCATTGTACTTCCATTGTGTTGCAAATAAAAATCTTGAATCTTGAAGCTAGACCAAAAGATACAGAGGACATTTGGCTTGTAATGCAAACTCAGCATCACACCTGGTGTTTAAAACAGTGTTGTATGCATCCACTCTTTATTATATACACATAGCCTGAATGGATCAGTACAACAGTGTGAAAGGGTTAGGTAACAACGTCAAAAACAGCCTTCTTCAAACCTCTTGTCTGGACAGCTTCCAGTCACTGTTGAGATCCATCTGCTGGAAGGACTCATGTGACCTGGGACCGTCCCGGATCTCCAAGAGCTCCATGTCAAAAACCAGTGTGCTGCTCGGTGGGATCTTGCCTGTAAACACAAACAAACAAACTAGTCTAAGAGACAGGAAAACATGAAGAATGAAGAATAAGGACCAAAAGGACACACACACATGCATGCATGCACACACACACACGGCATGTTTAATAATAGTCTTTTGTGTTACCTTTCCCTTCCTTCCCGTAGGCTAGAAGTGGAGGGATAGTCAACTTCCTCTTCTCTCCTGTACACATGTTCTGCATCCCCTTGTCCCATCCCTTCAGCACCTCCCCGTTCCCGAGAGTGAACCAAACCGGGATCTTGTCACCATGGAGCCGGCTGCCAAGAGTCACAGCAGAGATCCATCATTGGGTTCTTTAGGGGTAGAGGGCCATCTTAGCCAACAGGTTAGTGTTGAGCTCAATGTATACGTCTACCACACGTATGTCAAGTTGGCATTAACATAGAGGTTGTACATTGGATTGATTGTAACATTTAAGGAAAGTAAGTCATTAATTATGAAGTGCCATGTATGAAGTGCAGTGGCAAAATATGTAAACCATATAACATAATGAACCATGTTTACCAATATTAATATTTTGGTGAAAATAACTAATGTCAATAGAAAAGTGGCGAAAAAACGACACATGCGATTGCTGAATCGGAGGCGGCGGCGGTGCTTGGTTTGAAATGTTACCTGGAGTGAAACATGGTCCCATTGCCCTCTAGGAACCCCTCGTAGTGAACCAGTAACATGTCTCCAAATTTGGTTTTCCGAAAACACATAAACGGTTTGTGTACAACCTCAACTTCAACCTCGGGTACGGGCAATTTGCGTCCACTCACCAACAAAAAGACCGAGGAGCATAGGCCTAGTACGTACATAATAAACCGTTGAAGCAACATACTTAGGGCTCGCAATAAGGCGGTGTGATACAATACACTTATATTCAAACTCAATCACTTTGAGGTCTACATCGGAGCACTGAGAAGCAGACTACGAGTGATGTGAGCTACGTGGCAAACAACATTCCCAGATGTTGTAACACATGTACGATGTCAGTCATGTCTATGGTACCTCCTCCTGTTCACGACTGGCTCTAACGTTTAACGTTGACCCATTTCTCTGCTCATTGGCTTTCGTGTGTTTGGAAGACAGCGAGAAGAAGCACCCCTCGACGAACCCAACCAATCGTTCTGAATGTAGCCGTAAGTGGGCGGAACTCACGGTATTCTCGACGTAAGAAGACGTAACGTAAACTGCGCAGTTTAACACACTAAGCCCCTATGTCGCTGCTAGTACACCGAGTTATACTAATGAGGTCCAATGGAGTGTTTGCACTTGGCTGTGCTGTTACGCATTGTGTTACCACCAATAACAAGTAATGTAGCGTGACACATTCATAACCAGTCATGGAGGGAATATTACACAAATGGACCAATTACATAAGTGGTAAGTCTTTTTTAAACACTGCAGCTGTAGCTAACGCTATGGCTAGCATCGGCTTGTGTTTAGAGTTAGTGTAACGTTACTAATACCAGCAGCGACGTTACTCCATATAGCTTACAGCAGTGGAACTAACTAATTGAACATTGTAATATACCCAATCAATGCATTCGTTAACACAGCACAACCATACCCTGTGCAATAGTTCATAGTAGCTACGATTTCTGCCACCTGTCACTCGTCTTAGTTTCGTGAATATTAGCTTGTACCAACGTTCTTACATTTAAATTCAAATCGGCATATCGGCATAGCCATCAGCTAGACACAAGCATTGGACGGTATCTGTCCCCAGATAACGTCCAATGGTGATTCGCTGATTTGCCTATATCTGATTTGAGAGACTCCTGAATTCCCTGTCTGGATGAATGAAGTACTATTGCTCTTACTACGGTACTCTGATCTTCTCTCAATGAATGCAGGTTGGCAACCTCGCTGGTTTGTTCTCGATGGAGGTACGCTGTCTTACTATGATTCTCAAGAAGATGCTTGGAAAGGATGTAAAGGCAGCATTAAAATCTCAGTATGTGAAATCCAAGGTTTGTAGCTTGCACTTTCTTGTGATTATTTGTTTTTATAAAACACCACACTATGTAACTGACGACTGACTCGACTCGCTTTGCCTGTTATGCTTGTTCGCCACTATGGTATAGTCCATTCCACAGACATTACCCGTGTGGATCTGACCATACCTGGAGAGCAGTACTTTTACCTTCGAGCCATCAACGCAGCCGAGAGGCAGAAATGGTTGGTGGCTCTGGGAACAGCAAAAGCCTGTCTTACAGACAACCGGACAAAGAGGGAAAAAGGTAACCGCAACGCATTGCTTAACAGTGACATGAAATGGACTACTACCAAGTATAGTTTGAGATGCGTTACTGTTTTTCGTGTATGCTCATCTTTTGTTCTATATTTATCTTTCAGAGCTTCAAGAGAACACCGACGCACTGAAAACCAAGATGTCAGAACTTCGGTTATACTGTGACCTTCTCCTGCAACAAGTAATCAAGATCAAGGACAACGAGGAGCTTGGAGACCTGGCGGACGTAAGGCTTGTTGTGATGACCCATGATAAGAGAAGCCGGTGTTCATGAGTAACCTACAGACGCATCACTAAGACTTACACTCTTTTCCTGCGGATCAAGTAGACCAACAACCAACATTGATATGTTATACATATGCCATTATATCAGCTGACATTGTCTCCCATTACTGGTCTGCATTCAAGATTCAAGATTTAAAAAACTTTATTTATCCCGAGGGAAATTAAGATGCAACAGTTGAAACAGGGGGAATAAATGCACACAAAAATATACTAATACCTAAAAACTAAATAACAAACTAACTAAACAAAACTAGTATAAACAAAATATAACTAAATGAACTCTAAATGAAATCTAAATGTATTGATAGATGAATTGCACAATTTACAGTATTATTACAGTAATACGTAGGTATATACAATACACAACAATACGTATAGTGCAAATTGGCAGTAATAAAATACTAATAAATAACTCGGATGAATACTGAAAAAGTGACATGTGAAAAGTGAAATTGAATTTACAGTGCAAAATTATAGTGAAAGGATGCGTTGACCAAAAAAATAATAATAACAGTGTGTTGGCCTCAGGTCACTGAGTCTCCACTGTCCATCTCACGACCCGAGGTAGATTAATTATAGAGACTGATGGCCACAGGAGGAAAGGACTTCCTGTGGCGTTCTGTGGTACACCTACTGCCCCAAACTTTGCTTTGCACCTGACTAAGGCCCCAGCATGTACGCAACACACTCTCTGCCCAGTGTTCCCATGTTAGCCTCATGTATGTGTGTACTAAGACCATGGTCATTCCTACAGGCAGGCGAAGACATGGGGAGCATGGTGAAATCCACATGCACCACATTTCTCAAAACCCTGGAGGAGTGTATGCAGATAGCCAACCACACTTTCAGTGCAGACACGGTTTCACAGAGTCCACCCGGTTCTCCCCCTGTAGCCACCATCAAACCTCAGAAGGTACACTTACTCTGGCGCTAATCGTGCCTACCACGATGATGATGATAATAATGCAGTTGTGTTTATTAAATGTTTGGGGGTTGTTTGTTGTTGCAACTCTAATGCTATCCTCCTCTCCAGATCAAACCCATCAATCACCTGAAACTAAATCTTGGAGACAAGTAGGTCAAACATACACACGCACCTGTAATGTTGCTCACTGACTTTAAAATATGATTCCATTTGCATGTCATGAACATGTGAGCACAAGTGAATGTCTTGTTCTGGGAATGTGTTGAATGTGTTCCAGATGGAGGGAGTCGGGGGAAAATGCAGCACATGAAAACCAGAGCCAGGCCTCTGGGCAAGAGGGAGCCGAGGAACCACAAAGACCAGACACACTGTCCCTCGGAGACCAAGGACCCTCAACAGGTTAGATGTCCAAACATTACCATGCAAATTACAATTACAGGTCATTAAATGGTCGCTGTTAACGTGTGTGTGTGTGTGTGTGTGTGTGTGTGTGTGTGTGTGTGTGTGTGTGTGTGTGTGTGTGTGTGTGTGTGTGTGTGTGTGTGTGTGTGTGTGTGTGTGTGTGTGTGTGTGTGTGTGTGTGTGTGTGTGTGTGTGTGTGTGTGTGTGTGTGTGTGTGTGTGTGTGTGTGTGTGTGTGTGTGTGTGTGTGTGTGTGTGTGTGTGTGTGCAGAGAATCTTATGGCAGGGGACCAGGTTTTGGTTTCTGAGAAGGCAGCAGTGCCTCCAGCACATAACACTGCAGAAAGTGAGACCCATGGAGAGGAGGAGGAGGAGGTCAGGGGTCAAGAAGAACAAAAGCACAACTCCACAAAAGACCCAATCCAAGACCTTGGCAAGGATGAGGTGTGCCCAGACCAGCCGGTCCCTGCCCAGGACCAAGTGCCAACTTCTCAGGATCGTCTACACGAAGAGGAGGACGTAGATACATTCTTCAGCACAATGAGTCACAGGTATGGAACATCCACACAAGAGGCTCACATCCTTTAAGATGCAGCAGTCACCAGAAAACGGGCTCAACAAACAGGACAGGTTTAGCGTAGACCGATTTAAAGCCAGCCCAATAAGTGTTTGTGTTCTAGTGCTAGTACTCATTGTGTCTGCCTCCTTACTGTTTTACAGTTTGAGTTCATTCAGTGTTTTTGAGCATAGGACCACAGTGCAGTGCACTGCATTGAGGCTATTATTATTCATAGTGATGATAGTAAATATATTTATAGTTCAGGTGGTCAATTGAATTGTCATGTGTATTTTTTGCACTTATTATTCATAACAAGTGATTTTATATTAGTGTGTTCTCTCTTGATCTCGTAACACATACGGAGATTACCTCCTGTGATGTTTCGGTTTGTAAAGTTATATATCTTTTTTTGTTACAATTTCAAACTTTCCAATTTCCTTTTTTTTTTTTTTTAATCCTAATTATGTATTATACTGTTACTTAAAAGTGTTACTGGAAAATATGTGAAAAGTTTAACTTTCAACTTTAATAACTTAATTGTGTATTCTAATGTATTATAAATTATGATTTATTTCTTACTTTTAATTTGTTCTTTTCTTGTGTCAGTTAAAAAAGTATAAACATTGGCCAATACCGGTGGTAACCGGTTGTCCCTGATGTTAATACTGAAATGCATGACTCTTGTATTGTGTGAACCATGCTTTCACTTGTTCACTTGTACCTGTTTTGGTAATGATCAAATAAAAATACATACATCTGGAATACATCCTGTTTTAAACATATCATGTTTTGTCTCTTTCTTTTTAGATTTAGTGATATAAGGCTGGATGACGACAGGGGTATCCCCACGCAAGACTTTTTGGACTCATGCTATGCAATAGTGCCTGTATTAGGTAGGCTCCCCCCTAGCTTCACTCTCCTTCCTCTTGCTGTGTCTGTCTGTCCACAGCCTCATTTCTTCCATGTTTCATGTTAATGAAGTCAAGTCTGATAATTTTCCTTCCTTCCTGCCTTCCGTTAGTGCATGTTTCATTATTCATGAGGGAGGGGGTGTATCTGCTTTGTGTCATATTTGTGTTTTGTCATCTGGCTGAAGGTTCTTTTCATAATGGTTTCATTCTTTGGGACTTGCAAATTATCTTTGAGATGAAAGGGGGTGGGTCTTATGTTTCCCAGGCCCACACTTATTTACACTGTACATGTCATTGTACTACCTCTGTGGACATATTGTACAAATACATTCTTCCTAACTTTATTATAACAAAGTATATCTAATAATATCTAATATCAGAGCAGTCGACAGGGGTTTTGTGAGAAAGCCTTGTTTAGTTTAGTTGCTTACTGGATTATTTGTACGTTTGTACAGTATAGTTGTTTCATAGATACAACAACCACACACCTGGATACAACAACCACACACCTGGATACAACAACCACACACCTGGATACAACAACCACACACCTAGAAACGACTACCACACACCTGGATACAGCTACCACACACCTAGATACAACTTTCCTCCCATCACATCTATGTCATGTTTGGTTCCTCTTTCAAAGTCACCCATGAGTCTGTTATTTTACTTCACGTGTGGTCTTAGTGTGTATTTTGACATTCAAGACATATCAAGTTTTTATAGAAATCACCAGCAACATGAAGTGAGAAAGTCTGTCTCTCCGCAGACAAGCTGGGCCCCACGGTGTTCGCTCCAGTTAAAATGGATTTTGTTGGAAACATCAAGGTAGGTGCAAATGGAGAACTTGGCTTGACTCATTCATATGCCAGCCTGTTTCACGTCCACATGGTTTGGTTATAAACCAATTTGACTTCCATAATCCTTGTTATATAATTTTAACAACTGAACACTCCCAGCATTGTACATTAACAATAATAGGCTATTCCAATTGACCAAGCGTCTCTTTGGCTCAACCAACAATAATTTCATACCTAAATAATACAATTTGGAATTAATATATTCATGCCAAGTGTATGTGAAGTAAGAGTGTCCAACAAAAGCCTGGTCTGGATTGGTTGGCTTAAAAGCTCATGTGTTTGCAAGCTAATCAAAAAATAATAATAATAATAATAATAATGAATAAAAATAAAACCGGAAACCATGTTTTTGTAAACCGCAGGTTAATTGCCCCCTGAGTCGGAAACAGACTCTATGCTTTGCTAATTTAATAACCCAGTTGTGTTTGGCAGATCTAGCAGTAAGACTCTCAGCAGTTGAGTTTTATTGGTTAAACCAATTCCTTAATTGTAGGAGCTAAACCGCTGTGGTTCAGAACTTGAATTGGCAGGTTACAACCCTGCTATTGGTACATTGGTACATTTATTTAAAGAACACAGACTAGCAGAGCAGAATGACTTGCCCTCGCTGGAACATACTCTACTGTGGTAATGAAGAGCAAACATAATCATATTTTTTTTTGAGTCATCTGTCGATCCGCTTGATCCTATATATATATATATCGTATTTATTTTTTATTTTTTTTGGCTGTAGAAAATTAACCAGAAGTGGTTGTCGGACCCCGAGAGCTTCCCCACCCTCCAGTCCATCGTGCTGCACGAGCTCCAGGCGGCCACGGCTCAGGTGAGGAACTCTGCCACCGAGGCGCTGCTGTGGCTGCGGCGAGGCCTCAAGTTCCTCAAGGAGTTCCTGTCCGAGGTCAACTCTGGGCAACAAGACATCCACGCCGCCCTCAGTGAGTTACTACTTGGCAATTTTATCCAAAGCGTGATCACCGGGGATCCAACCCAGTAGCTCTCGGTACGAGTCGAACACCCTAGCCACGAAACTACGACCTGCCCTTACGGTGACCGATGTACACGGCGCCATACGTGGTTAATAACACGATCCCCGTTCTTCTCACTCTCCAGACAACGCTTACGGAAGGACGCTTCGCCAGTATCACGGATGGGTCATACGAGGAGTGTTTGCTGTAGGTGTTACCCTCCCGCTCTGGTTGTTGCCGTGTTCGTGACTGCAGACTGACCACTGTCCCCCTTGTCCTCCAGTTGGCCCTGAGAGCCGCACCGTCCTACGAGTCCTTCACCGCCGCCCTAGTGTCCCACGAGGGGGACCAGCTGAAGCCGGGCTTCATCACCGGCATGCAGCGCGACCTTGGCGTCTACCTGCCGGCCATGGAGGATCAACTGGGAATCCTAGACGCTCTGTACGACGAGTTCAATCTGGAGTCTGACGAGGTGGTATGAGCCAGGTGCTCCGGCGCAAAGGACCAGGGAAAGACGATTCACTGCAGTGAAGTTCTCTCGGGAGTATTCTATTCCTGGAAACCCTGAAGAAAGTCCTCCTTTCCTCCTCCAGCCGAAGAGGGTGTTGGTCAATCCATAGCCAACGTAGTCCTGTTTGGTCTGGTTTATAACGGGCCGATACGAGCGCCACGTTGACCAAACTAATGTCAGGTTGTTCCTTTTATTCTTTTCTTCTCGAGGACATGCCTTGAATATGTAATTGGTCCCTCATAAGGGGCTTCTATTTACCGATGGGTCTTGCACTGAAGTTGTCCTGTGGGATTCACCTTTTTGTTACTGAAATTGTGTTGACCTCGCTACAATTGTAATGGGGAAAATGCAATAGGCTTGCATTGGTTTCCCCAGTTTTTTTTAACGGTGTAAAAACAATGTGTCGTCTGTGTTCTGTACAGAAACTCCATGGGACCAATAAGTAACGAGAACACGAGAACGCTGTTTAGCTTTTTGCTTTATATGACAGCACAGGATCAGGCTCAGTGTAACTCGAGGTCAGCGTTCTGCACACACACACACACCTATGCACAGCTTGCATTGTATTTCCCTGCTCCGGCTTTGTATTTATTAACTCTAAATGAAATGGGTTCAGAATTTTTGATAGAATCTCAATCTTTGTATGTGACATATATGGGTATTTGCATCCATAAAGCATGGATATAGATTGCATGTTTTAATGTAACATAGGTGCCATAAGAGGAATATAGGTTAAAAGGAATACACTTGCCTAAAGCCCTGAATGTAAGATTTTTTGTTTTCAAACGGTAGAACAAAATTAAAACAGACTTGATTAGCAGCCTGTCCCCAATTTGGAATAAGTTACATTCCTGTTGATCAAATATGGACTGTGTGTGTGTGTGTGTGTGTGTGTGTGTGTGTGTGTGTGTGTGTGTGTGTGTGTGTGTGTGTGTGTGTGTGTGTGTGTGTGTGTGTGTGTGTGTGTGTGTGTGTGTGTGTGTGTGTGTGTGTGTGTGTGTGTGTGTGTGTGTGTGTGTGTGTGTGTGTGTGTGTGTGTGTGTGTGTGTGTGTGTGTGTGTGTGTGTGTGTGTGTGTGTGTGTGTGTGTGTGTGTGAGAGATGCTAATTTACTGTTCCCGCCAATATTAATCATACAATGTTGTGTATACACATAATGCTAATATACTTTCTAAATGAGTGTACATAAATTTAAATGTATACATGTATTTATACTTAATAAATATTAATGGAATTGACTTAAAGGTGCTGTAGGTGATTTAACAGCAATTATTTGAGTCCAGTTTGTTATAAATTGCTATTCGTGAGAGATATGCCTGTGAGAATATCTGTTTCTAGTTGACCGCGCCCGCCTCTGTATGAGACAATTAGGTTCATTTCTGACCAATCAGGGCATCTGTGTGATTAGTTTGGGGGTATCCATCCTGTCAATCACAGGTGAGTGAAATACAACACTCAATAGTGGAGAAGCAGAGGGAGGGAGTCGAAGAGGGAGGGGGCAGTTTTTAGCGTTAAGTTTTCTAATTTAGCTCTTTTCTGCTCTTTTTACAACTCTGAAATCTTACCTAGAGCAGCGATGAGGCTGATCTTATAAGTCAACTTGTTGGTAATGAGTTCAGAACTGGATTACAATCAATTGATGTATTAATATGATCAATTAAATTGTATCAAGGTGATTAAATATGCAATGCGACCATCTGCATTGTCTTATGCAGTAAGACTGGTTCAGTGTGTGTGTGTGTGTGTGTGTTGAACCAGATTGTAAAAAATATGCTGGTTTTATTATTTTCTAGACGACTGTAGCTTGAGGCTAAAGGTGAGCAGCTAGCTGAGAGGGTCCTCTGTACTCTGTACTGCGGCGTTGACCACCCTGCATGCCAGCCGTTCCTCCTTATAGGTCAGGGATTTTCACTTGTCCTGACAGCTGGCTGCCCCCCCCCCCCACACACACACACACACTCTGCTGCACTACACGTTCAAATAAACCATTTAACCTGCACAGAAACAACCCCTCTTTAAGCTGGAAAAAGTCAGCTCTCAAGGGTACAAGACAAGTGGCGAATTGAGCTCAAAGCATGTGGTAAAAGCCGAGGACATTTGATCGTTTAACTAACTTCTGTTGAGGTTAGTAGGATGCCTTGTTTATAAAAATGAGTCCAAAGCCGAAGCCAAACCCTGTCTGATGGCTGCTGAACTGACGCTTCCTATTGGGAATTGCTGTAGTGTGGCTGAAGGTACTTTATTAGCATAGCCAAAACAATCATTGGAAACGTTTTGCATCTCCAGAGGCATTTAGTGGTACATCTCTGGCCCAAATCAGATTGGCTTAGTCAGGGGAATGCACATTATTGGATGAATGGAGCTGTAGGTAAGCTCTTGCATGGGCCATCTGAGCAGGCACTGATGCAACTTACAGATGAGGTATGGCATTATGTAAGAGTTTAATCTTTCCGGGAATCTTTCCTGCAACTTTTCCTGCTAAATTGTCATCAGACGATCGCCGACGGGTGTAGAGGTTGCTAAGCGACACTGGGGCCTGTGCATCAAATAAGAAGGTAGCTAATGAAAGACACCAGAAAGGCATTGGAAGGACCTGGATGACGTGGATGTGAGTGTTCTGTTGGGTCTGCTTGTTTAAAAACAAAAGCTGCTGACCATATCTTTATTGGAGCTGATCCAATTAATCTACTTTGAGACGACATTGGGATCCCGTGAAAGAGCATCGATAGCATCTCCCATCAGTCAGCCTGCCTGAAGCCTGCTCCCTCTGCCAGAGACAGCAATTTAACCTGCTGAAATTCAGAGCCCAGGTTTTCAGGGAAATGTGTTGACGGATGAAAAAAAAAATGTTGCAACATTTTTAATTTATTTATGTTTTGTTGAAACTATCCACAAGTTTAATCTGTTCAACAATGAAACAGGAGGAGCCGTTGCTATCAGTGCATTCTGGATTCCATGAAGCGATTTGTGGTAACATGCACGCTGTTTCAACATTGTTATGTGCACACAGTATAGGACAGCACAGCAGTAATAGGCCACATACAGACAATTCGACATATCATGTAATGGAAGGCATGTCTCCCATCAAGCTATGTGTTGACATACTGTATCACAAAGTGAATAACATACCACTGTGTCAGAACCTCTGTACAGTTTCTCCATTATACTTCATACAGCGAGAGCGAGGTTGTATATTTTTTAAGACACCGACCACCTTGGTAATTATGCAATAATGACTTATTGTTACAGTACAATACTTCCCACAAACTACATTTGACCATTTTTTTAACTCCAGCATACAAACATGGTACCAGAAGCATGCACAGAAAACGCACTGGACTCTTTAAAGTCTATTCTTCAGTAGTTTGTTGTTACATTCACTTTTAGACAAGCACTTAAAAACAATAACCCCTTCTCAGCAAAGGTTATTCTTGGCACTGCACCTTATACACTTGTTTAATTGTAAAAAGAAATAGCTTATATCAGCACGACCACTGACACCGTTGGCGCTCCGAAGACACAGAAGACTAAATGTTAAGTTCACCGTTGACATGTTTCTCTGTAGCTGTACACCATAAGATTGGACGAAGAGGTATCCGGGTAGAGAAATGACCGAGATGACATAGAACAGAGGACATAGAACAGTGGACATGAATACATCCCAGCTATAAATTAGCAGCTATAAACTATTGTGGTCTTGTATGTGCAGAGGGGAACGTTGAGAATGTAACAGTTTCAAGCCTTGACATACAGTATATTGGTTAAAGCAGAGGAAAGGACTTCCTCCAACGCCTATGCGACTTGTCCATATACACTAAAAGCTTATGTTCCCGTGTTTAACAGTCCTAAGGTCCTACATGTGTCTACTGAAGTGTACTGACTGGAGCGACCTGATGGTTCCTGAGTAGTTCCTGGATATGAGAATATGAAACTCAAGTTGACCTGGTGTCTGTTGCTACATTACACACAGTTACAACCTGGATCCCAGAAGCCAAGGAACTTAAATTGTGACCCCCCCCCCCCCTTTATAACTTTATAACTCACGGCCCGGCTGTACACATCACAAGACTTATGGCAATCTATGCCTAGAAAGGGTAACTTCACATTTCCAATGTAAGATGTTGAGAGAGCACGGGTACCGAGCTTGTTATGGCAACCGTCGTAGCGCTAGCATTAGGTAACATGCCTAGGTAAAGGCAGCTGTTCGCCGTGGGCATCCTAACCCCGGGCTCATGCAAATTCTGCGCATTGTCATTCATTCATTAAGCAATAGAATAACCCTCCTCATTTCTTCCTTTTTTTTTATAACAGTACTAAGTCAAGATTATTGAGCCTCCAGTCATGACCGACCCCCTTTCTACAAGATTGATTTAATCCTCCAGCCAGCTTTCATTCAGCCACTTAACCATGAGGCTGACTGGTCCAATCAGGTACCATGAGGCTGACTGGTCCAATCAGGTACCATGAGGCTGACTGGTCCAATCAGGTGTCATGAGGCTGACTGGTCCAATCAGGTGTCATGAGGCTGACTGGTCCAATCAGGTGTCATGAGGCTGACTGGTCCAATCAGGTGTCATGAGGCTGACTGGTCCAATCAGGTACCATGAGGCTGACTGGTCCAATCAGGTACCATGAGGCTGACTGGTCCAATCAGGTGTCATGAGGCTGACTGGTCCAATCAGGTGTCATGAGGCTGACTGGTCCAATCAGGTGTCATGAGGCTGACTGGTCCAATCAGGTACCATGAGGCTGACTGGTCCAATCAGGTGTCATGAGGCTGACTGGTCCAATCAGGTGTCATGAGGCTGACTGGTCCAATCAGGTATAATGAGGCTGACTGGTCCAATCAGGTATAATGAGGCAGACTGGTCCAATCAGGTATCATGAGGGTAACTGGTCCAATCAGGTATCATGAGGCTGACTGGTCCAATCAGGTACCATGAGGCTGACTAGACGGTCCAATCAGGTATCATGAGGGTAACTGGTCCAATCAGGTGTGGAGGGGAGGACCTTCTTCAGTCCTTGCATGTTAACACAATAGTCTTGTGAATCCTTTGTGTTGTGTGTCTGGGAGGAAGGTTCCGACGAGACCCTCAAACCCCTCATCTACATCAGCAGTACAGAAGTATCGATTTTATGTCAGGGTTTTTTTTTTCTTTCTTTTTTTTTGCTGTATCTTCCCTTTCAGAGTCTTTTGTTTGCAGCATCCTTGTCCTTTTTTTGCATCAATATATTCCTCTTTGGTGTTTGGTAACACAATTACTGCACTGCTCTGTGTGGCGTCTCCCCTTCATGTGAAGTACTTGCAGTTTGTCGAGTCAATAACGCATTGCCCTGAGCACCGGAGACGGCCGTAGGACCTGGGAAACACACAGAGAAGAAGCCTACTGTTCACAGCAACACGACAACGCTACAAATGCTCTTGAACCACTTTGACTGATCTATAGCTGATCTATATACTCACCCTGGAAGGTATGAATTGCACGTCTGATAGCCAAAGTCTTTTCCGTCACACTCTTCGGCCCCCTCATAGCGATAGCCATCCCCACAGAAGGCATGTTTACACTCTGTGTTCAGGTATGGAGAAGTCCAGTTATACCAACATTGCAAAGGATTGATAGCATACAGCAGTGTGTGTGTATATATATATATATATATATAGATAGCATACATAGCTGTAATGGGTCACATAGGAGAGGTCACTTACTAACGCAGCCATCAGTCACCACTCTGTTGCCATCGTCGCACTCTTCCCCGTTTGGGATCTGTACCGTTCCATCGCCGCAGAAACCCTCTTCATCAGGAGCGTTCTCCGTGGACTGGAAGGGTGTCAACTGGAACAAAGTAGACATTTTATATAAAGACTTATATAAAGACTATAAAGACAAAGAATGCAAAGAATGTAATGTTTTGAAATCGTTTTAAACTAATTGTGTCGGTGGATGCGTAGGATGGTCCGATGATTTCTTAAAAAAAGCGCCCAAATACAAATCCACATGAAAGTACCTGAATGGGAATCCAGCCGTCCACATCTCTGAAATAGAGAGACCTCTGGTCCTTGCGGAATGCGAAGGCGTTGTCAGTTTGAACACGCTCCAGTTCGTCTTGACTGCCAACCACAAATATCTGAGGGACGAAAGCATATTGATGGCTGCTCCATAAAACGCAATTTGTCTCCTCAACATCTGATATATCCGAAAGGCTTTCCACTGATGCTTTTGATTAAAAGGGATCTTGGAGGAAGATGGTCCACGCAGGCCGACATTTGGGCATGTGCCGGGGGGGGGGGGGGGGGTATGAAGAAATACAGGACGTACTGTATCTTCCATGTAAATCACAGCCAAGACCAATTATTTCTCACCGCTGGCACTCTGGCTTGCTGGCCTCTGGAGCTGTCATCGTAGGGTGAGCTCATGAGAGAGTTGCAACTACATCTCCCAGGAGGTCCTTCAGGACCACGCTCTCCTTTCGATCCAACCACAAATAGTCCTAAATAAGTACAACAAAGAAAAGACATCAATGACTATTGGCCTTATAAGCATGTACTTAGGATGGGATTAAAGCTATAAGGATATGTTAAAGCTATATCCCACTCATCAACTGAAATGTTGTGTCGTTCCCTCGTCAATCAAGAGGAGAGCACAATTAGCTTAATTTGAGTAAAAACCTGAACAAGATACTGGGGGGCCACTGACACCTTGATAAAGTGGTGACAATGTTTACATATCCGTCAGGAGACAACATCTTTAAAGTCCATTTCAGGGGCATGATGTTGTGACTCAAGCTTCCCGTTTCAGACTGGAGATTGGGTTGCACCGAGGCTAAATTAAACTACTGCTGTGGCGCCCTTCACTTCTCTGTCTAATGTGTGCTTTCCTTTTGCTGACATCGAGGGCTCCGTGTCCGGACACACCGGGGGTTGACAAGCCTCTGGGGTCCAGCTCAAGGCAAAACGGCTGTGAGTTGGATGAGTCAGAACCCTGCTTTTGGGTCGGTCAGGTTTGATTGTGGCTACACACAGCATTTTGTTTTAATGCTTGTGTGTAGCCACAATCAAAACTGGCCAACCCCGAAAGCCGGTTCTGACTCATCAAACTCCCAGAGCGGTCGTCAGGTACTGGAAGTGTGTTACTGGAAGTTTGTTACTGGACACTAAGTGTGTAAACAGACCTGTGGCTGGTAGACCAGGGGCACCAGGGTGGCCGGGCGACCCTTGGGGGCCAGCTGGACCTGCAGGGCCCACTCGTCCAAAGTCTCCTTTCACTCCCTGAGGCACGCCACCGGAGAAAACACCAAAATCAAGATCCAAGACAAGATCCGTATTGGGAAAACTAAAAAAGATACAGTTTAGGTGTTGGGAGAACCAAAAAAAACGACATAATACCAAAACAAAGTTGTCCTTACATGCTTTCCTCGCTTGCCTGGCCGTCCGGTCGGTCCACGCTTTCCTGAAGTGCCAGGTTCCCCCTTGGGACCCATTTCACCCTGACCACACAACAACGCACACCATTTTAATCATAATGTCTCTCTAATAATCATTCAATCCTTTGAAATTGGGATGGTTTGGAGTCAGAGTTTGTGTTTTGTGTGAATGTGCGGCTGACCTTTTGCCCAAGCATCCCTGGGAAACCCACTGTTCCCTGCAGGCAAAGAACAGTGACAAATACAAGACAATTATTCTCACACTTACATACTATTATTTATATCAGATCGATCTGAAGTTGGAACTATAATTGAACTCACCTTATCCCCTTTGCTGCCACCCTCACCACGGTCCCCCCGAGAGCCCTTATGGAATAGACTGCAATGTCATAAAGGCTTACACAAATATATAGTACATATATATATATATATACAAAGTGTATGATAAAATGCCCATAAAGTCATGTTTGTTTGTATTGCTTCACTTACCTTTTCTCCTTTAAATCCCAATAAACCCTGAAACCAAGGTCACATATAGAAGGTTGATCCATTGGAATGAGCAGAACATTTGTGCAACTATTTATTTTATTATTATTATCAACCTTATCTCTATCTATCTATTATGGATATCGTGTTCGAACAACCTTATCTCTATATATCTCTTAGAGATGCAGTGTTTGAACAACCTTATCCCTATCTATATATTAGAGATATAGTGTTAAAACAACCGTATCTCTATCTATTAGGGATATAGTGTGAAAACAACTGTATCTCTATCTTTTAGAGATAGTGTTAAAACAACCTTATCTCTATCTATCTCTTAGAGATACAGTGTTTGAACAACCTTATCTCTATCTATCTATTAGAGATATGGTGTGAAAACAACCTTATCTCTATCTATATATTAGAGATATAGTGTGAAAACAACCTTATCTCTATCTATCAGAGATATCTTGTTAAAACAACCTTATCTCTATCTATTAGGGATATAGTGTGAAAACACCTGGTGTTTTCAACAGCTGACAGCTGTTGAAAATGTCTCTGGGGTGCAGACGCTCTGGGGTGCAGATGCCAAATATAAGAAAAAGAAAAGCGACAAAAGTTCCTCTTTTAGTTATTCAGGACATCACAACTCAGGTCACTCACCTTGGGCCCCATTGGTCCTCTGACTCCAGTTAATCCAATCAGTCCTGTGTCTCCCTTCTCACCCTGGAGACACATGAGGCACATGGAAACACAGCAGCAATTGAAATACATTCATCCTCAAGGGGTCTGTTCTCCCTTGTAACACATTTTACCAAAGGGGTACATTAGATTAGATTAGATTAGATTAGATTAGATTAGATTGAAATTTATTGTCATTGCACAGCACAAGTGCAGTACAGCGGAAATAATTTGGCATCTAACCAGAGGGCAAATGTAACAGTAATGTGCATGGTAATATATCATTTAGAGTGGTTAAATAAGATGTGAAAAATAGGTCTACTAGGTATAAAAACAGTCTACTAGGTCTATAAAATACTTGGTGTGTATATGTACAGTGTAGTATACCATGGTAGCCCTACTGGCCAGAGGTATCACTTATAGAGTAGCTATGAGACATGTGCAGATATAGGTAAATATACAGTATATACAGGTAAGTATACAAGTATCAACAAGTAGTGAGCAAGGGGTATGCAGTTATATCAACATGGCTATCATACATCCTTTTAATATTGTATTTATTATATTGAACAACTATCAAACTCTCTACATTAAAAGGACTTACTCACTTTGGGCCCGTTTGGTCCGGGCCATCCAACAGGTCCGGGTCGGCCGGGGAGGCCTGGAGGACCGGTCCGGCCCTGAGAGAGGACACACACACACAGATGATGATGAGGCACTACCTCCTCATCTCGTTTTTTTCACAAAATAGGCATTAAAGGTCCCTCATATACATACTAACTGGAATAAATAATACTGATAGTACTATGTTAAAGAGTTAAAATAATAATACAAAAAAAATGTTATAACTCTTAATCTAAATACAAAAATGAATAGAAAAAATGTATAAAAACATACAAATAATAAGTAACTTAGATTTAAAGGAATGTTCCATTGATTTAAGAAATGGAATGGTTTCTAAAAAAAAAAGTTTAAAAAATGTATGCATGAATGAATGAAGGCATTTGAATGCATTCTATGGATCAAAATACGTCTATTTCCATTCCCCGGAACGTCCCCTGAAATTGCTTCCCCTGTTTCAAAAGACGACAAGCTCTCAGTGCCCTCCCCTCCCAGCCAATCCCCTCCAATCATCCATTGGAATCATGTTAGCCCAAAGAGCTACACAAGATTTGACAATGGCTGCCAGCAATGTTGGGACAACGCTCAATAGTTACATGAATGTGATGGCAGCCGCTTTAGCAACTCGATATCCTGCACAACCAAGCATGGAACAATAAGATGGCATGATGTGGTCAACATCGTCGACAGGTCAAGAAATAAAAAATACCAAACTCTAAAACAAAAGCAGCATCTGCCTCTCAGAACTCTCTCACGGAACGCTCACCAATTGACTACGTTGCAGTCAAGTGACAATATATGCAACTTGCATCTGTAGTTTATTCTAAGCAGTTTTTGTTTGGTTCGAGGGTACATTTCGACAGCTTGGGACACTATGATGGAGACTATGAGTTACTCAAAACGTGTCTGTGCCGGTGGAAAGTTCCTTCAATATTCAAGATACAAGAGTCACGATTTTTAGTACAATGGAATGCTTAGTCCCCATACAATTCTACATTCAATGTAGAATTTTCTACAATGTAACACTATTTGCTGTTCTATGTACTATACAACACTATAGATCTTTTCCAGATCTTTAAGAATGTATTATACATGTTCTCCTCCTCCTCATAGAACCTACGGTATGTTGTGACCACAACTAAAAATCATTTCTACCATTTAGTATTTATTCTATTACAAACCACAAAGATTGTGTAACAATCAGCTTCATTCTAAAACTTCAACCATTTGGAGAAAACATTGCAATTAAAGGATTCAACTCAAACTAAAGTGGCAAACAGTTTATTTGTTCACCAGTCCTCAGACGTAAAACAGATCATCACTCTAGTCCTGAGTATGCAACTAAAATAGCATT
>CM051008.1:15780248-15877748 GCA_027704905.1 Muraenolepis orangiensis
ATAGTACCAACAACAACATAACACTTGAAGGTCTTCCCTGTGTAAGAACCCCCCCCTCGCCCCCTCCCAACAGCAACCCCTCCATATGTGCCTTTATACTAGACCCCCCCCCCCCCAGACACACATTCTCACAATATCTCAAGCCTCCAACATGCTCTGGAAGGGGGGGTTGCATGGATACATTCAACATAAACACACAGCGGGGGGGGGGGGGGGGGGGGGGGGGGGGCGGGGGGGGCAGGGTGTCATGTGTTCTAATTATGGGAACCCTGAAATAGAAAAAAGGTCAGGTTGGCGGGTCTGTCGGAGGGAAAGAGAAGGGGGGGGTGAGGGAGGGAGGGAGGGAGGGGGGTCGTCTTTGGAAAACAACGGCTTCTGCGTTGCACCTGGAGCCAGCGGATTAGGCCTTGAGCAACAACACCTGCCACTCAAGCAGCTCTGGAACCCCCACCCACGTGGAGGGGAGGAAGGGGAAGGTCAACGTGCTCGTCTGCCGCCCCTCATGGGCATCCAGAGACCATGTGACGACTTCCTCTTCCTTCTCCTCCCAGTTAGCAGGTCTCCACAAAGTTAGGTACCACTTCGTCCATAGGGGGCCTTATACATATACATATGTTGCGGGTGGGTGGTGTGGGTGTGTGTGTGTGGTGTGTGGGTGTGGTGTGTGGTGGTGTGGGAGAGAGTGTGGTGAATACCTATTAATTATTATTGCTATTAAACTTGTATCGCCCCCATCTGTAGCTACTAGAGCCCTGATAGCCTGTGTCTGCATGTCTTTACGGAGGGTCAGTATAGCTTGCCTGTTGCTTCCGGTCCGAGGCAGGGTCGATGAGGATGTTCAGCAGACTGGGGCCCTCCCAGTAGCTCAGACTGGCCTGCAGAGCGCTGCGCAGCTCCTCCACCGTCCTCACCAGGTACCCCTGGCCTCCGAAAGCCCTCATCACCTCATCATAACGGGCCTCCGGGAGCAGGGTCACGGGAGGGGCTCTGAGGAGCAACACAAAAATACAAATAAATGTTTTAATTTCATTGTTAATTGGTGTGCCTCGTTAAGTGGCCCCTGAAGTGCATGTCTCACATGGTGGTCAGATCTCCCATCTCGGCCATCTCACTCCAGGTCTGGGGATCTACGCCACTGTATATCCCGTTGTTGTTAACCACGATGATCACGACAGGCAGCTTATACCTGGAGACACAACGAGAAGAAATTATTCCTGTGCTATTAGTAGAATTATCAGTCTTCAAAAAATATGTATATAGATATTTATTGTCCATTTGCAACAAGTACATTGGAATGCTTACTCCCCATTCCCTCCCACAGTACCACCATAAAAAGAATATATACAATAAAAATGAATACAAAAAGAACAGCAAAGTGACTGATAGATGTGTATGTGTTGAATTGTGCAAAACGATTTGTCAGTAGTGCAGTAACTATGATGAGTCCAGAAAGTCCAGCAAAGTATGAAAGTGTTATGTTAGTATAACATGTGTATAACAAGTATAGTAACAAGTATATGTGCAGTACAATACAAAAGTGCATTGCCAACCTGCACATGGTCTCCACCTCCATGCCTGAGAAGCCAAAGGCACTGTCGCCCTCCACACACACAACCCTGTGGCCTGAGCCCTGGGCCCCCTGGAGAGCGGCCGCTGCGATGGCGAAGCCCAGGCCGACTCCCATGGTACCGAAAGTGCCGGCGTCCAACCTGCATGGGATTAACAAAATCAAACCACCAATCAGAAACACTGTACCCTCGAAGACATTTTGATGAATAACTACTACTTCACTCGACTGCAATCCAAGTCAAGATATTTATATATATATATATATATATATATTTATATATATATATTTAAAAAAAAGTTTATAAGGCTCTAAGGAGAATAAATATGGAATCTTTTGGACAAAGAAGTTAACAAAGCAATTTCAAAAACATAAATGGAAACGCATATCCCTCATTGGAAGTCTCTCGCTAAACCCATGTGACTGAAATGGATATCTCCTTTCAGAAGTCCTGCCCTCTTTTCCTCGGCGGTACCTGCACATACGCAGCACCCCGTTCCGATTAGAATGCCTGGGAACGAGGTTGCTTTGAGTGCTGTGAAAAGCGCAATATAAATGCAATTAATTATTATTAGTAGTAGTAGTAGTAGTAGTAGTAGTAGTAGTAGTAGTAGTAGTAGTAGTAGTGTGGTAGTAGTAGTAGTAGTAGTACTGTAGTAGTAGTAGTAGTAGTACTGTAGTAGTAGTAGTAGTAGTAGTAGTAGTAGTAGTAGTAGTAGTAGTAGTAGTAGTAGTAGTAGTAGTAGTAATATTAAAGCCTTCATTTAGCATGCCTTGCCTGTGTCGGGGCAGAGCGTTGAGCAGCATGGTGCGTCCTATATCCATGGTGTTGGCCCCCTCGCTGACGATGATGCAGTCCCGGGGCAGCAGCTGGGAGACGTGATGGAACACCGTGTAGTAATTCATAGGCTCAGCGGGCTGGAGAGAGAGGGCCTGGAAAACAACAATCACTGTTGAAAATATAGTTGACAATGCAGTTACTGCACTGTTAAGTCAAGTCAAGTTTATTGTCACTTCACAGTTTACACAAGTATAAAGCAGTGATGTGAAAATCTTATGTGCAATACCAGACGACAGACAGCAGTTATAAAAATAAGATCAAAATAGAATAAAACAGAATAGAATAAAATATGTAAAAAAAATGCAATTTATAAAATGCAATATATCGGCACAGAAAAAGAGCAATATGTATATATAAATCAATGTAATAAAATATACATTGTTATATGCTATACGCCCTTGTTCAGCAGACGGATGGCCTGACTGTGGAAGCTATCTCTGAGTGTATTTGTACGGCACTTGATACTGCGGTATAGCCTGCCTGACGGTAAAAGTGAATACAGTTCGTGGCTGGGGTGGGCAATGTCTTTTATGATGCGTTTGGCCTTGGCCACGCACCGCGGGTTGTATATATCCAGGAGGGAGGGGAGCTCACCTCCAACGATATACTGGGCCGTCCGCACCACCCTTTGAAGCGCTCTGCGCTCGAGTGTGGTGCAGTTCCCGTACCAGGCGGTGATACACCCTGTAAGAACACTCTCGATGGTGCCGGTATAGAATGTTCTCAGGATGCGGGGGCCCATGCTGAATTTCTTCAGACGCCTGAGGAATTACAGGCGTTGTTGGGCCCTTTTCACCACGTGTGTGGTGTGCGTGGACCATGTGAGGTCCTCGGAGATGTGCACGCCGAGGAACTTGAAGCTGCTGACCCTCTCTACTGCAACACCGTCGATGGAGATAGGGCTGTGCTCTCCTCTCTGCTTCCTGAAGTCCATGATCAGCTCCTTGGTCTTCTTGACGTTGAGGGCGAGGCTGTTCTCCTGG
This sequence comes from Muraenolepis orangiensis, assembly GCA_027704905.1. NCBI lineage: Eukaryota > Metazoa > Chordata > Actinopteri > Gadiformes > Muraenolepididae > Muraenolepis > Muraenolepis orangiensis. The sequence goes on from CM051008.1 coordinate 15,783,640, forward strand.
CACCACTGCTCCAGCGATCCGACCTCCTGTAGGCTGTCTCGTCGCCGCCGGCGATCAGGCCCATCACTGTCGTGTCGTCAGCAAACTTGATGATGACGTTGGAGCTGTGCATAGCCATGCAGTCGTGGGTGTAGAGGGAGTAGAGGAGAGGGCTCAGCACGCATCCCTGGGGGGCTCCCGTGTTGAGGGTCAGTGGCTCTGAGGTGGTGCTGCCCATCCTCACCACCTGGCGGCGGTCCGACAGGAGGTCCAGTATCCAGCTGCACATGGATGGGGGCACGCCTAGACCTCTAAGCTTGGTGTCGAGCTTGGCAGGAACTATCGTGTTGAACGCTGAGCTGTAGTCCACAAACAGCATTCGCACATAACACATAGCACATAACTCCAGGTGGGAAAGGGCAGTGTGGAGGGCCATGGCCATGGTCCAGCGTGGCAGGTAACACGGAGCAAATAAAGTCCTTGACCAACCTCTCGAAGCATTTGCTGACAATCGAGGTGAGGGCTACAGGTCTATAGTCATTCAGGCATGTTACCTTGGGTTGTTTAGGGACAGGCACGATGGTGGACATCTTGAAGACCGCGGGAACAACAGCCTGGGACAGGGAGAGTTTGAAGATGTCTGCAAAGACTCCTGCCAACTGGTCTGCGCATGCTCTGAGGACGCGGACGGGGCCTGCCGCCTTACGGATGTTCAACCGCTTGAAGGTGCGGCGCACATCCGCCTCCGAGATGCTCAGCAGGCTGGTCTCCTCAGGCGGCGCTGGCTTCGGCGGGCTGCCGTTCACGTCAAACCGAGCAAAACAAGTATTTAGCTCTCCTGGGAGGGAGGTAGAGGAGTTCTCTACAAAACTGGTTCTCCCTCTGAAGTTCGTTATCGTCTGTAGCCCCTGCCACATACCCCTCGCGTCGTGGCTCTTGAATTTCTCCTCCACTCTGTCCTTATACTCCCGCTTGGCAGTGACGATGGTCTTACGGAGGTCGTAACGGGCTCTCGTATATTCCTCCGTATTCCCGGAGCCAAAGGCGGCGTTACGCGCGTAGAGGGCAGCGCGAACATCGCCGTTAATCCACGGTTTCTGGTTGGGGTATATCCGAACCGACTTGGTCGGAACAACGTCATCTATGCACTTCTTGATGAACCCGGTGACCGACGACGCGTACTCGTTGATTGTCCGAGGCAACGCGGAACATGTGCCAGTCAGCGCCATCAAAACAATCCCGCAGCATCGAGTCCGATTGGTCCGACCAGCATCGGACCTCCCTCACAGCGGGAGGTTGCTGCTTCAGATACTGCACTGTATTGATGAGGCTGCCGTTGTACTGGCACTTTAAAATGCTTTTACATGCTTGATGCACAATTCAACACATGTACATATCATCTATCGGTGACTTTGTTATTTTATATTGTCATTTTTATTGTATATAGTATTTTTATAGTATTGTGTTTTAGAAATCCATACTGCGGGAGGGAATGGGGAGTTAGCATTCCATTGTACTTGTTGCATATGGCAAATAAAACCTCTTGAATCTCGTAATCTTGAATCTAAAAAGGGACTTCAAGATCTATTTATTTACATTTACATTTAGGGCATTTGGCAGACGCTTTTATCCAAAGGTACAAGGTGTACATTTGTTGAAGCAGACAATAGCATAACGCTGAGGTACTCGAACATAAAAATAGAGCAGTTCACAAGCATTCATATTAACAAGATGAATAACACAATTTCGTACTGCCAAGAACCTAGAAGACTATCCTGGTCCCCAATTATGTACAGACACAAGAAAAAGGTATCTATAACACGCTGTTATAGATACAGATTATAGATTATAGATACGCTGTAACCACGCTGAAGTTATTTCAATACCATGCATGTTTTTAACAATCCTAAGCGTACCCCCATCCACGTGCAGCTGGATACTGGACCTCCTGTCGGACCGCCGCCAGGTGGTGAGGATGGGCAGCACCACATCAGAGCCACTAACCCTCAACACGGGAGCCCCCCAGGGATGCGTGCTGAGCCCTCTCCTCTACTCCCTCTACACCCACGACTGCATGGCTATGCACAGCTCCAACGTCATAGTCAAGTTTGCTGATGACATGACAGTGATGGGCCTGATCGACGACGAGACAGCCTACAGGGAGGAGGTCGGATCGCTGGAGCAGTGGTGCCAGGAGAACAGCCTCGCCCTCAACGTCAAGAAGACCAAGGAGCTGATCGTGGACTTCAGGAAGCAGAGGGGAGAGCACAGCCCTATCTCCATCGACGGTGTTGCAGTAGAGAGGGTCAGCAGCTTCAAGTTCCTCGGCGTGCACATCTCCGAGGACCTCACATGGTCCACGCACACCACACACGTGGTGAAAAGGGCCCAACAACGCCTGTATTTCCTCAGGCGTCTGAAGAAATTCAGCATGGGCCCCCGCATCCTGAGAACATTCTATAACGGCACCATCGAGAGTGTTCTTACAGGGTGTATCACCGCCTGGTACGGGAACTGCACCGCACTCGAGCACAGAGCGCTTCAAAAGGTGGTGCGGACGGCCCAGTATATCGTTGGAGGTGAGCTCCCCTCCCTCCTGGATATATACAATCAGCGGTGCGTGGCCAAGGCCAAACAAATCATAAAAGACATTGCCCACCCCAGCCACGAACTGTACTCACTGTTACCGTCAGGCAGGCGATACCGCAGTATCAAGTGCCGTACAAATAGGCTTAGAGATAGCTTCCACAGTCAGGCCATCAGGCTGCTGAACAAGGGCGTATAGCATATAACAATGTATATTTTATTACATTGATTTATATATACATATTGCTCTTTTCTGTGCCGATATTTTGCATTTTATAAATTGCATTTTTATTTTTTATTTAATTTTTTTACTTTATTCTATTTTGATCTATTTTTTATCTTATTTTATCGTATTGCACATAAGATTTTCACATCACTGCTTTATACTTGTGTAAACTGTGAAGTGACAATAAACTTGACTTGACTTGACTAACAAACTACAAAGTCCAAACCAACCATTGTTGTTTTTGCATTGGCAGCCATCTTCTCCTTCAAGGTGGTCCACCACTCAGTATTGGATGGGTACTTCCAGCCATCCTTTCTGATCTCTTCCAAGAGCTGCAGGACAAAGGAATACAAAATCATCATAAGCTCAACTTAAAAGGAACTTTTCACAGATTTTTCATCCATCTGTATTTTAAATGGTCCCCAAGCTAACAAACAAGTGAAAAAACGGCATATGAATATTTCCTTCGTAGTTCCCTCTCCTTCCGGCATAAAATCTCCCTGACCAATCAGCGTGGAGTTTGGCTCCGTGAGAACCTGTTGTCTTGTTGATGCCTGAAGAGCGACACGAGACGTTACAATGGTTGCCATCAAACGAGTGAAAAGGTGTTACACTATGTTTATTATTAATAATATTATAAATACTTCCAGTATTTCCATTACTAAACCACTATTTGTAGAGTTTACTTTCAGCATCTCGTTCAATGAATGAAGTGGCAACACTTGTATACATGCAGCACAGCCTTTTTTTTAAAATAGGTTTATGGCGATCTTAATTCAAGCAGTATTGCTGTTTACTAAACAACCATTTTCAGAGTGTACTTGTGCAGTATTAGTTTAACCCAACCACAGCAGGCTCACAAATATTACAGTCTGGAATTTAGATTAGATGAGATTAGGTTCAATTATGTCATCGTGTACAGAGTTCAGAGAGATGACAGCTGAGGGGAATAAGCTGTTCCTAAGCCTGCTTGACTTGGACAGAATACAAACATCATAGATAGACACTGTTCATCTGATTTGGAGAACATGACAGTTAAATACAGGCCTATTTACCTTCCCCGTGAGTCTGCAGCTGTTATAGTTACAGCTGTTTACATTCCAACGGACGCTAACGCGAGCAAAGCTTTAAGCTACCTGCACAGTGCTGTCAACTCACAACATGTGGCTTTAAAGGCAGTTCTGCCAAAACTTATAACAAATAAAATGTGCCACAAGGGGGAAAACAAACACCAGACCACGTTTACTCAAACATTAAGGTTGGTTTTAGTTTAACACCACACAGTGGTAGTCAGACCACCTATCCCTGCTCTTAACTCCAGCGGGCCTGAAGGAGTTTCCTCGCAGCTGCAGAATTGCTTTGAAAGGACAAATCTTTCTTTCCGTGTTTGAGGTGGAAGCAACAGAGTCAAACCCATCCCAAAAAAGCTGCCGGCTCTGATGGGGTGACAGGAAGGGTGCTGAAGATATGTGCAGAACAGCTTTTTCTGAGATCTTCACAAATATCTTCAATTGGTCCCTTTCTAACGCCATCCTCTCACCTGGCCTGAAGTCTGCCACAATCATCAAAAATACCAAAAAAATACCATCCGGTCAGGCTCATCCCGAAGTCATCATGAAGTGCTTTGAGAGGTTGGTTCTACAGCACATCAAAGACAGCCTCCCACACCACTTTGCCTACAGGTCTACGGAGGAGGCCATCGCCGCTGCTCTTCACGCTGCACGTACCCACCTTGAGCAGCAGGGGAGCTGCTGGGTGAGGATGCTTTTCATAGACTTCAGCTCAGCCTTTAACACCATCACCGGACCCATGGAGCTAGGGCTTTCCCAACCCACCTGCCACTGGATTAAGGACTTTCTGACCAACCGTGTGCCAGAGTGTGCTGGCATACTGGATCTCTTTGTGGTAGGCCAGCTGCTCAGCAGCAGACTGGAAATCCCTTTAGAGGGTGATCAACACCCCCCCCCCAAAAAAAGATCCTAGACCACCCACTGCCCTCTTTGGAAGAGATTTTCAGCTCCCAGCTGCCTCAGCAGAGCAGCAAACATACGAAAAGACATCACCTGTTGGACCTGCTGGCCTCTGGTAGACACTTCAGGTCCATCAAATCACGGACTAACAGACTTAAGAACGGTTTCTACCCCAGTGCTATACGAGAACGGAACACATTGTCAAACACTGACACTGGCTGTTCTGTGTAACTACAATACTGTACTGCTGGACGATTATTGGACTGTTCTGTTTAACTACAATACTGTATTGTATTAATAATACATTACCTAGTTACACGTTACATCACACTGCACCTTTTGTATGTATATGCATTTCTAATTGCACTGCTGTACACAGGGCCAACGCAATATGTTCATATTTTTAATAGCAATGTCTTAACCTGTTGCGTTTGTTTAATTTAGTTTATTTATATAATTAATATTTTTCAACTGCAGTTTGAAAGAGTGACCATTAGGATTGCTAGACAATTTTGTTGTACTTACTACGTACAATGACAATAAAGGAATTCCGATTCTGATAAACATGTCTAAACAAGCATTAATTTCACTCAATCGACAGCTTGGGACACTTATGTTAGACGCAAGTTACTAAAAACATGGCTGTTCCAGTGGGGGATACAAAGATCCAATTTACAAACCTCTTGTGAAAGCGTTGAATCATGAGATGTAGATGCCCAAGGAAAACTGTGAGATGTACCCTACCTGAGGGAACCACACTGTGATAGATGTACCTGAGGGAACCACACTGTGATAGATGTACCTGAGAAGGAACCACACTGTGATAGATGTACCTGAGGGAACCACACTGTGATAGATGTACCTGAGGGAACCACACTGTGATAGATGTACCTGAGGGAACCACACTGTGATAGATGTACCTGAGAAGGAACCACACTGTGATAGATGTACCTGAGGGACCACACTGTGATAGATGTACCTGAGAGGAACCACACTGTGATAGATGTACCTGAGAAGGAACCTCACTGTGATAGATGTACCTGAGAAGGAACCACACTGTGATAGATGTACCTGAGAAGGAATCTCACTGTGATAGATGTACCTGAGAAGGAACCTCACTGTGATAGATGTACCTGAGAAGGAACCTCACTGTGATAGATGTACCTGAGAAGGAACCTCACTGTGATAGATGTACCTGAGAAGGAACCTCACTGTGATAGATGTACCTGAGAAGGAATCTCACTGTGATAGATGTACCTGAGAAGGAACCTCACTGTGATAGATGTACCTGAGAAGGAATCTCACTGTGATAGATGTACCTGAGAAGGAACCTCACTGTGATAGATGTACCTGAGAAGGAACCTCACTGTGATAGATGTACCTGAGAAGGAACCACACTGTGATAGATGTACCTGAGAAGGAACCTCACTGTGATAGATGTACCTGAGAAGGAACCACACTGTGATAGATGTACCTGAGAAGGAACCTCATTGTGATAGATGTACCTGAGAAGGAACCTCACTGTGATAGATGTACCTGAGAAGGAACCACACTGTGATAGATGTACCTGACTGGCGATGGTGTTGATGTCACCCAGCAAAGCGGCGGCAGGTCTCACGTTATTTCCCATCTCCTCGGCACAAAGGTCAACCTGAGGTAGAACAACACATAGCATAGTAGTCAGAGGCACAGCACACTACTCACTACTAACAATAGATTAACCAGGAAAACATGACCTTTGAAGCTTCAACTATCACCCACCTGGATGATCTTCACATGGGGGTTGAATCTCGGTGGGAGGCCAAAGTGCAGGATCCAGTTGAGCCTGGCTCCCAGCAGCAGGATGACGTCAGCCTGGAGCAGGGCTCTGGAGTACGGAAAACCACAACCAAAACGCTATGAGACAGGGCAACGGTGGCAGAGAGAGACGGAGACCAAAACGCAATTCAACGCAGAGATAGAGGCTGAGCAGCACAATGTGTGTGAAGGGGGTTTGGGGGATGGGGGGTGGGTAGACCTGGATCGAGCTGCAGACACACAGTTGGGGTGGTCATCAGGGAGTACCCCTTTCCCCATGGGCGTGGGGAGGAAGGGGAGACCACCCAGGTCCACCAGGTCCCTCAGAGGGCCCTCTGCCCGCCCATAAGCCGCTCCTAGTCCACAGAATACCAGGACCACATTACTAGTCTACTGGGTCCCTATGTCCCAGTGTGTTTTATCAAGTTTGCTATTGATTTTTAAAACATTTTCTTTATTTTTTAATGAAGACATAAGATGGCATTAAAATCCCAGAACCTGTATATATGTTTATTATGCCTTGATTATTATGTGACGTTTATGTCTCTGACTGTGTTGAGGTTGTATGATTGTGTGCATGGAGAGGGAGACCAACCAACACACCCACTTTCCCCCATAAAGCGTGTCATAGAAAATGTAAAATGGTCGTCTTGTGCAGCAAAGACATTGGCTATGTACTGAACACAGTTAACACATTATGAAGTAGGCCTAGCCTTATCAGCCTTTGTAATTTAAAACTGTATTTAAAAGTTTGTACTTAACTTAACAATAGATTATGCTTTTATCGTCTTGAATGTGCATGCTTGAAATTATATGTTGTCTTCCCTTCCTTTTTGACTCAGAATTTAGTAAATTACATTTGAATTTGAATTAAAAAGAGGTCTCAGAACAGTTTTTTGTAGTATTTGGGGGGTCCGTTTAAATACCTTTGCCGATGACCACCAAGGGGTTTTTAGCGGCTTTGAGGACAGCAAAGGCTTCCATGACGGCTGTGTGATCGGCCATGCTCACTGGAGGAGGAGGGCAGCAGGACACAAATCTAATGAAAAAAGAGAGAACAAAATACGGTTTTATCCAACAAGATAAGATGAAAATCCATCGACTGCTCATGGGAACGCAGGCAATTTAACAAGGAAATACAGTACATGCAATACAGATAACACAATAACAAAAACACAGGCACGATGAAGCAACACAAATATGTAGGCGATGGCCTTTAACAATATACATTATATATTTATCAATATAAACTAATTGCTATACAATACAATATACTTTATTTTCCCCATGGGGAAATTTGTCATACGTCATATTAGTCAATGTATGTATGTACAATGCATGTTAATAGTTAAAGAGCTGCTTGGACAATTTAAATTAATTAATATCAATCCAGTTTTGGGAATAGAAAGCAAAAGTAAAGAAATTAAAACTAACCTGACATCTTTCCTTTCCACTTTGCCGTTGACCATATCTCCGGAGATGTCCACATAACACGCCCCTGGACGACCGTACATACTTGTGCGAACTGCCTTTAAAGAGATAAACAACATGCTAATTTTACAAACTGGTATTTAAAATACTATAACATTATTTATACTTCACAATACTTAATATATAACCGGACCTAATATTTTTTTTTACATATTTATTTGACATATCATCTCAATACTAATAGTGTTCAAAACAGTGGTAGCACAACTTTATAGTCATAACATTAACCAAGAGCTCCAAGATACAAAACCGGGCCGTCTGCTTGACCCCTCGCTTAGGGGCCCTTGTAGCCAATCTACTCGGTCACGGCTGTTCTCTGTTCTGTGGCCCCAATTTGGTGGAATGAACTCCCCATGGAGGATGTCAGGACTGCAGAGTCACTGCCCATCTTCCGCCGCAGGCTGTAAACTCATCTCTTCAGGAAACACTACAAGATACCTGGATCCTTCCAGCTAGCGCATCCTCTTACCTTTTTTTTACTGGCATACTAGCGTCTTGAAATGCACTTTTGACTTCTGGTGACGAGTTGTTCTCTTACCTTCCTTTGTTGAAACACTATTTTAAGACGCTTTGGAATAAAAGCGTCTGCTAAATGACTGTAATGTAATGTAATGTAATGTAATGTACTAAACGCTACAAAAACGGTGGTTGTGGTCCTTTGTGATGGAGATGGTAATGATCAACAACACACACACACACACACACACCTCGACACAACCTACCTTTTCGATGACTGAAGGGATGGCACCTAGACTGCTGGGTCTGGCAGAAAACTTACTGTACAAACGACAAGCTTCAACCTTTAAGAAGAAAGAAAAAGGTTGAAATGCACAAAAAAACACGTCCTATCTGTTGCCAATAAATAAAGAAACACTAGAAGAGAGCATTTTTTTAAATGTACAATGGAATGCTTACTCCCCATTCTCTCCTGCAGTATGAATTACAATTATGAACTAAAACACAATATGAGAAAAATACTGTACACAATAAGGACAATTGCTAGGTCCAGCACAAGTATAATAGTGTAGGATAACGTAATGCAATATGGATCATCTCCTTACTTGAGGAAACTCTTGGAAGGCCCCTGATGTTTCTTGGTTTTGATCTGAAGATCCACCAATGACAACAACTGGCCTGGAGATGATAAGACAATACCAACTTTGTAAAAGCAACAACAATAACAACACATAAAAACAGAATAATCTGAAGACTACAAACTAATAATCATACCAGCAGTTATTGTTAGCATTAGCCATTCCACCAAGTGCATGGATGAGTCCGGGGCCTGACACAACCAGGCAGGCACCAGGCCTTCATACAAAACACAAGCACAGGGGACATGAACAGTAGTAACACAGGTAAAACACTAAATATATACACTTTTTCATTATTTTTAGATATTGTGCTTAATTTACCTTCCAGTGAGGTATCCAATAGCAGATGCAGCATAGCAAGCCTGTCATAGGGCGAACCAGGGGGTTAAAGAGACTGACTAGACAGACTAAGACTGTGTGTTTATCGAGGTGGTGTAATACACACAGTGGGGGGGGGCTGTCATGTTGAACTGGGCTCACCGCTTGTTCGTTGCGCATCCCGACATAATGGATCCCTTCTGCCTGGGCAGCCATGGCCACTTCGATCACTGGAACACCAACGATACCGAACATATACTCAATGTTCTGCAGGGGAACATGTCGGGGGGGGGGGGGGGGGGGGGGGGGCGGGGGGGACAGGTGCAATGTTATAATCCATCCCACGCATATAGTAATAATTAACCATAAGGTAGGTTAAAAACACATTGGTATTGATTGCGCACTTTTGATGATCAACATTAAAAACGATGTACTTGTGCACTGCTAATCAGTACTTACTGAAACAAAAAAAAGACTTAAAACTAAACTTTAAAACGCGGATTATGAAGTGTTGGATATGGACTGATATTAGATAGTGACAGAACATGCAAATCACATTAGAAAGTTCTCCAAGAAAGGTTACCTGGGCTTTAAGGGCTTCGGCGATGAGCTGGGCTCCAGTCACCTCCTCCATAGCTGCACAAAGGTATGTTAAAGTTATGTTAAAGTGTCTCTACAATACAAACGAAGGGGTCTTTGTTTTTCGGAATAACAACCAGTGGTCCTCATCGATTGGTCAGCACACAACACGCAGCACTTCCGGGTTAAAGTGCGTACTTTTCAGAAGGTCGAAATTTCTGTATTATTAAATATTTTTTGGATTAGTCTATTAATATTATAATATTTCTATATACTGGATTTGAGCTGTAAGATGTAATCAAGGTTAGAACCAAACGTATTTAATATTAATATAAATATATCGATAATATTAATATGAAATAATACATTACATATTTCATATTATGTGTAATGAATGTAGAACATGAATACACAATATTCCAATTGTTTGTAGGCCCTATAGCCCAATTTAAAAAATGTGTTCTATATTATTAGAAAGGAGACTCACGTCACACAGTCAACTGAATATTTACATGGGGTGATTTGGTATTTAATTAGCAACCATGTAGGACAACTAAGCCAGTCAAACCAATGGCTAGACGAAAGGCTTTCATGTTCTGAAAAATAGACAGTGACGTTCTTGTTAAATAACATTATGCATATATTTATTACTCATAAAATATACAACAATCTCAGGTACTCAAAGAATTCATGGGGGGCATTGAATTCACAGTTACAATTGTATGTACATGCTAGTTTGATCTTTTAAGAAAAACGCTTGAAAAAAGAATTTTACATTTCGATGAAACTAGCAGATAGATCGGAGCACACATTTCCAGTTAAAATCAATTTTCAAAAACAAAATTTGAATAGCCAACCATATAGGATCTGTGTTTTGTTTTTCTTTTAAAGTTAAAACAAGCGAAACGTACATCGATTAACATAAGGATGATTATAACTTCCAACAGAAGAAATACAAATGCTGTCCTACCATTGGTTTACAGTGTTTCTCTTCAGAAAGCAAGGCATGCTGAGTATCCCAACACACCCAGTACTGTATCAGTGCTTTTTTCGAACAAATAGACTACTTACCCATCTCCTGTGCGTCATTGATTACTTTCACAGCTGCCCCTACAAACCCATTGAATTTTTTGTTTAGTAACTAATGAAGGCACACAATGATGACATAAATAGAACTTAAAGAACACAAATAATTTATTCATCATATGATCAACTTCAAAATAACCTTCTTGCACATTGCATTTTTTTGAACGACTTAGTTAATCAAATACTATGTTCCTAGAGGGCTAGGCGTTTAAAGAATTGAATATGGGAATATTAAAACTCTGAAAAATAAATCATTTCCCCTCCCATAAAGTGTGTTTGGCCGGCTGCAGTATGCCCGTTCAGCGGCTCACAGGTATGAAAACCTGTGGCCTTCAATGTTTATATCCGAATAACCCCAGCAATGGCCAGCCCACTTACAGTTAAAACCGGCTTAGAAACGTGTCCACGTGTTCCGTTTGGTCCCAGTCCATTTACTACTCAGTGAAGTGCTACACTCCATCTGAAACCTTTTATTTTTTTTATTGCCATATAAGGATAAGCGGGTCCACACCCTCTCGACACATTCAGTTACTGGCACTGAAAGTCCTGGTGAGCCTGGTGAGGCAGAAGAACACTGTCCCAGTCCACCGTCTGCTGTGTAGGACACCTTGGAGGGTGGTGGTGGTGGGGGGTGGGGGGGGGGGGGTCTTCCTCCCCCTCTTCTCCCTCCCTCCCCCTTCTCAGTCTGTGGGTGGGTGGGTGGGGGTGGGGGGGGGGGGGGACACTTAAGGCTCCCGTTTGGCTCGTCTCTTTGCCTGCCAGCCTACCTGGCGGTGGTGGTGGTGGTGGTTTTTAAGACACAGCGTGTGTGTTTCTGTATGTATGCATGTGGAGGTCATGAGTGAGTGGCGGCCTCCTCCTCCTGGGTGCCTCAGTAGGTCTCAGAGTCAGAGTCGTTAAGCTCCTCGTCCTTGTAGGAGCCGTCGTGGTGACTGATGTTGTTGAAGCTGCAGTAGGAGGTGTGCTCGTCGCGTAGCGCCGGCAGGCTGTCGAAGGTGACGCTCTTGGAGGGGCTGGTGGTGGTGTAGTGGTTGATGGCGCTGAAGGGCAGGCTGGGCGCCTGGGTGCAGGGGAACACGGGCATCATGGTGGCCAGGATGAGGGCCAGGCAGTCCGCCACGTCCTTGTTGGGGGCGCACGCTAAGGCTGGGGTGTATCCTGCAGCAGAGGAGAAGGGCAGGGTGTTTACTTTAGGATAGGGGAGCACTTTTCATAATCACAATCACAGTCCCTATAATCACAACATATGGCCACATGAATATAAATAAAACATCTGATTGTATACAATAACAATTAGGTTCATTACAGTGAAGTCGATGACATCAGAATAACTATTAATTTCCTTCCCTCTAATATTTTAAACATCAAAATGCAGATACATATAATTCAAATGAACCAAGACTAAATCACAACAGGAGGGTATCACATCTCAATATCTTAATAAATTTTTATAGTGGAATAGTGAACATATAGAATAAGTAGAGGGAGGTTCCTCCGGAGCTCACCATTCTCATCCACTGCAAGCACACTGGCTCCCTTGGCAAGCAGCTCCTGCACCACCACCGTCAGGCCATTCTTTGCAGCCACATGCAGAGGCCTTGAATAGATAATTATATGAATACACATTGACCCGTTCTGTATTAGACATTAAGCGACAGCCTCAGAGAGCATCAGTGAATAGTATTCATTGATACAGCAGTAGAGACATAGAACCTACGTCTGTAAGGCCGAGTTAGTGGCATTGATGAGGTTCCTGTCGGTAATCTTCTCCAATATCAACAAGGCACTGGTTTCATGTCCCTAAAAAAATAAAGAGAAATACATTGAATTGAATACTACACATGTAAAACGACCACCGTAAAAATAAAAAATAATATATATAAACATATAAGATATATAAATGAACCCTAACTTGCTTAAGTCCGGACATTATAGCTCTAGCATGTTGTAGTCTAGGAGTGTATATCCTGAATGTGAGTAACACGCTCTATCACAGCTGACTTAAGCAGTGACTGGCAGTACTCAATGTGATATTCTTGTAATATGAATGCTTGTGAACTGCTCTATTTTTATGTTCGCATACCTCAGCGTTATGCTATAGTCTACTTCAACAAATGTACACCTTGTAAGTCGCTTTGGATAAAAGCGTCTGCCAAATGCCCTAAATGTAAATGTAAATGTAAATATCACAACAAAGAACAGTGCGGTACAAACCTTACTGCAGGCCAGATGAAGCGCAGTGTTCTTCACTGCGTCCTGGAGTGTGAGGTCGGCTTTCGCGCTGCTAACCAACAGCTCTGTACGAAAAGAAGATAAACGGGAATAAAGTGACCAAACATGTTACTAACAAGTGCTTCCGTGCAGCCAATTTAGAAATCAATATTAGGAATTGAAACATAAATCAATTGATGGTTTGTTTGGAGGAGCGCGCGGGGGGGGGGGGGGGCGTACCGACGGCGTTGGTCTGGCCGTTCTCTGCGGCCATCATGAGTGAGGTTTTCCCTGTGGCGTCCACGTGGTTGACCTGCGCGTTGTGACTCAGCAGCAGCTGGAGACACTCCACGTGGTCCGTGAAGGCAGCGGCGTGCAGCGGCGTCCTGTCAAAACCAATTGCCACGGGTTTACATAAAAAAAAACGCCGAAAATAAACTTCTTCTAGCACAGTACTGGCAATGCTAAGGCGTATGTCGTTTGTGAGCGTACCTGTTTTTGGTGTCTGTGGCGTTTACGATTTCCGGCCCGATTGCGTCTATTAGCATTTCAGCGGCTCCTTCATTGTCATGGATACTGGATAAGAAAGTTTGGAAAAAAAATAAATAAAAATAAAAATAAAAAACTTACAATGAAAATCAGGATCACTTAGATGACAATGGAATTGTGACAAGGACAGCTCCCTGAACATGTACTGTGGGAGGGAGGAGGAAGCAGAAACACTTACACAGCACAGTGGAGGGGACTGAACAAGTTGCCCTCAGTCTTGTGAAACACCTCCTGTTCCAGCAGTAGCTCCACGCATGTGTCGTGACCTGGGGGACGGAGAGCATGGGGGGGGGTGGGGGACAGGGTGTTGCCACCATCCAAGGTTACAATGTTAGAAAAAAACTTGCTGTAGGATCATACTCGGTTCACAGTTAGTAGAACCGTATTTCCGGACTATAAGTCGCACAAGTCGTTCTTATCATCTTTTCTTTTTTTTTTTCACGAGTGTATACAGTGCCATCTCTTGGCCACAGTTTGAACACAGTCAGACAATACAATTTATAAGTCGCTTCAGAGTACAAGTCGCAGGACCAGCCAGACAGCTAAAAAAAGCGCGACTTATGGTCTAGAAAATACTGTATTTAGATTGTTTAGGGGTAGTCGAGCACAACAAAAAACCCAACAAGGTGCCCCAGTCAGTACCGTTGTAGCAGGCCCAGTGGAGAGGGGTGTAGCCTTTGTTGTCCGTGAGGAGAGGAAGACTCTCCACAGACTGGGCGGCGTGCATCAGACCCCCCAGCACACCGATGTGTCCGCAGGCAGCGGCCAGGTGCATGGGGGTCCGCCCCTTGCAGTCCCGAACCAGGAAGTTGGCACTGTGCTGAAGCAGGGCCTCCACACACTCCTCATGGCCCGTCACCGCCTGAGAACACCGGATCACCATTAACATCATGTCACCCCATCAAAAGGGATCAATAATGAACAGGCCACATATAGTGCTGTGTGAGGTCCTACTCACTCCTCTGTGGAGAGCTGTCCGCCCCCACTTGTCTTTGGCTTCTACGCTGGCCCCCTTGTTCAGCATGGAATAGACGCAGTCCGTGTGTCCGCTCAGCACAGACAGCATCAGAGGTGTTCTGAGAATCGCAACACAAAGTCTCAAAAGTCTCGTTTCAAAAACTGCAGATTCAAAACGTGCCAGACTTAAAACCACTCGACTTACTGTCCGTTCCCATCTTGAATGTCAACGGCACTCGGAAGATCAGCGTTTCCGATCAGCAAGCGTAGACATTCTGAATGACCGTTGGTGGCTGAGGGAGGAGAAAGAAGGCCGCGTTATTGAGAAACTCAGGTCAATCAAACGGGCGTAGATAGAGTCCAAATGAATACAAGTTTATTTGACTTTTAGAAAAGGTTAAATTTGGCTGCTATAATTTCTATTTAAGTGATGAATGAACAAAAGTCGTAAACAAATATAAACCATAACTCTGTATATCTACCAGTGCCCATATAACAAGAACCGCAAATCGCAACCATATCTGGGGTTCAGGAGCTTTTGAGTCTCCTGGACCGTTTACTGGGCATCCATTTTTCAACCGAGCTTGAATTCTTAAATGAGAGCCCGTACTCAGATTCAGATTCAGATTACTTTATTAATCCCGAGGGAAATTAAGGTACTAGGGATGTTCCTGGCAACTCATGTCCCCGATGGTTGACCAGATGTTTTGTACACCACTAGTCTAAAGAATATGCCTGGAAATCAGTAAAAATGGGCACATTATAATCTCAGAGAAGAGCATAATGTATAACAAAATGGTATTTTAAATGAGGCTCAGGTGTGATATTTGCAACGTGCATACAGTCTACCAGTGAACGATTAGACAGGAGGGAGAACGGGAGTCGTCTCCGCAGGCAGCGAAACAATTGCAAACACATACATCCATATTATTATTCTATATACAGTTAAAACACATACATCCATGTTATTACTCTATATACAGTTTACACATACATCCATGTTATTATTCTACATCTTACAGGTACTGCACTGTATTCATGATGCTGCTGCACTACCGGCACTTGAAAATGCTTTTAGCACAATTCAACACATACATATCATCCATCAGTCACTTTATGCTGGATAGATTCTTGTGGCGGTAGGGAAGATAACAGTTTTTATATCGTTAATTATACACGGAAAAGCTTTATTTATTTTTGTATATCTATGTCACACACAGGAAATGACACTGCACATTTACAAAAGAGGGATAATTGTTCATCGTCAATAACATTAGCCATGAACAGGCTGTATCGGGATCACACGCACACACCTGTTCATATCTGGATCTAGCCTGTTGATAGCTAATGTAATTGAGAAACGAAAAGACAATGTGGTGTAAAATGGTCACTGCAGAGGACTAGGGGTGACCCTCAGCTCTCGCCACCATGAATGGCACTTGGTAAATAGACTGCATTTATATCGCGCTTTTCTAACCAGTGGGGCCACTTAAAGCGCTTCACAAGTCAAGCCTCACCACTCAACCATTCAAACACCGACGGCGGGGTCATCCATGCAAGGTGAACGCCAGCATGTCGGGAGCATTTAGGGGTTAGGGTGTCTTGCTCAAGGACACCTCGACACTTGGCTAGGGGGAGTCATCATTTTATGGAAAAAATAAATACGGTGAAGCTGTTCTGCACAAAGCAACTTGTGGCCCCTCAAAATCATAACACAGATTAAACACACGCCAACTACCCTTTGTACTCTTAGATACCATTGGTATTCTAAAACTTTTCAACCTAAATACTGCAGACCCGTTTCATAGTAAAAAATGTCATGTCATGTTAAATTGGAATCATGTTAATACAACTTATGTACTTTTAAACATCGGGTCATTTTTATTCATATTGCATTTTGACTCAACATAATTTATACTATAGGTAATTGATCCTAAAAGCTTTCAGCACAGTTACAAGACATTCCTATGACTATGAACAGTAACAAGATGAACAGTAACAAGATCGTCTTATGATCAGTAACCAGATGAACAGTAACACAACATAATACTATGACCGAACGGTAACAAGACATATTCCTATGACTATGAACAGTAACAAGATAGTCCTATGACTATCAACAGTAGGAAGCTGTGGCATTGTCCTAATAAAACACAGAAATGACCAGTCTAAAGCCGACTTTCATTGAGTGCTTTAACTTTCAAATAATGAACGTATTGCTTCTTCTTCAAATCATTGTCAGAAAGCTCTGAACAAATCATAACAGAAGTTATCATAACAGCGTTACAGAACACAGAAATTAAGCCCATGTCCGTCTTTTTTGGCGGATGTATTCCTCGGTCTTTAGAGTCATGCGGTCATGCATAACTTGTGTTAAATGTTTAGAAACACATCTCTGATCTTTGTTTCCTTACGGCTGTATAAAATTGGTTCCTTCAACACTGTTACACAATAATGGCCGACCACCAGGAATATCTCGACATCAAAACTTAAAAGTCAAATGCCCAGGAGACGGCATAAATCCAGTGTGTCCGGTGCAGTGGTTCTCAAACTGTGGTCCGCGGACCAATTAATAAATTATAAACTTGCGCTGTATCATTAGAAATTGCATATCTACAACTAAGGACCATTTGCGCCAATGAAACAAACATTGTGTCCATTACTCCCACCCATGTTAGCTTTGGGCCAATAGAAACTCTGATGTGATTGTGACACATCACGTCAGTCATGACTCATTCACTTCACTCGCAACAAACCGCGCGTGTTATTAGCCATTCAGCAAGCTGGCGAGCTAACAATGGATCAATATATCAGTCAGTCCGGTCAGTCGCACAAAGTCCAAACCAGCTAAATGAGAAAATGACTACAATAATGTAGAGTTTGGTTTTATTGATAACAGCCATGGTAGACCGAAGTGCATCATGTGTCAAGCTAAAGCGACATCTGATTACAAAGCACCCAGAATATAACAAATAATATAAGAACAAAACTAAAGAATATTTCCATCTAAAGAGCGAGGAATACATCCGCGAAAAGTCAAGGGCATGGGCTTAATACTATGATGTGTTACAATGCTGTAACACTGTTATAACTTCTGTTATGATTTGTTAAGAGCTTTCCGTCAATGATTTGAATAAGGAGCAATACGTTCATTATTTGAAAGTTAAAGCACTTAATGAAAGTCAACCTTACACTTTTAGATTTTAATGTCTGGGTTTATTAGGACTATGACCGTCTTGTTACTGTTCCAAGTCATAAGACTATGTGTTGTTACTTTCCATCTTGTTACTGTTCATAGTCATAGGACTCTTGTTATGGTTCAGTCATAGGATTATATCTTCTTACTGTTCATCTTGTTACTGTTGACTGTTCTGAAAGCTTTTAGGATCAAATACTTGAAGTATCAATGCTGTCAAGTGAGTCAAAATACAATTTGAATAAAATGACCATCTGTTAAATCTGTTAAAGAGTATATAAGTGGTATTAACTTGATCACATTTAAATGCGTTTTATTGTGATTCTAACTATGAAACAGGTCTGAAGAATTAATGTTTTAGGATAAAAATAGTTCCAATGGCATCTAAGAGTACAAAGGGTAGTAAGCGCATGTTTAATCTGTGTTAAGATTTTGAGGGGGTCCTTGGAAAATAGTTTTTCCTGTAAGTTTGAGAACCCCAGGTCTAGTGGTGTAGACCTGCCCAGGAGACGGTATGTGTCCCGTGTGTCTAGCGGTGTAGAACTGCCCAGGAGACGGTATGTGTTCCGTGTGTATAGCGGTGTAGACCTGCCCAGGAGACGGTATGAGTCCTGTGTGTCTAGCGGTGTACACATGCCCAGGAGACGGTTAGAGTCCCGTGTGTCTAGCAGTGTACACATGCCCAGGAGACGGTTAGAGTCCCGTGTGTCTAGCAGTGTACACATGCCCAGGAGACGGTTAGAGTCCCGTGTGTCTAGCAGTGTACACATGCCCAGGAGACGGTTAGAGTCCCGTGTGTCTAGCGGTGTACACATGCCCAGGAGACGGTACGAGTCCCGTGTATCTAGCGGTGTATAGCTGCCCTGTTTAGAACCGTATATTGAATCTTGAATGTACGCAGGTCAACAGGTAGCTCAATTCTGTGTGAATGGGGCGTTTCACTTTCTTTTGCTTCAAATTAGTTTTAACCAATCATGCTCCTGGGGGCGGGGACTCAACTGGAAACAACCTGACCAGCAGAACGACATCAAAGGTGATCTTGCTGACCATCGATTGGATGGGACAAAAAAAAAAAACACTGTTATAGGTTATATGTCAGTCCATTATGTGTGTGTGTAAGAGGACTCCTGCTCCTTCTTGGTGGTACATTCCTTATCTCGTATCTCGTTGCTTTCATGTACTTTTTTGTATTATGGTTTGGCAAGGTTCTATTACTTTGTGTGTGGTGAACGAAGCTTAGAGGACGTGGTCCAGAGTGTGGAGTGGCAGTACTGGAAAGGCTTTCAGGTGAAGTGGTCTGATGAAAAGCCGTGTGTCCGGCTAATCAGAACAGCATGCCAGAACAATGCATTATGCTTATCATAACTTGTTTTGATAAGCTTTCTACTTTGGCTTTCTACTGCTGGCTTAAGGCGAGTGAAACACCCCGTCACTACCGATGCAATATCCACATGTGGCTTAACGTCGCTGCTCTTTACTGCAACACTTCCAGAACCGTATCTGGTGATAATTCTGCAGGAGGTTGCCAGTCACCGATTCGTCACAAATCTTCGGTCAGGAATGCGAAACTCGTTTATAAACTTCACCTCACAAATTCAGTTGGAATGTGTGAAGTGTTATATTGCCGGCTTATTCCTTGGTCAGTCAGCAAACCCATCATGCTATGTGTGAAGCCGTTAACGGGAGTCATTCGATTGTAATAAAAAAATATTAAGAACTTCACTCGCACATGTGCTCCTAGATATAGATTAAAGTCTGCACAAGGGAACTTTTACTCACATATGCGAGGCAAATCGTGGCACTGTGGAGCCCTGCATCAATGTCTACCTGAAGAACAGTTCCAGTCCACATACCTGCAGCGTGAATAGGCGTTCTCTTCAGGGTGAAGTCCTTCACCAGTATGGAGGCCCCCTGGTTGATGAGGACGTCCACACACTCCACGTGGCCCTTGAAGGCGGCCAGGTCCAGAGGCGTGCGCCCTTGGCCGTTCCTCACGTCCAGGTCCAGCAACGACTGCACCAGCACCTCCATGGCCTGGTGGTGGCCGTGGTAGGCCTGAGGAACACATCGATACATTAACACCCGTCTGTCTGTTGGTGACCGCAAGCATGTCTGTTCGTGTCGGTGGTGAGCGCCACTTACGGCGAGGTGAAGAGGACTGATGAGAGCTCTGACATCCGAGTCGTTCATGATGTCCGTCCCTGAGGTTTCCATTAACTGAATAAAACGGTAGGCAGAGGAAAAGAAAAAGACACCTGATTTTAGCGCATTTTTGAAGTCACAGCCATATAATGTTTATTAGCAGGAATGTATTATACTATAGATAACATTTATTATACTTTGATAAGTACAGCCAGTAACAATGAGTATAGATAACCACCAGTGATTAGTAGAGCACTACTTAAGACTAGCGGGAGCACATTAAACCAAGCCCGTTGTTTAGGGAAACACCATCTAAACTCATCCATCGTGAGTGGCCAAAGCCAAGGCTAAACCTAGACAACAACTAACTACCCTACAGCCTTCAGGCAACATTCTGCATCCAACTCAAGGGAAACCACTAAAGGCTTAGCGTGCTTATAGCTCAAGGTTTACAGCCTTACATTTTCAGTGGAAGATGCAGATGCACTTAAATACATAGGCAGGATTATTGCACTTTATATTGGCTTATGTTGTGTTCACATTTCATTATATTTGAAAAAGGCCAAATAAAAATAAAAAAACAGTATCGAACCGAACCAAAAACCATGAAGGGAACCAATTTGTATTTACACAAATAAAATGACACTCACCACATCTAGAGGTGTTTCACTTGCTATCTGCAAAGGATAAAGGATCCAGCATTAGACATTAATATGTCTAATGCTTAAACAATGAAACAGCCAGCATCAGAAAGAGCTGTCCTCACCAGCTCCAGACAGAGACGATGTCCGTATGCAGAGGCGTAGTGCACTGTATTGTAGCCCTGATTGTCCCGGATCCCTGGATTGGCATCATTACGCAGCAAGTATTCCAGGCACCTGTTCAACCACAGATACACTTTTTGTCAAAGAAAGCTCAACGTCAATGCAACTGTAGGATTAGACAACGTGGTAGGGAGCCTGCATAGGACCAACAGCGCTTCGTCACCGCATGGTACCAGCTCAACTTGAATCACTATTTAAGTTTTCCATCAAGTAGTTCTCCATAGTACCTAGCATCACCTCTGTGGAGGTTCCGGTTCTGAGGTGATACCAGTGTGAAACCACTCCAGACCACTGATTGGTCTGAGAGAATTGTCCCTTTAAATCATCACTACGACACACACACACACACACACACACACACACACACACACCACCCGCACAATTTTGTGCAGGTGTATCCTGCTAGCGCCACAAATAGACTTAATTGTGTGGGGAACACTGGTGTATGTGCGCCGTGTTGAAGACAATGCCACAGCAGCTTCACACAGCGTCGCTATGACGACCCTGAAACAGAGTGGGTACCATGTGCAGGTACTCCGCAGCGGAAAACAAAGTGGCTGGCACCAAAAGTGAGTTGAGCCAGTACCATGCTGTAGAAAAGCACCATTAGATACACCCACGAGGCCACCACATTACTAACTTATTGAGTTTGACTGACTTCCCGTCTGTGTCCGAGGCGGCAGCATAGTGCAGCGGTGTGCAGCCCCTCTCGTCCAGGTCATTGACGCTGGCCCCGGAGCCCACCAGGGCAAACAGACACTGGTAGTTACAGTTAGCAGCAGCGTAATGCAGAGGGGTTCTAGGAGGGATACAAGGAAAGAACAAACACTTTGAATACATTACTATTAATGAACCATTCATTATTTATTGCCAACTATTTAGCATCTTCTAGCCAAAGCGACCTATTAGGGAATGTTAGATCCAATTTAATAACAAAAATGAAATAATTATAAATAATAATTTCCCTACAATTGTTAAAAGTAGACTAAACTGGACCTGAGTAGGATACAGACCTGCCAAAGCTGTCCTTTCTATTGAAGTCTGCTCCCGTGTTGAGGAGAAGATTGAGACATTCTAAGTTCCTGGAAGGCACGAGGACAAATTGTGAGTAAAAATAAGTTGAGTAGAGTTGTAAATTGAGTAGGTTACACTCTCCTAGCGTAATGTGTAAGCTACTCAATAGCTTACACATTACGCTAGGAGATGTCATGAAGTAAATAAAAAAATTAAGTGTCCTCAGCTTACCCCCCAGCTGCTGCAGCATGTAAACAGGTCCTACCGAAGTCATCTGGAGTGTCTATATCAAAGCCTGCGGCAGGGGAGAGGACAGATGGTTGATAATTCACACTGTGGCAGGTCTACATGTCAGATATACAATTATAACGGATGTTATTTAAGATTCACCGACATTAAAATTCACGATACGATTGCCCGATCAAAAAAGTGTGCACCGGATACAATTTGGAATGCAGAGTAGCCATGCATAGTTTCTAAAAAAAATTACATCGGTAAAATTTGATTAGGTGCCATTCACACAGTGAATGTGTTTTGCAGGCTCAGAAAAGGGCGATCACACAGGACGAGAATTATTATAATTTTTTTTAAAGAGCGGTTTGAAGCATTGATTTTTGGTATCTTTGCAACCGCCGAATCAGCTGTCAGTCTAAGCATCGTAAACAACGAAGTTAATTAGCTGTTTGTAAATTCATCTGATTTGGACAATGAAAAAAATAAATAAATAAAAGCAAGCTATTTGTACGATAATGAATTGCATAGCATCATATTCCTTTGCATCGCATTGTGTTGAATCAAATCATATTAGAGTCGCACTGCATCGTACTAGGAATGAATCGTATTGCATTAGTAGTTGCTTCATATGCATCTATAATGTATCGGGATCATATGCATGGAGATCACATCCATAACATCCATTTAAATAACCTGGGGAAATGAATGAATGACGAAAGAAAGAAAATAAAAACACAGTAGGACATTATGAACGGTGACTTTGATACAAGCAAGACATTGCTGGAGTAAAGCCAGTAGATAAAAGAGTAGAAGCACAGCATACCTGATGAGAGGAGCTTTCGACAGCAAGCAGAGAACCCGCTCAAAGCTGCCAAATGCAATGGGAACATCCCATGAACACCTCGCCTGGAAGAAACAGTTTGGTTGAATGAAACTGACACATGCATAGTAACATTCAGAATGAAAAAAAAAAGTGTTTTAACTTTTGTATGGCACCGGCACCAAAGCCCCCATATTGGGGGTACACGATGTAATCCATCTCCGGTCTGCTAAAAGTAGCAAAAGGAAGCTGGCATACAGCAAAGAAGGGCCAAGTGTAAGCCAAGCCAAGTTGCTGGAAATCCTCCCGTTTGAGGAGGAGAGAAGAGACAGCTGAATGGATATCCAGGGCAGCCATAGCTAAGATAAAGACCAGCTGACAGTGGATTTCATCAAGTGCAAATATGCAAAAGGATATATCTGGGCAATCAACCTCCTAGACTATTCTGAATAGATGGCCATGCATGGGAATGTAGAGCTCACATTGTATCACCCGAATGTTTTTGGCATTCAATTATACTTGATACTACATTGCTATGTTGTACATCTTAGTTATAGATGTAAAACACATCAAGTGACATCTGGTTTAGAGCAACCTCTCATTAAGAGGTAGAGCTGGTTGTCTGGCAAGTTTGATCCCCCCTGCTCCTCCTAGCCAAGTGTTGTGGTGTCCCTGAGCAAGACACCCTAACCCCAACTGCTCCCGACCAGCTGGCTGTCT
The DNA here is from genome assembly GCA_027704905.1 of Muraenolepis orangiensis. Lineage (NCBI taxonomy): Eukaryota > Metazoa > Chordata > Actinopteri > Gadiformes > Muraenolepididae > Muraenolepis > Muraenolepis orangiensis. The sequence goes on from CM051008.1 coordinate 15,807,433, forward strand.
CCTTGCACAGCCGACACAGCCGTCTGTGTATGAATGTGTGAATGTGAAGCATGACTTGTAAAGCGCTCTGGACAAAAGCTCTATATAAAAAGGCATTTACCATTTCCATTTATGAATGGGTGAGCGTGAGGGCATAACTTGTAAAGGGTGTTGCGCTATATAAATTCAGTCATGCATTTGACAAGACAGTCGTCAGCCAGCAAACCGTCGTGCTGTGTCGCTAAACAAATATAAATGCCAGTCATCCGGTCCATCCTCTGATGGATGCACTCACTTGGCCGTGTCAGCTCCGTTGGTGATGAGCGTGTTGACCAGCAACTCATGTCCATAGCGAGCCGCGATGTGCAGAGGAGTGTTTCCATTCTTATCTTCACAGTCTATCTCCGCCCCTAGAGAAGAAAGAGAGAGAAAGAAGAAAGATGTGACTCACAGAGGTTGGTTTAAGCACAGGATGCCTGGGATAAAAAATAAATTAAAAAAGTCTGATTGGGGAATTATTTTATAGGGCCACCGCAACACACACACACACACACACACACACACACACACACACACACACACACACACACACACACACACACACACACACACACACACACACACACACACACACACACACACACACACACACACACACACACACACACACACACACACACACACACACACACACACACACACACACACACACACACACACACACACACACACACACACACACACACACACACACACACACACACACACACACACACACACATACATACATACATACATACATACATACATATATATATATATATATATATATATATAATACATACACACATACATACACACACACACACACACACACACACACAATTAGATATATATCTATAGATATAGATATAGATATATACATACATATACACACACACAAACATACACACACAATTAGATATATATAAATCATTTTTATGGCAATTTTGTCACCTGTTTATTTGGTTTAGTTACATTTTTTACATCATTTATATTTTGTGTTTTTTGTAAGTGTCTTGAGAATTGCTGGACAATCTTGTTGTACTCCATAAAGGCATTCTGAATCCGATAAAAGAGGTCCTCATAGTTACCGTTCTTGATGACGGCCTGAGACCTCGAGAACCGCCCGTGGATGGCGGTCATGTGGAGAGGAGTCTTCCCGTCTTTACTCTGCAATAGTGGAGAAAGACGTCACCAGTTGTGCTTCCAAATGGTTTATTTAATTAGACAAGCTACACAAATAGCATTTGACTTAGCATTTGAAAGTAAGTTTTGTCTTTTGACAATTATCCCCTAAAACCTTAAATATTTGTGTAGCCTTTACTCAAAAAAACTCAAAAAATATCAATACTAGTCATCTCGCCGTTAAAAAGATGGACCATAACGGGTACTACAAACATGCAAGCAAGGAGCAATCAAGAGCAGTAATCAAGGGCCACCGTGCATCCTCCCGGCTGACCTTGATGTTGACGTCGGCGGCGTTGCAGACCAGCAGCTCCAGGCAGAGGGCCCCGTGGCGGGACGCCGCCGTGAAGTGGAGCGCCGCGAAGCCCTTCTCGTTCACCTGGTTCACGTTGGCGCCGCACTCGATGAACTCGTTCACCACCACGTCCTGTCCATTGTAGCACGCCACGTGCAGTGGCGTGTTGCCATACACGTTGGGCTCGTTGATCTGGACCACACACACACAAAAGAAGGAATAAGGCCATCTCCATCACAAAGGACTGCAGCCACCCTGGGCACCGTCTCTTCTCCCCCCTACGGTCCGGTCACCGGTTCCGCAGCATCCGTACAAGGACTACCGGGTTCAAGGACAGTTTTAATCCACAGGCAGTGAGACTACTGAGCTGCTAGGAGTGCTGCCACTATCAAAACATTGTCATCCATATTAAATTACACTATCATACTTTTGCTGGATATTGCTATGATAGGATATGCTGCTGCACTACTGGCACATTAAAATTATATTAAATTATTTTTGCAAAATTCAACACATCCATCAGTCACTTTATTGTTATTTTTTATTGTGTACAGTGTTATTATAGCATAGTGTTTTATGCACGCAAGTACTCACACACACACACACACTCTGTATGCCATCGTTCTATTTGAACAAATGTCATGTCTTTAAACCTTTTAAAAACAATGCAGCCTTAGTCTATTTACATTATATTTCATGGTCAGAAAGCCTCAATAACCTGAGAGTAGCTACAAAATATGGTATTGACGATGCATGATAAATTCCCCTTTCGTTATGCTTGTTTGTGTATCTTTTCCGAGCTAGGTGTGTGCGTGCGTGTGTGTGACTCACATCCACCCCCAGATCCAGAAGGTACTTGACAACACTGATCATGCCGCTGGAGGCGGCAGCATGGAGAGGTGTGTATGACTTCTTGTCCTTGCAGGCCACTTCTGCACCTTGTGACGCCAGCAGCTTCACCACCTCAATATGACCTAGAAGATAAAGGTTTGACAATGAAGAGTTATTACAAATTCAAGTTCCTTCAATTTCAAGACTGAACAGTGCTTTTAAATGTAAACCTAATGACCATTGCATATGCTGGCATAGCCGTGCATTAGGGGAGAGTTTTTAGCCTTTTCCGAAATGCAGAGCAAAAGTCAAATATAGTGTGCAACAGTTTAATTCTATGTTTTTCAAGGCAGTTTTTCAATAGTCAACTAACCATCAGAAGAGGCTTGGTTGACAGCGTTTTGTAAGTTCGTTTTTAGTTAAGTTGCTTAATCCTGCTAAATATTAAATATTTAAAAAAAATGTAAGACACAAAAAGCAAAAACACAAAAAAAAGTAAAATAAACATTTTTACTATAAATTTGTGTTAACAGTATTGTATTTGCTTGGTTTTAAATAAAGTTGTGTGTAGTAATACGATGTTGAAATACAATGTACAAAACGTTCCTTCCGGGTAGTTCCAACACATTCAGAACCTGTTTTTCAACATGGTTAAATAAGCGCTTTGTGTGCACGCGCTGGTAAAAAATATATTTTAAGGGCTCATTATTGCGGTTTTGTATTCTAGCAAAATGTTAACAGTTTGTTACCATTGAGCTAGAATACAAAGCCGTACACACAAATTAAAATAATTGTTATGCCAGAAAAATATTAAATATGGGCCTCTTTTTAGGGCCAATATTTAGACCATTGTTTAGGGTAAAAATATTTTGAGTGTAATTTGTAAGCTATTAGTCAAAATAATATACCGGTATGTTCCGGTTGACTACGTGCCTGTATGAGACAATTAAGATTTTAGACCACTTACTGATTGACAGCTTTATTATCAATCAGGGCATCTGTTCAGGTCACCTGATGGTGATTGCCTGTCAATGTTGATTTTCTAAAGCATGGTCACTTGGTAGCGTTTCAAGACTAATTGATTACCTTAAAAATCGAACTCTCAAACCCTTTGTAGCAACAGGTGAGCATTCTGGCCCATTGACCAGGCTGTGCCGGCTGAATAGAAATGATGAGCATTCATTTACCCATGTAAGCTGCCCAGTGGATGGCGCGGCGGTCCTTCTTGTCAAAGGCATTGATGTTGGCTCCTCTGGAGAGCAGCAGCCTCACCATCTACACAGCACACATACAGAAAAACACCCACAGCTGAGGAGACAGTGACGGCTACAAATCCAACTCAATTGTAAGGGAACGAATAGCTCGTTGGTGCAGGAGGCAACTGACAATTGACAAACTGATGGGCTAAACATGAATGTTGGATTTATACGTTGTAAATCCCATTTCCCTTTTCAGAACGGGGGCATTGGATTCTCTAGCCCAATGGTAAAGATGCTGCTGTATTCACTGTTACCGTCAGGCAGGCGATACCGCAGTATCAAGTGCCGTACAAATAGACTCAGAGATAGCTTCCAGTCAGGCCATCAGGCTACTGAACAAGGGCGTATAGCATATAACAATGTATATTTTATTACATTGATTTATATATACATATATGCTCTTTTTCTGTGCAGATATATTGCATTTTAGAAATTGCATTTTTATTTATATTTTTTGAACTTATTTAGGTCTATTCAGTTTTATTCAATTTTTATCTATCTATCTTTATCTTATTTTTATAACTGCCGTCTGTCGTCGGGTATTGCACATAAGATTTTCACTCACTGCTTTATACTTGTGTAAACTGTGAAGTGACAATAAACTTGACTTGACTTGAAGACTAAGAATAAACTTGTTTGGGGGATGTCTGATCAAGTTGTGGGCAGTTTAAAAGACCATTAAAAGACCATGTCCTTTTTCAAGTTACAAAACAGCCAAACGGAAAGTGGAGTAGCTAGAGGAACGTTAGCCAACGCTAACCTACATGGGGAAGGTTAAAACACATGCCCCACCTCCAGGTGCCCACTGAATGCGGCATGGTGCAGCGCCGTCCGCCCCGCCCGGTCCGACACGTTCACATTGCTGAGCAGGGGGACCAGCGCCTCGGCACAGCGGACCGCCTTGTTGGCAGCGGCGATGTGAAGCGGCGTTTGCCAGTTCTTGTCACGGGCGTTCACGTCCGCCGAGTGTTTCAGCAGCACATGGACGGCCTCCTGCAGGGGCAGACCGGGGGGGGGGGGCAGTGTGAACATCTGAAAATGCGAATAGTATGTGAGGATGAGGATACAGTCGTGATGATGTAGCACCGCATGTACCTCACTGCAGGAGGCCACGGCCCGGTGCAGAGGAGTCAGCCACTTGTTGTCTTTGGCGTTCACCCTGGCTCCTAGAGAACACAAGAGTTAGCCATACAAAAGCCACAACACAAATCTAGGTATAAGATTAGATTCAAATGTATTGTCAGTGCACAGCACAAGTACAGCCGAAATAATTTGGCATCTAACCAGAGTGCAAATGTTACAGTAAAGTGCATGGTAATATATAATGAACAGTGGTTAAATAAGATGTAAAAACGGTCTACTAGGTATAAAAACCAGTATGAAATAACTTAATTTTACAGAATTGCAGAATTATAGATATATAGATATAGATATATAATATTGTATTGCTCTGGGATGGATCAGGTTAATCAATTTTATAGTTCATTTCAATAATGACGTTTGTGCTCAGAACGAAAACGTAACAAATATGTTCCCATTGAGAAGACATAGCGGCACTCGACCGCATGGTCGTTATGGATGTGAAACACTACCTGACAGGATCAGCAGCTCTACAATCTCAGCATCCCCCAAATAGGCAGCAGCATGCAGCGGGGTTCGCTTCTCATTGTCCTGGAGGGAACAAAATTATGTTTCAGACCCCCTTATTCAACTCAAAGTGGCCTGAGCTCGACCTAGGAAGGAAGTTAATTAACCCTAAATGGGTCATGTGTAAAAACAGTGGCACTGCAAATGTCAAGTTATGTGCCATTCAATAGCGATAATCTTCTGGAAATCAGGAAACCCAGGTTTCAGACAACCGTAGACTCAACCCACGCTAACAGTTAAAGTGAGGGGATATGCAAACGAGTGAAGCTGAAAGATATTGATATTAACACTCCGTAATAAAGCTATCTTAAGCGGGGAACTAATGGAACAAATCCGCAGTGGGTCTAGCGGTGTTGAAAACTGAAAACCGCAATGGCAGTAAAGTGTGATAACGAGGTGTCGTCGGGTCAGGTTCTGTTAACTGCTAGTGTGCCCCTCATCACAGAGCATGAATATGCAGCAGCTTGTCATTTGGCAATCCTTGAACCACCAACTTTGTAATCACCGCAAGCACTACTCTAACAAGACTTCAGTCATGCGTATGACATTTTTTCAAAACAAGCTCATAGGTTTAGACATTTTTATCTAAGAAAGCTACATGCCTTTGACCTTAAAGGGGTTTCAAATTAGGTGTTTTTATGTTATTATATGGTATTACGTCACTGCTGAAAAAATTAAGGTAACACTTCTTTAATTTACTTGGTGTTATACTGTGATAATAACTTCTGGGATATTGATCTGTCCAGTTAGGAAGTTTCAATTATTGTGAATCAATTTCACCTGCTTTGGTGCCAATTAAAGAGTCAGCAACCGCAACCGTAGAAAAGGAAAATTGTTTTGCAGGTGGTGGCCACAGACAAAACTCTTTAATCCTTCCTTTTCCGTTTTTTTCTGAGTTTTGCATTTTGCTAGTGTCCTAATCACTACTAGTAGCAGGAGGCAGTAACTACAGCCCATTCAGGTTGCACAGGTAGTCCTGCTTCTCCAGGAGACACATCCATACATCACAAGGTTTTCTCAGAACAGTCTCGGGTGTGGAGGAGATTACAGGAGACGGACCATTACACTAGGAGAGCTGGACAGGGCTGTAGAAAGGCAACAACCCAGCAGCAGGACCGGGATCTGCCCCCTTTGTGGGAGGAAGAACAGGAGGAGCACTGCCTGAACGCAATGCTGCCGGCAACATTATCCAGCGTGACTGGTTTGGCGGTGGGTCAGCGATAGTCTGGGGAGGCATATCCTTGGAGGGTCGCACAAGCCTCCAGGTGCTAGCCAACGGTACTACCCTGACTGCTGTTTTGGTACTGGGATGAAATCCTCAGACCAATTGTCAGACCTTACACTAGTGCAGTGGGGCCCTGGGTTCCCCCCGGTGCAGGACAATCCCCAGGCTCATGTGGCCAGAGTGTGTAGGCAGTTACTGAATGACGAAGACATTGATGCCATTGAATGGCCCTCACGTTCCCCAGACCAGTATCCAATCGAGGACGTCTGGGACGTTATGTATGTAGGTGCATCCACCACCACCAAGTAGCCCCACAGGACTGTCCAGGAGCTCACTGATGACCTGATCTAGGTCTGCGAGGAGATCCCCCAGGACACCATCCACCATCTCATCAGGAGCATGCTCAGACAGTGTCTGGAGTGCATACAGGCACATGGGGGTCCATACACACTACTTAGCTGAGTTGTTGTGATGAAATTCACAAAAGTTGGATCAATCCACAATGTCATTTTTTCACTTTTCTAATTTTCGGTGTGATTTTGAATCTACCAATGGGTTAACGTTTTAACCCACGGCTGCAGTCGGATTCCAGTGTGCTCTGCACCTTTGAAACCGAGCCGGGCTGTGCATCGTACTGACCATTAAACAAAGTGTGAAAAATACAAAAACATAATATTGTCGCGGCCGATTCTGCCTGGAATAGAGCATCTGTTCGAGAGTTTTCCCGAATCTCCCGATGGCCAATCTGTCCCTGAGAGACATAATAGGAGGACCTACTGTGGTTGAGCCAGACAGAAGCACAGCACTTTATTATTATATATTTAAGTTATATTTTTGATCTTTTTAATTTAAGCAGGGGCTGGGGTTGTTTATATTTTGTATTGCATCGGCCCCAATTGTGAAGCCACTTATCTGCAAACATTATGTTTCTCTCTGGAGAACGGTCAGGCCTCTTTCCCTTAAATTGCAAAACGCCAGGACCCATCAGTGCCCACGGGAGGGAATTTCAGTTCATGATGAACAAGAAGCACCGCAGTCTGCCAAATTAAACAAGCAATGGTGGTGCCCAGGGAAAGTAGCAGTCAACACTGTTTTTGTCTGAAGTAGACAATGTTGGAAATAGACAACGATTAACAGAAATCTGCATGGAAGGCTTTTTTCAGATTACAATAGGTTTTAGGTTCTTGCTTTACTTCTGAGATGAACAATGTAAGGCTGCAGCCATATTTGGAAATAACCTGCTGTCCAGCCAAGGCACAAGGCTAGGTTACCATAATGATGTGTGAAAACCACAAATTGTTAAATAAACACTTGAACTGGGTCTGGTCAGGTACAGCGCTTTAAGCATATCCACTGTGTAGGTATCCATAAGCAGGATGCCTAACCTCCTACCTGATCATCAATGACTGGATGTAAATTTGGATAAAAGCATCAAATGCAAAAAATAGTAGGCAAGGCGGAAGGAAGGAAGATTGTGTGATATTACCTGTGTATTTACATCCTCTTTCTTGAATATGAGGCAGCGTACTTCATCGGGGTCCACATTGAAAATAGCTTTCAGCAGAGCAGGCTGCAAAAGAAACGATAAGAAATTGTTGAACATGATTCATCAGTCAACACAGATCGAAGTACAATGGAATGCTTTCTGCCAATTCCCTTTTGCAGTATGACATTCTAGAACACAATGCTATAAGAATACCATACACAATATAAAAAAATATATAAAAAATATAAACATAAAATGAACAATAAAGTTATTGACGGATGATATGTACATGTGCTATATTGTGCCAGTAGTGCAGCAGCATCATTAATACAGTGCAGTAACTGTAATGAATATGAGTCCCAAAAGTCCAGCAAAGTATGACAGTGTAATATGGAGGACAATGTAATGATGTGGCAGCACTCCTAGCAGTTCAGTAGGCACACTGCCTGTGGATAAAAACTGTCCTTGAACCTGGTAGTCTTTGTATGGATGAGCGTAATTCTATAGCTATATTCAATACAATTTGACAAAGCTTTCCTGTGTTCTTTTGTGAAACGCATTTGGTTATTTATATAATTGCTTAGGTTATGTTAAGCCATGTGCTGGTCTAACACTGTGCACTGTCAAATAATCTCATCTATCCACATCCACAAAATCCAGAGGGAAGATTTGTTCACTCAATTGCTTTTCCCACTGTAGCCTTGTTATTATGTTGGTATGAAAGACAGAGGGGACTATTTACAGTTTATTCAGAAGGGTTTCCCCCATGTCTGAAGTTGTTGGCAAGGCAGCAAACGAGCGACAACCGAAACATGGTTCTAAAAATGTTCTTCCCCTCCATGCCGCTGGAAACGGGAGAGCATCCACTGACATTCTGCACCAAACCATGTGACCACCTAACGTAGCCCAGCACTAATCCTAAGGCTATTTATGTTGGGCCTTTTACTGTTTGAGCAAAAGATTGTAGGTTTCCAAGGCCGAGGTCATTGAGGTACTGGGAATGTAAAAGTGCAATATTATAAATGATTAATTAAGTCATTTAATCCAAATTTGTTATGGTTAAAAACTAAAAGCTTTAGATAGACTAGCTACGAAAAATATATATGTTGTCCACTGACTAGCCCTCATTCCTAAAATGTGTTGGACATGCTCATCAGCTCAGTGGACTAGGGGAGGTAAATGACATGCATTGACAGTCTAGCTGTCGTCGACACCTTGTGTCGTTTGTTTCCAAACAGTTGTTACATGTAATCAAAGAAGAACCCACCTAAAGATAGATACCGTGGTTTAAAAATAAAACTCCAGACTGCGACCGTGGACACACATACGACCACTAGTAGTAATGCGCCACTAGTAATTTCATTGACGGTCATGGTTTGCCCCAGTCACGTAAAAGGGGATTATGTCTCAAACTCAGCAGACGGCTTCTACCACAGACGTTTTTTACATGATAGTGACAAGATTAATATTGCTTGCATCTGACTGCAGTAATTACAAATACACATTTAGCAATGGCTAAAGTTGTACTTTTCTGTGATGGTTGCGCGCAAATGAGGTTGGGAGCACAGGTGCTCCTAGTCTGGACGGTTGAATAGTGGATTTACCCTGGTAGATAAAAAAGTTACTATGGAGGGTTAAATTGTGGATTTACCCTGGTAGTCCATTTTACCACCTCCATCTTAAAATAACTAATTTATTATTTTATTTTCTTTTACTTGACTCACTTAATTGCACAATGTACAAACATCTTTGTGACTCTGAATGCCTCTGTGTTCATTTGCTTTGCCTTCATTCATTCTAGTAACACTGTTTTCTTTTCCCCTTAGATTGCCTATGGTTAAGGAGCGTCATTCTATTTGAATGAGGCCCTGCAAAGCCCATTGAGAATGGCGATAAAGGGGCTATATAAATAAACTTGGCTTGACTCAATGTTTGCTGGTTAGGCAACCACCCAGCAGGCTACTTTGAACAATGCTCTTTAGACATCTGGCCTTACTCACTGACTTGTATTTCAGGGCAATATTAATTACTAGTATTACCAAGTTGAACCACAAAATTAACACATACCTTAACAGTAAGATTACCTAAGACATGCTTTGCAAAGTTCACACCCCCTAGCTACATATTTATCTCCTAGTGTGTTTACACAAAAAGAAAATGCAGCTCCATTCAGATGCAAACATTTGTCATTTTTTATTTTGATTGGGTCATTTTCTAGGAAGTATTGCTTGGCTTCAGGCAGTTCTTTCCTTCGGTAGACATATTGAACACATTCCACATTATTTATTTTAAAGAAAATAGTTACGATTATTTAAAGGCCATAGTACCAAACAATAAATGTATTGTTTATAAAACAGTTAAAACGTAGAAGTAACCATCTGTGTTTAAGCAGCTGTAGACCATAATGTATGCTACACACATTTACGTTTCACAGTAAATGCTCACTTCCCCTTTCCATCAAGAGATACACCATTTAGCCAAAAGTTTGAATTGAAAACTGGGAATCCCATCCACAGGCACGAACCCACAGAAAGACCAGCTGGATTTGGCACATAATACAACCATTGATTCTCAGACATCAGATTTTTTGCTGCTTTGATTTCCATTTCTCTATATTTAACAATTTTAACTGTGGGCCATCTCAACAACTCTTAATGTGTACTTTATAAGCTTAATTCATTGTATTACTATATTTTAGTGGCTAATATCAATCAATTGCCTTACGCCACAAACCAGGTTTGCTGGCAATCAAGCTATATTATATAACAAATGCAGTAAGTTGGAAATGCAGAAGCTATGCAAGAATATATCGTATAAAGTAAAAAAAAAACGTAGGCCTACATAACACGCAATGACGTACTCTCTTACTTCTCGTACTCAAGTACTTTTCGTACTTGGTGGCGGCTCGTATTTACAATTGAAAATGTCAATGGGCCTATCTCCAGGGTACAAGCGAGTTTACACTCGGTTAACACTTAAATTGTATCTCGGAGCTATTCCCTGAATATATGTCAGACACAAATAGTGTGTCTGTATGTTCTTAGTGGAACACTCAGTTGTACATCACCATCTTAGGAGACTCGCAGTGCCTCAAGAACAACGACTGAGGAGCACCTCACGCAATCCTGCTTAATACCATCACCATGGTGACCGCTCTCTGGCAACTCGCTTGAAACCAGGCGCACACGCACGCACGCACGCACACACACACACACGATACATGTCCTAGTCCAATTGCACCTAAACCAATACTTGACATTGCAGACAAAAAAAAAAAAGGCACACGAACCCAAATACTTGGGAGATTTAACACACTTCTCTTTCAAGGTATAGAGAAAGTAAAAGAAAGAAAGAGGCCTATCGTACAAAGCAACAGTCTGGAGCACTGCATTCCATTATTTAGAAAATATCAAATGGTTGAAAATACAAAAGCAATGAGGACTTTATCAACATGTAGACTAGTTGATGCAAAACACATGCAGAAGCAGCAATGTTTGAGGGAACCGCTTATGTCACCAATAACATCCCTCGAATAAGAGACCACCACAAACTGCGGCATTGACACAATAACACTCAAAGTAAGCACATGTACAAACACCACTTGTATGTATATACAAGATATATATGTACACAGGGTCAGCATTCGTCTCCTATTGCCAAATGTGACATCATGAAGCAATGGTCAGACTCATAGCCGTTTGAAAACAGCTAGTTAGTTAACATCAATTGCACAGTTTTCGTGTGTGTGTCTATATATATATATATATATATATATATATATACACATATATAGTACACTTTCCAAATCGGGTACCAAGTTATCCGAGAGTAAGTTCTACAGTATTTGCGAAGCAATTGCTCACTAGGAGTGTACATATAAAAATAATATAATCTATAATATTAGCATTGGTTAGCTGGACGACAATTACTTAAACTTGACCCATTCCATCAAACGTGATCTTTTGGGTGATAACAATGGTCCCCGATTTAACAAGCACAAAACACGTATGATTTTCTGTACGACTCTATATACACAATTATACAAACACGAAAACACGTCCTTCATTTATATTCAGTCTGGATAAATAGTCGTGGTGGTAGTTGTTGTAGCTTCTATTTCATCAGCGCCGCCGACATGGAGCAGAGATCACTAGCGATAGATAGCTGACATGTAGCTTTGGACAAAAGTGCTCACTTACCTGGTCTCGAATTTTGAGAACCACCATATTTTTAAAAGTTGTACTTGTTGTTGTTCACATGCAGAATCATAAAACGGCTCTTCGTTCGTCCTGTGAACAGCCGTGTTTTTAAACCGAGCACACCGGCGTGTTTGTTGATAGTTACAATGAGGCCTAGCATTAGCATTTGCTAATCTTTGCTAGCTTTCCTGTGTGGGGGGCGGGGGGGGGCGGTGGGGGTGGCATGAAGCGGAGGTTCAGCGGAAACTCCATAACATTACCGCCATCACACCCCGCCCCACCGCGGATAAGAGACGCGCTTCGATTGGTCAACATGGTCTGAAGAATCCAGTAACAACCTTCGTGGTTGGTTGGTTGGTTGGTTGACAATCAACCACTTCCTTCCTTTTTGCAGAAGCATCATAACTGTGCTGCGGCATCCGTTCATTTCCAGTAATAAACACACGCAATTATTTAGCATTTTTTATAACTTGAAAGAGACCAGATGTAAGCATCAAATGTCCCCAAAGGTGAACATTTACATTCAAATGGCCTATCATTGGCTTCTCCTTTGAAGACTTATTTAATGAGATGTAAAGTTACTTTGTTGATCCAAAATAATAAGCCGACATACTATTTCGGATTTCATGATTTTCTACACAGATAATAATAACAATTATTATTATTATTTTCTACACAGATAATAATAATAATAATTATTATTATTATTTTCTACACAGATAATAATAATAATTATTATTATTATCTGTGTAGAAAATCATGAAATCCGAAATAGTATGTCGGCTTATTATTTTGGATATATTAATATTATAATTAGAATAATAATAATATGAAGCAGAAGGAGACAAATAGTAAAGGTAGCCTATATATGACTATCGTGTTGATGGATATGGATGATTGATATTCCTTAATCTTAGTATTTCTTATTATTTATTCTTATTCTTATTATTTTTTCTTCTTTAGTATTCGAACGTATTGCTGAACAAAAAACCCAAGGAGTCGCTCTTTTAAAATTGCTGATCACTATATTCAGTGAAAGTGCCTAGTGTGGAGGAAACGTTAAACATAACTCTCTTGAGGCAATCAGACGATAAACACAATATTTATGATGTTGGAAAAGTTGGAACTCGGTCAGGTATGAGCAGAGCCCCGGAGGAAGGCTTGTCTCGTTAATGTATTGAATTGTTATATAATACTGCCCTCTACTGGCCCGTTCATTTTACAAACGTATATAGTAATAGCAAATATGGACTCACAAAATTACTTGGACTCACAAAATTCCGAGATGACGGTATAAATGATGAATGTTATGTAGTCCCCCTACTAAATCAAACTTAAATTTTTAAGCAGCAGATGTGACCATAATTAATGCCAGTAAACACATGTTTTCAGTCAGTTACATTTATCTATTTATTTTTGTAATTCAGTGTTTGTTACATAATGTAACGCACAGTATTAAGAATGAATTAAGAGTTAACCGACCACTATCAAGCAAACAATGGTCCCAACCAAAAAATGTAGGATACATCAGATTCCAAAGGTTACAAAGCATTTCAGGAAGGAAATATTGTGTTATGATGAGAACTAACACCTGCAAATTAATATGTTTATTAATCAATACCAGTGAACCGCAGCCTGTAGGTACTGTATATGCTCTCAGCGGGGAACCAGTGTCGGATGGGAATGGAAGGTTCTCATCAATTTAATTAGTAGGGAGGGCTGAAAGGAGCAATGGAGAAAACAGAGGGTCCATTCACACATCCCCAGGGTCCACAATGAACACCCGCCACCAGTCAATGGCGGCTAGATTTGAATATCCCAAGACTACCCTGCATACTGCATATCCTCCAATGTCCTGCATCCCTCCTTCTCCTTCATCAGACCAGGAGCCCATGCAGAGACATGCCCACGGCACCTGTCCTTCCATCTATCTTCCCCACAACACTAATATCACTTCAGGGTCTTCAGGGTCTACGTTCCAGCTGCTCACATCTAAGCAGAAGGAGAGATAAAGAGACAGATAGAGAGCTAGGGTGGCATGCATGCAGGATCACGCATCGGATGCACAGATGTTAGGTCTGTGCCCCCCCCCCCCCCCCCTCCTGTCTCTCAAACCGTCAGGATGAGGGATGGCCAACAGCTGGACAGCTCGGGTCCAAGGATGAAAGCACTGTCACTTGTTTGGGGCGCTCCCAGCTGTTGCAGAGGATGGTGGCTGGCACAAAAAATGGGGGGGTAGAAAAAACAAAACGTAGCATAAGGGACACAGGAGTTGCACCAAGTTACCGAATAAAATAATACAACGAAAATATATTTCCCACTGTTGCCCTCGGTGTGCCTGGGGGACTTGTGAATAAAGCTACCCATAAGTGCATGATTTGCACTTGTGGGTATGATGTTTATCAGTGTAACCCCAACCCCTTGTCAATGATAAGCACCACGTCACATACAGTAATACTTATCAAATAATTGTACGTTGTTTCAAGAGAGACCACCATTAGATGTCCATCCATCCATCCATCGTCTACCGCTTATCCGGGTCGGGTCGCGGAGGTAGCAGCTCCAGCATGGGGCGCCAAACTTCCCTCTCCCTGGCCATTAGATGTTGACAAACATCTAATGTATTTGTCCTTACTTATAATCATCACGCAATGATTAGTTACTTAACACTGAGAAACAGGTGAAAAAGAAGCATGAAGCTTTGTTCCTTTCAAATGAAAAGACATTTGTCCACTGCACCAAAAACCGTTACCTAAAAGGAGACAGTCAAGAATGCTTTGAAGTGACACATAAAAATGTGAGACGCAGGACAGCTGTAGATTTATGACGATGACAAATCTGCATATAATCTGTGCTAATCGCACAAGACCCGGCTCCTGGTGGAGATAAAAGCTCCCCCCCCCCCGTCCTCTGATGACCAAGTTATGTAACTGGAACAGTGGGAAAAGCTCCGGGTCAGTAGGTCCACGGCTTCTTGTTCCCAAATGGCCTTTGAAGAGCTGCTGGCGATTGGGACACGCACCATGTATTATCTCATGGGACACGATGACAGTCCTACTGATGTCGACCTCGCTGGAAGTATGGAAGGCCCGTTTCCGCCACTTGAACTAAAAGAAAAGTCACATTAAAACTCAGAATTATGTCTTACTAATCGTAATTATGACTTAACTTTCTCAGAATTATGACTTAACTATCTCATAATTATGACTTAGCTATCTCTTAATAATGACTTAACTATCTCATAATTATGACTTGGTATCTCATTATTATGACTTAACTATTTCATAATTATGACTTATTTTCTCATAATTATGACTTACTATCTCATAATTATGACTTAACTATCTCATAATTATGACTTAACTATCTCATAATTATGACTTAGCTATCTCTTAATAATGACTTAACTATCTCATAATTATGACTTGGTATCTCATAATTATGACTTAACTATTTCATAATTATGACTTACTTTCTCATAATTATGACTTAACCATCTCATAATTATGACTTAACTATCTCATAATTATCAAGTGGCGGAAACGGGCTTCCATAAGCTTCCATATTGAAAGTGACCTGTATTTCCATGTAAAGAATTGAATTTCCATATATTTCCCAAAAACCATT
Source organism: Muraenolepis orangiensis (assembly GCA_027704905.1). Classification (NCBI taxonomy): domain Eukaryota; kingdom Metazoa; phylum Chordata; class Actinopteri; order Gadiformes; family Muraenolepididae; genus Muraenolepis; species Muraenolepis orangiensis. The sequence continues at coordinate 15,823,208 of CM051008.1, forward strand.
TGTATGCATTTGTTGCAAAAATCGCAAAGTGCATTAGATGTAATTACGTTTTTGCTCATTAACTGATCCTTTTAGTAAATTAGTTTCAAGTGTACAGAAGAGGGCACTGTTTCCATTTGGATACTGGCCTACGCTTGTTTTTTCGTGAGTTGCCTGACCAAGAGGGGCTTGGGTTTAGGTTTAACCTGAGGGACGGCTCCACCTACTGCGACTACTTCCAGCGAGGCTTCATTTCTGTCGTAAAAGTCACTTCTTTGCTATTTCCAATGGACGCTCTTCAAATATAATTATGCAGGTTTCAAATATGCCTGACAGGATTACAAAGAAGGCAACATCAATCACATATATTTGACTGATTGTGCAATAAATGTGTCATTCGATTTTTTTCAGTTAGTCAGTAAGTGAGGGGTGAACTCTGAGTCTCAGTGTCTGAGTCATCTTTATGTCTTGCCTATCAGTGCTCAGCTATTAAGGAACAGCCTGTTGCTAGCCTTGTAGGCTACGTGTTGCTAATGTTATTCTTTATGAATGCAAGGGAATTGGCTCAGTGGAACTGTTAGTTATCATTTTAAGATATCTTCCAGTTGTTCACTGGAAAGAATCTGTGTGTGTGTGTGTCTGTGTGTGCGTGCGTGGGGTGTGTGTGTGTGTGTGTGTGTGTGTGTGTGTGTGCGCGCGTGTGCGTGCATGCGTGTGTGTGCATGTGTATGTACCGCATGTACGCATGTGTTTGAATGTATGTATGTTTGGATGTGTTAAACCACCGCTTGGGACCCTTTTCACACACCTGCTACAGTGGGAGCTCTGGGTAGGTACAAATGCTGTGAAATGCTGATATACAGATTAGCATCATCAGGCACTTTCATAAAAACGTCAAATTGGCTGATAGGAACCAAATAGAATTGCACTGCACTGCTAACCAAACACAATGACAAAAAAAAACCCAGCATGAGAACTAAGGTTTCTTAGCATGACCCTTTTAGTCCTCCATGAATGGGTAAACAGGATTGGATGCAGAGCACCCGAGGACAGCCATTGTTGGCTGGTTCTTCCACACAGGGGATGATTGAAGACTGTTGCTATGTCTGCCAGCACCTTGACTCTCATGATAGCCGTGGTGCTTTCGAACATGTCTATTTATAGCTCACCCGTCATAGCCGTTTCACAGTTATACGCAGGTCGCATCTGTGCCCCGTTCTAAAAACAGCAGTGCGCCAGCGAAAACCCACGCCTCATTTTATCTTGAGTCTTAAGGAGGCTGCGGATAAAATGAGACGTTCTGCATTGCATGCTTCATGAAATGATGAATGAGTTCATTTAGATTTATTAAAAACCCTCAATCAAATGTTAAATGAGCTTGGTATTGCTTTGTGGAGTGATTGTGCCCCCCCCCCCCCCAGGTGAACAGAGATAGACAGGCTCTCATTAGACCTGCAGTTTAGCTTCCACCACCATAATAACTGGAATATTGCTAACATTGAACATGCACTGGGCATTTACAGCATAGATATCAGCCATCCGAGTTAAGGACATTGTGTACATGTTTGGGCTGAAGAACATACTAAGAACTAGCCTGCAGGGAACCAGACACATCTCTGCAGGCTTGTTTCATTCGCCCTGGCATATACTGTATGTCGGGCTCTCCTCCTGTTCTGACAGATTTTCAGCCAACCTGACCTGGGTCAGCTGCCGCTTATGTGGAACGGTTTGTTGAATCCCCTATTGTGATGGTATTAAACAAACAGAATGGTATGTTTTCTCTAAAAGATTAACTGCACTAAAATATTTGGTTGATTAACAAGTTGTGTTTGCCCTGTACATTTTCACCACGTAGCCAACCTATGTCGAGAAACCCTAGCTCAGCGATGGAGGTATTTTATGTATTGTTTTATAGTTGCTTAGCCTCTAGCAACTATTTCTGGAGTTTGCCAGGTAGAACGGGAGTGCTCCCTGATCGGTGGTGTGCTGCTAGCGGGGCAAATGGTTTCTTTGCTCTTATGTTTTGAGTTGGTTTTGCGCAAGGATTTGAAGGGGTTGATAGCAGACCGGATTGTGATGTATTCTTGTGCCAAGCTGCTGTGTTGGCAGGCTAATTTGTCCTTACTTATAAGAGTGTCTTCCCCCAGTTTAGTCCAGGACAAGAAGTCATGGACTGTAAATTCAGGGGTGGCTTCCACAGAGTAAACAGGGAAACGAGGAGGAACTGTTCACATGTCACGTGTCACCTTCTAGCTCTCCAACTCTGAGGTACTTTTGCATTAGCCTCGGTACTCGGTACCTTTCCCATCTGTCTGAGGGGCAAAGACAGGATGTTGCCCACCTTATCCATGGCTTTCGATGTTGGTTTCAAGACATTCCTTCCCAGACCTCCATTATGGAACGTGATTGTAGCAGTCGACGCTGCCACAAGCCATTAAAATGCCTGCTTGAGGGCTCCTTCCGAAGGACACAAGGGGATGATTACAAGAGTTGTAATCATGGTGAACAGAGCAGATGGTACATACTAGAGCTCTTCCCTCGACTGTGTGTGGTGGAGGCTGCTTTAACCTGTGGGCCTTGATTAACAAGGACCCACAGGTGTGCAGCCTCAACAGCCATAGAGTAATCATTCTATCTCAGGCCAGGTGAAGCTTCATAAACCAGCCACCAACCACACACACTCCACATACCCCCAGTGCCAAATTGAGGCTGTCCCCAGCCAAAACCTACCCCCCCCCCCCCCCCCCCCCCCCATCCAAATGAACCCTAAACCGGACACTCCACAATTTACAAAAACACTAGACTCACCATGTTTTACAAATACATAAAAACTACAACCCCCAACCCCATTGTCCACACACCTCCCCATTGCGACCCGCCAACCCCCCCTCCCCCTCCTTCGTCTTGGAGACTGGAGGCTCGGGCTGCTGTCTTGGCTGGCAGACGTGTCCCTGGACTGGCTGTTGCTGGGTTATCAGGATGGGCTGGGAGGCTGGACAGCTAGGCCCCGGTGGTAGCTCCTTCAAGGGCCAGCAACAGCCCCCGGTAAGGCTACCCTCCACCAGGGCATCCTCCCCCCCACCTCCGACCTGGAGCATGGGGCCTTGGGCTGCTGCGGGTGGAGTTGCCGCATGGCCTGGGCTATGGGCTGGATCCAGGGGTGGCTAGCCACAGGCCGTTGCTCCTAGCTGTTGCTACGCCACCACCCCCGTCCTCTGCTGGGCCCCACCAGTGGCGCTTGCTGCCGGCGGGGTTGGGAGGGTTGATGCTAGGAGGTGGCTGTGCCTTTTCCTGGTTTGCAAGGTCCCTGTTAAGGCACCAGTGTAGCAGTCAACGCTGCTCCAAGCCATTCAAATGGCTGCCTGAGGGATCCTCCCAAACACAAGGACACAAGGTGATGAGGAATCCGGTTTATTGCAAGAGTTTGAACATGGTGAACAGAGCAGATCGTACATGCTAGAGCTCTTCCTCGAGTGTGTGGTGGTGGCTGTTTTAACTTGTGGGCCTTGATTTACAAGGACCCACAGATGTGCAGCCTCAACAGCTATAGAGTAATCAATCTAGCTCAGGCCAGGTGAAGCTGCCTTAACCAGCCATCAACCACACACACTCTAAAATTACATATTGTTGACAAACCCTAGGCCATTAAACCAACAGGCCTATAGAGTAAACCCTGCCAAGCGGGATATGATGAGAAAAGAGGTTGTCTTTCTTTTCCGGAACGGATTGGCTAAACCAAGCTCCAGTCCATGTTCTCCCTGGCTGCTGGATGTCAAGGCTGATGGAAGTCCCCGGTTTTGCACAGACTTCAGGAAGGTGAACAACTGTAACTGTGCAAGATGCTTCCTCTTATCGATGACTGCATTGATGACATTAGTCTGGTCAGTTTTGTCAGTAAGTTGATAAAGGATAAACCTGTTGATAAAGGTACTGGCAGGTCCCCTTACGACAAAGGGCATCCGAGATTTCCGAGATTTCCGAGATTCCTTTGTGACTCTAGATATATATACGGTAATGCCCTTTGGACTATGTTATGCTCCAGCCCTATTCCAGAAACTAGTACTCTAGGTACTTGCCTCTGGTGATGTAACTGGATGATATTGTTTTGTTTTGTTTTTGTGTATTGTGTACTTGTTTGATTGGGCTACTCATGTAGGTACACTAAGGGATGTGTTTCACTGCTTAGCTGAAGCCTCCCTGACCCTCAACCTTGCTCAGTGTGAGTTTGTGAAGGGGGACTTTGCTGTACCTTGGCCAACAATTATGTCAAAGATATGCTTGCATTTATAACAATATAACTATGCTGGCATTCATGTGACTCAAACCAAGGTAAATATTTTCTATAAAGTGTCCCCTCCAATTCACAACTTGACATTTTTCTTTGAAATTGCTGTTCTTTTTTGAGTTTTATATAACTCAATAGCTGCCGAACACTCGGTTACCCACAGGGGTCAAACCAATATTAACCTTCCTCCAGTGTGCGGGTCAAATCTGACCACGTAATCACCACTTTGACTGAATTTTTGAGTGGTTTAGTCAACTGCGTGGCACCTGTGGTGTTCCAGGACTAAAATGGCCACTATAGAAAATTATCAGCAGCTGGAATACATCCCCCATACACACCCCCACTTACCCCCATTCACCCCCACTCACCCACACTCATCCACACATCCACAACCACAACCCCCACTCACCCCCACTCACCCCCATTCACCCCCACTCACCCCCACTCACCCACACTCACCCACCATCCACAACCATAACCCCCTCTCCCCCACCCATTTCATCCATCATCCAACATTAAAAACGTGTGTACACATTTGATATTTTTGAAACTTTGAAAAAAAAAAACCAAAGTCACATGGTCTGAGAGCTATTGCATTTTGCAATAATAAAATTGCGAGAAGGGAAATATGAAATAATTGTAAAGTTGTACATTTGAGGTGACACATCATAGCCTAGATTAAAGTTGGTTAATTGGTTGGGACAAAGAATAGATTAAAGTGTGTTTGGACTTTCGTTTACCTGAACTTATTGTACTTTTACCTGAGCACTGGTTCAGTTCTTGGAGACTTTGACTTCTGGTGATGAGTTGTTCTCTTACCTACCTTTGTTGTACACTATAGTAAGTTGCTTTTGACAAAAGCGTTGGCTAAATGACTCTAATGTAATGTTTGACTCCTCTGGGTCACATGGTGTGAGAGTGATTGTACAAGCGGAAAAAAGCATAACTACTTGTTTTGTGTTTTTCATGTTTGGTTACTTAATTTCACGTTTTTTTATTTTTTGGGTTTTGTATTTGTTTATGAAGGAAAACTTAGAATACCAAAAAGTATACAGACCTTACTAGGCCTACTTAATTAAACCAAATTTGTATGTATGATGGACCAAATTAGTATGATTAATTGATTTACTAAATTCCTTTTGTTTTTGTAAAAGCAGAGAAAACATGTTTGCTAACATCCCTTAAGAAACAACAGCGGTGGTTTATTACATTACATTACAGTCATTTAGCAGACGCGTTTGTCCAAAGCGACTTACAATAGTGTGTTTCAACAAAGCAAAACTCGTTACCAGAAGTCAAAAGTGCATTTCATTCCTAACTCTCCAAGTCTCGAGTGGTAATGCCTCTCTAGTTGTCTTAACACAAGGTGCAGAGCTACACAGTGAACTAGTTAACATGTAAAGTCTCTCATGACCCTGGCCTTTCCAAAGTCTCTCCACTTCACAATGTTTGTGAAAGGCATTTTTGGACACACTTGTTCTTTGCGGGTTGGAGCTCACAGATGTCCTCAGCGGTCAGATGGCTTGAGGGGGCAGGTGCCATCTGAGTCGTGTCAGTGAGAGAAAGAAGTCACTCGTACAGCAACCCGCGTACACACTCCCAACACTTAATACAATGGTTCCCAACTGTGCTAATTAGACTAAATGTTTTTTTTGACAGAATGGGTGGCAGGAACTGGAGCCAGTCATGTGTGAACAGTGAGTGGTAAACCAGAATGTTCAGCCTCTCATAAGCTCATCATCAACGCCGAGCACTGATTACAGACTACTTGCTTTCTACAAAACCAAAATACAGTTTATATATAAGCAATGCAGATTCTTAAAGCTTGTTTGCTAAAATAGCAATGTGTTATTTAGTCAATCCCCGCTGCTTGGATGGCAGTATTAGTTTTAGGCAAATGCATAGTTCCAAATATAATATATAATTCCAAATTATGTAGAACCTTTTATTAAAACTAACATATTACATATTATGACAGACGTTCACCAAGTCTCCCAGCAAATATAAGGACTCAAAGTAGGAAGCATGCAAGTGTATGCTTTTAAATGGAGTAATTTTGCACTTGGTTTTTCAAATATTTAGTATTTCTTTCCAATTTCCCAGATGGCATTCAAAACAATGCATCCTCTATAGGCACTGAAGCTGAAAATGAGCCATTTGGAAAAGTGTGCTCAGTCTATCTGTATCACATGTGTGAACCCTTGAATTCATATAATATATAGTTATATATATTGTACATATCTACAATATTACTGTATGTATTGCAACAATTAACTTTATGTTTCTACACCGCAGCAGTAAAGGAAAGGCTTTATGCATCTGGGCTGTTCATAGCTGCTATTATTAGCCCTGGCTGTAAGTGTTTTTGTGCTCCACAGAAAGATCAATCCTTGACATGGCATGAGGTAGCCTGGCAACAGTCCACGCTCCTACCTCTTGCTCACACATTTAGTTACCAAGCTGCATAGTCGCCGTCTAAATGACCCTTTTAGTGCCAGATCTATGAAGGGAGCAGACTATATTTGGCTGCTGTGTTCTGGTGAGGAGACGTGTGTTCTCATCCTCTGGACTTTTCCTTTGAGAATGTGGGGGGAAACATAGCTTGGGTCTCTAACTCACTGCAGCTTGAATAGCTCCAAAGTCTATTGGATTAACACATTTTCCATACTAACAGCATGTATTGTTGTGACATGGAACTGAATATAATCACTGCATATTCAACTGGCATAATTTAGCCAATGCATTCATTTTGACAAAATAATGGTCTGCATATCCTCGGCCTGGGCTTACTTTTTGGAGTTATTTTAGCCAGCATCCTGGTGGTATTAACAAGAATTTAACACCTCCAACATGTCAAAGCTGGTTGGTCCACATATATTCCAATCACTGATTCCAACGCGCTAATCAGAACACTGTTCCTCTCCTCTGGAACGTGTGAAACGCTCTCCCGCGACATACTTAACACACCAAATATGGCAGCTGTTCGTTTTTTATTATTCCTATAGTCGAGGTTCGCGTTGAGTCGACACCAATAGCTTTGACACTATCTGTGGGTACATACATTCAGGTGTGTGTGTGTGTGTGTGTGTGTGTGTGCGTGTGCGTGTGCGTGTGCGTGTGTGTGTGTGTGTCTGTGTGTCTGTGTGTGTGTCTGTCTGTCTGTGTGAAAAACAATACAAGCTGGGGAATGATGTTAACACCTTTATTTATCCTGCAGTTTCTCGCTGCTGCAGTGCAGTGCAGTGCAGTGCAGTGCAGTGCAGTGCAGTGCAGTGCAGTGCAGTGCAGTGCAGTGCAGTGCAGTGCAGTGCAGTGCAGTGCAGTGCCAGCCTGGCCGTACAGCAGACACTACACTACGCTCCCATAACAACATGTCCACAGGTGTGGTCTGTAGTCATATCATTCTATTGTGTGGTGGTCTGAGCAGAAGCTCGTGTGGAATATGTTGAAGTCCCAAGTGTTAGCGTGGGAGCAGATCTGGGACAGGTTTATTTTTATTGTATATATTATTTGTTATTTTTATGGCGTTGTTTTAAAGGAGATGTATACTGCGGGAGGGAATGGGGAGTAAGCATTCCTATGTAGTTGTTACAAATGGCCAATCAAATATCTTGTATCTTGTATCTTTCATTAGTTTTCGGAATTAAGTCAATCATAATATATTTACTTAATTAGTACATTTCTGCGCTTTCCTTGTGTCTGCGAGCCCACCGCCCGTGTCCCATGTGGCGTGTCTTCCTCGGGTACAGTGTAACAGGTGACTCATGGCCCATGGGTAACAACGCTCTTAGTACCCGCATTCCTTTCTTTTTTTTTCCCTTTCCAAAGATGACAAAAACAGACGGACCTCAGAGACTCAGAGGGACCTTGTGAAGTGTCACTCTGTGTTGTCCTGTCAGGACCCTCGGCCGCTACACTCCCATGTATAAATGTATTTTGTGGGGGCCTTTCATCTAGGAAAGAGCTTGGCTCCTGGGTTTTCTGCAGGGCTGTGAGTTATGCCCCCCCCCACCCGGGCGGGAAATCTACCGAACAAACAAACCTAAGCAAAAACAGCAAAAACGTCATATCCCTAATCACGTGACTAGAACTGGAACATACCAGAGATTCTTACCCACAGTTCTTAGAATGGTTGTCATCATTTGCGTCATCATTTTGTTCTATTGTGGACAAAAATCTCAAAACCTCCAAAATAATCTTAAAACTATCGCTAAAATAATGACAGGAAACTCAAGATATTCTAAACTGAAAATGCTAAACTATGTATGAAAAAGAGCAAGGTTTCATTGACGGCCTTCAAATCTTCTGAATGGGTAGATGAGAGGTTAGCCTCCACAGAGAGTACATGACATGTCAACATGAAATCATTCCAGCAAGCAGAGCAGAAACATAATAAAGGCCCTTTTGATGTTTTGCCTTTGCCTCCACTGCGTCTCATTTCACAGAGCTATTCTAAGAATATTAAAGGTTGCTGCCTCAGGCTTTGTAGTTGAGAAGGAAACTACCCAGATTCCAAACTTGATTAACCCTTTACAGAAGTATTTTGTTCCCACTGGAAAGTAGGGCTGTTTTTTTCTCTTCATAGAACGGGCTTGTTGCATGCAGAAGAAAGACATAAAGCGGGCAAACAACGAAATGGAGATTGGAGCGGAATGGATCATTGTTCGTTTGCATCTAGTATGTAATGGTATTCCTTCAAGATGGTATTGCAACAGGCTTTGTTGTGCGACACAAACAGCTGGTGGAGAAAATAACCTCCGAGAGCAGGAGGTTCCATCTTTTTTTTCTTTTTCCTTTTTCTGTTTTTCTGTTTTGTTGTTTTCTTTTTGGTCACTGCTGAAAACGGAAGGTTGGTTTAAATGATTGCCTTTAAATGTTAGCTTGGATATTGGATGCTAGATGAAAGGATGAGGTCAGGGACACTATAGCCACTCCCATACAGTGCGTGTGTGTGTGTGCGTGTGTGTGTGTGTGTGTGTGTGTGTGGGGGGGTGTGCGTGCATGCGTTTGTGTGTGTGTGGGTGTGTGGGTGTGTGTGTGCCTGGGTGTGTGTGTGTGTGTGTGTGTGTGTGTGTGTGTGTGTGTGTGTGTGTGTGTGTGTGTGTGTGTGTGTGTGTGTGTGTGTGTGTGTGTGTGTGTGTGTGTGTGTGTGTGTGTGTGTGTGCGTGCGTGCGTGCGTGTGTGTGTGTGTGTGTGCCTGGGTGTGTGTGTACATGTTCATGTGTGGTTTATGTTGGTATTTATTCCCCTAAATGCATCTAAAAGATTATCCAAGGAATGCATGTTCCTGTTTCTCAGTTCCTACAAAGCAGTGTTTATTTATGGGCTTTTTGGAATCAAAATTATGGGTGATAATTCCACCACCCTTGGAATTGAGGGACTTGTATTTTTTAGCTGGTGATTCATCTGCCTGCAGGGAGCACTGTTGCAGAGAGAGGGGAAGAGAGAGTCAATAGTAATTAGGCTGGAGACTCTGGATGCACGAGGGACTCATCAGTGCAGCCAGCTAATGCTCTGTAGTGTTGCCATTGTTTTTCTACCCAACAAGTGGGATGACCTCTGAACTCGGCCTGAGCCTCAGAGGAGACAGAGGAAAAGAGAGCTATTCGAAAATAAACGGCAATGCACTCTTATGGGTGAAACATGAGTAGCCCGTTTGCAGTGCACCTGAGTTCACATACGCCAGTTGCTTTTGCACGTAAATATCTCAGCCATGCACATTTATAGCAATGATACTCAATCCACATTCGTAAAACTAAAGGTCACCAATGCAAGGCAATGCATGGAATACATTTGACCCACTTAGGTTTATGCGTATTCAACTGCCCAAACATTTACTCTGTTGTTGCTGGGTGTCTGTGGAGACGGTAGGATATTTTCCTGTAGGCAAAAGTTAATTTGATAATCAGAGGAAGAGGCCATTGTTGTGTGCTAGACCTGAGAGATTTTGTAGGAGAAGAGCAGACTTGGCCAAGACATGGCGGTGTAGTAGGTGGAAGTGAAGGACAATAAGCGCCCTTCCCATAGTAAAAACTCCATATCCTGTGGCACTGTTCCAGCTTGACCTTTTGAGGCTGTGAATGTTTTCCCTCTGCTTTAAATATCATTGAAAGATGAACCTGACAAATGGTCTAGCAGGTTTTCCATGATGGCATCCATTTCGATGGCAGAAAGTGAAAAAAGCCATTATAAGAAATGTATTACATCCTGCATGTTTTATGTCAAAATTGTTATAATACGTAATATTAAGTATACTACGCAGACTTGATATTCATTTTATTTTCTCAATAGAATAAAGAATAAGAAAAAGAAAAAAGAAAAAGTTTGTTGTTATGAGTTGTTACAGTTCACAGAGACTTCGTAAAGATCTATAAATGGCTACCCGGTATCCTCTTTAAAAAGGTATATATACAGACTGAAGCTTCTAAATACATCCATCCATTCATCCATTCATCCATTCATCCATTCATCCATTCATCCATTCATCCATTCATCCATTCATCCATTCATCCATTCATCGTTTCCGGGTCAGGTGGCAGAGGTAGCAGCTCCAGCAGGGGACTCCAAATTCCCGAGGCGTTTCCAGGCCAGGTGTGGAGATGTAATGACCCTATCTGTACCTTGGAATGCCCCCATGGACGTGCCTGGAAGACCTCACGCGTGAGGCGACCAGGAAGCATCCTATAGATGCCCGAACCACCTCAACTGGCTCCTTTCTACGCGAAGGAGCAGTGGCTCTACTCCGAGTCTCTCACAAGTGACTGAGCTTCTCACCTTATCCCAAAGCCAGCCACCGTTTTGAGCACTTATTTCGGCCTTAGTTACTTACTTACCCATAGTTCATGACCATAGGTGAGGGTAGGAACGGAGACTGACCAGTAGATCAAGAGCTTTGCCTTCTGGCTCAGCTCTCTTTTGGCGACAACGGCGTGGTAAGGGGCACCCAATACCGCTCTCGCTGTACCTATTCTCCGGTCAATCTCACGCTTCATCCTCCCCACACTCGAGAACAAGACCCCGAGATACTTGAATTCCTTCACTTGGTGTAAGGACTCACTCCCCACTTGAAGTAGACAATCCACCGGTTTTCTGCTGATAACCATGGCCTCAGATTTAGAGGTGCTGATCCTCATCTCAGCCGCTTCACACTCCGCTGCAAACTGATCCAGTGAGTGCTGAAGATCACATTCTGATGATGCAAACAGGACCTCATCAAAGCAATCCTGAGCCCACTATACTGCAATTCCTGCCCTCACAAACAGGATGGGTGACAAATCGCAGCCATGGCGAGACCAACACCCTCTGAGAACAGGTCGACAAACTACCGAGAATCCGGACACACAACTCTCACTTTGGGAGTACAGCGATCGGATGGCCCTCAGTAGTGACCCCTGCACCCCATACTGGATGGGTCCCAGCTTTCCCCTTCTAAGGCACCGGACAGTTTGCCAGAACTGCATTGGTGCTGACTGAAAGTCCTTCTCTATTGCTTCTCTGAACTGAAGCAGTAGAAGCTTTGAACACTGACCACTCAATATCCTCAGCCTCCACAGAGATTTACATTTACATTTACATTTAGGGCATTTGGCAGACGCTTTTATCCAAAGCGACTTACAAGGTGTACATTAGTTGAAGCGGAGAATGAGATGTCGGAGAAATTCTGCTGGAGGTGGGAGCTTAAGGTCTCCCGGACAGGGGAATCTACCAGACATTTTTAGTTCCCGCACTACACGTTTGGGCTTACCAGGTCTTTCCAGAGGCTTCAAAAAAATCCAAAACCCCATTAGAAAATCACCACCAGATGGTGATCGTTTGACAGCTCTGACCCTCTCTTCACCAAATCAGGACACATGACACAATAACAAAATCGATCATTGACCTTCAGCCTAAGGTACTCTGGTACCATGTTACCATGTACCATGTACCATGCATTTATGAGCATCCTTATGTTTGAACATGGTGTTTGTTATGGCCAATCCATGACTGAGCACAGAAATCCAATAACAAAACCCCATTCCGGTTTAGATCAGGTAAGCCATTCATCTTCATCATGCCCCTCCAAGTTTCCTCATCATTGCCCACGTATACGTTGAAGTCTCCCAGAAGGACTATGGAGTTCCCTATCGGAGCCCCATGCAGGAATCCATCCAGGGTCTCCAAGAAGGCTGAATACTCCGAACTGTTGTTTGGCGCATAGGCACAAACAACAGTTACAGCTTTCCCCCCCATGACCCTAAGGCATAGAGAGGCGACCCTCTCGTCCACCGGGGTAAACTCCAACATAGAGCACTCAGTCGGGGACTTGTGAGTATCCCCACACCTGCCCGGCGCCTCACACCCGGAGCAAATCCAGGAGTTCAGGAGTGTGTAGAGGTAAGCTCCACCAGATCTATCACTCCACCTCCCATGCAAGTTCAGGCTCCTTTCCCCCAGAGAGGTTCCAGAGAGGTTCCCCAAAGCCAGTCTTTGCTGCCTGGGTTTGGTTTGTCGAGGCCCCATGCCTTCACTGCCACCTGACTAGCAGTGCACCAGACCCCAGTGGTTCTTCCTGTAGGTGGTCGGTCCACGGGATGGAGAAGTGACCACGTTGCTTGTTCGGGCTATACCCAACCGGGCATCGTGGCTAACCCGGTCCCCAGGCATTTGCCGACAGGCCCTCCTTCCGGGCCTGGCTCCGGAAATGGGCCCAGGGCTTCCTCCGGGAGGGTAACATCACTTCTTTGTTGTTTTTCCATCATGTCTTTGAACCATTCTTAGTCTGGTCCCTCCCCTGAGACCAATCTGCCATGGGAGACACTACCAGGAGCACTAGGCTCCAGACAACACAGGTTCACAGGGACACCGAAACCTCTCCACCACAGTAAGGTGATGGTTCCAGGAGAGGGCTTCTAAATACAGCACATTTTTAATAAAGCTTCATTTTTTCTCATTTGAAATCCTCTTCGTAGATGACCTAAAGAATAGCCTTCCTGGTGACAAATTACAAATATAACCATGTGTCTTATGAGCTCCTTAAATAGTGAGTCTCATACCCTCTTAAACCCCCCATGTAATCCATGGAATAATGTTTTTATGTGTGAAAAAAGCTTTCACTTGAATTAGAGAGAAGCAACACTTGGTCGTGTTGCTGTTATTTGTAGAGCGCGAAGGCTTCTTCTTCTTCTGCCACAGCGGGCGCCCGGTGATCAGATGTAGGGTAGAACAACATGGCCAATTTGATAGAAAACAGCATTGTGGATCAATGCTTTCCAGCTGAGAGGAGCCCATTGATCAGTCCGAACAGAGAGCAGTCATGTGTGTTTCATGTGTGCCTCTGTGCACCGCATCTATTTTTAGCGAGCCTATGACAGCAGATGAAGCCGTGACAAGGGGGGGGGGGGGGGGGTGGAGGTGGGAGTGGGGTGGAGGTGGGGGTGGGGCTGTTCAAAGATAGAAAGTAAACTGACCTCAAGGTCAAAATACACAACAATATGTGGATGCATTTAAAATGTGTCCTAGCGTTCCCAGGACTGTAGCTCTGCAGTCTCTCACATGGCAGGTATATAGAGTGTTGTTGTAAGTGCTTTAGTACGGACGTGTACCTTCATTCTTCCTCTAACAATATTCTTCTGTGGCTTTTCTTGAAGGATGAGGAGACTGGAGGGAGGGAATATGTGTGCAACATCTTCTTACACCAGCAAGATGATTTAATTGCATTTAAATGAATTGCAAAATCTCATTTTCCATTTAAGAACCAAACATGACTTGCCTTTAAAAGCATTTGGGAGTGTTACCCGACCCAACCTGTTAAGTGCACTCTGTATCGCTGAGAAAGTCCAACAGGAAACACAGCAGGACGCCAGACAGAGTAACCTAATAAAAGTGAGAGCATCAAAATCATTAGTGGGGAAACTAACTACCATAGCAGGTCCAGATGTACAGCTTAGTTGGATTTTGCCCATGGATCAGCAGTTATATGGATCAGCAGTATGCTTTGGCCTTTTGGGAGACTGCAAACTATAAGCAGATTTCCTGAAATGACCTAAACCCAGTCTCACAAGGTAGTCAGACTGGGTCTGTTGTAGTCCTGCTGTAGTCTAAATCTGGAGAATTGAATCCTCTTTAATGGTCACATACATGTACCCACACAGTGAAATGTGTATCTCTGTATTTTAATCCATTGTAGTATTAGGATTAGGACAGCTATTGTCTATACAGCTGCCTGTGGAGCAGTGTAGGGATCTGGTGCCTTGCTCAAGGGCACCTCGGCAGTGCCCAGGTGTTTCGGGGACTTGAACCGGCGACTTTCGGGTTCCCAAGCCAAGTCCCAACAGACTGAGCTATCCTGCCGTCCTGCTGTAGTTCTACTGTAGTCCTGCTGTAGTCCTTCTGTAGTCCTGCTGTAGTCCTGCAGGACTCGGGAGGGGACAGCAGCAATGCAGCGCGGCTCCAGGAACCAAATAGGCCCCCGGCTGTAATGCTCAGTCCTGAGATATTTGGTGAAGTGGAAGGGCAATTCCCATCCTGATTCAGAGGGCTCTTCAGTGGCTGCGTTGAGGCGCTCCTCGTGGGGGTGATTGTGTTAGAGCTCCATGTAACCATGCAGCCCCTCTCCTGGGGGGGTGGCGTGGGCGCTGCTCATCCCTGTGGACTAACAGAGACTGCTTGCCGACAATGTAAACATCCGGCCACAGTCCTCCCTGGGTGCCATGATGACACTGTATTGTACACTCACCTCCACATGAGCACACACACACACACACTGGCAGGAAGTAAGACAGACACATACACAGCTACAGCAGTACATACACTCCAGTTTAATCCCATTGTTTTATAGATTCTGCTGTAACTGCATATTGATCTGGATGATGGGAGGAGAGGATGGGAGATGCACTCCTCCATAATCAATTGATTAGACATCAGTTATCCTATTGACTATCCTCCAAGGGGGGGGGGGGGGGGGGCGCTCCACAAGGCTGTAAAATACAGAGCACACTTCTCTGGCCTCCATCAAAAACACTGGGATCATCTGCTATTAGCGGGAACAAAACTTTTCTAATGGGATCAAATTAACTCTAATACTGAGACCCATGCAGCCATCGTTATGCTATATGTGCAGTTCTCGTAATGCTATATGTGCAGCCATCGTTATGCTATATGTGCAGTTATCGTAATGCTATATGTGCAGCTATCGTTATGCTATATGTGCAGCTATCGTTATGCTATATGTGCAGTTATCGTAATGCTGTATGTGCAGCTATTGTTATGCTATATGTGCAGCTATCGTTATGCTATATGTGCAGTTATCGTAATGGTATATGTGCAGCCATCGTTATGCTATATGTGCAGCTATCGTAATGCTTTATGTGCAGCTATTGTTATGCTATATGTGCAGCTATCATTATGCTATATGTGCAGCTATCGTAATGCTATATGTGCAGCTATCGTTAAGCTATATGTGCAGCTATCGTTATGCTAAATGTGCAGCTATCGTTATGCTATATGTGCAGCTATCATTATACTATATGTGTAGCTATCGTTATGCTATATGTGCAGCTATCGTTATACTATATGTGTAGCTATCGTTATGCTATATGTGCAACTATTGTTATGCTATATGTACAAATCATGTACAAACTTATTTTTTTAAGTCTGCTGTTCTTCAAAACCCGCTCTGTTAAGCTGTTCATTTAAATTTAGAGAGAGAGAGTGCTGGGGGCAAATCATTGGTCTGGCACACACACACACACACACACACACACACACACACACACACACACACACGCGCGCGCGCGCACACACACACACACCCACATGTCTAAATTCACCTACCCCCACTCCTCCTGTCAAAACACACATGACACTACGCACACACACACACACACACACACACACACACACACACACACACACACACACACACACACACACACACACACACACACACACACACACACACACACACACACACACAGTGTCTGCATGTGATGCGAGGGCGGTGACAGTAAGGCTGTAACCCCGTAGCGGTGGAGTGAAGTGGTTCTCCAGCCGGGCCGCTGACGTTCACACTTAAATGCTTTAATAGGACTAAAGTAGACTGAGGCCGCCAGTGACGCAGGAGAGCTAAAACGGGCTCACCACAGTGCAGGTCTGCGCCCTGCCTATTGGACACTGCTATTTCCAATCCCACAATCCCTCATCAGGCTCACCAACTTTGTTTTATATGTAGTATGTACTGTGTATGTCTATATATATACATATATATATACAGTATATATATGTATATATACGTATATATACATATATATATACAGTATATATATGTATATATACGTATATATAAATATATATAGATATATATATATATATACGTATATATACACAGTATATATATGTATATATACGTATATGTATATATAAATATATATACACTTGTATGTATGTATGCATGTATATATATATATATATACAGTATATACTTATACTTATACATATATATATATATGTACATATAAATGTATGTATATATGGGTATATACATATACAGACAGACAGACAGACAGACAGACAGACAGACAGACAGACAGACAGACATACAAGTGTATTCACTGCTAGCCAGGCCCCAGATAGCTCAACAGTTATTTTAGCTATGGGGAGCAGTGGGGCATGCTGGACTAATGCTATTTGAGATTATGAGATGTGTAAGAAGTAGTACTTTACATCCGAAAGGTGTCAACTTTTTCATCCAAATATTTGTTTGTGTCCTCCGGTGTTATATACAGCTCATCGTATATATGTACAAATGAATAATTTAAAATAAAACAATCAAACAAAGATTTTTTTTAATAAGTAACAGTATAGTTGAAACAGAATGTCTCTCGAAAAGCAGTTTTTAAGGGCATTTTATTTACCCAATCTTTTTAGCATGATGTCCATAATAAAAATGATGTAATCGGTATTATTGTGTAATTGAATATGTAATTGAATATGTAATTGTATTATCAGTGTGTGCCTGTGCTGCCCATCATGCATTGCTCTGTGCGTGTAGGCCGGTGCCAAGGAGCCTGAGCGATACTGTGACAGGAGCAGGCGGGTCCTCAGCCATTACCTTGGACTTGGAGCGCTGTGATCCTGTTAAGTGTTCACCATCTTATCAACATGGCAGCCAAAAAAGACAACACCAACGTCAGAGATTTAAATAAAAATCGATATATAAAAAAAAAATATATATATATATATATATATATATATATAATGTACTTATATATATATAAATACTTAATAAAAGCACTGGATATTTTATTGAAAACCCACCAAAATTCACCAAAGCAACCAAAATGTATAACAACCAAACAACAAGATAAGCAAACTCTCTGGGGTGAGTTTATAGCTGTAGCTTAGCCTTCAAGCTGTGCCTTTCCCTCCTCTGACTTCTTTATATTGTGTTGTGATAAAAAGGACTGAGGGGTTAAATGTTTGTCCAGCTGAAACAACACAGTAAAACTCCTTCTCTGTGTGTCTCTCTAGCCGCAAGGCATCAGAGCTCCAGTGCTAAATATAGCCAGTGTTGGCTCCATGCCCCTGTCTTGGGGAACAGTTCATATTATGGAGGAAGATTACATTTTTTAAAGGGACAGCCTGCTTGACCAGTCCTGTATCAGTGGTCAGACATGACATTTCACTGTATTTTGCAGGGCAGTTTCATTATATTTGCAATGAATCTTGGCAACGTGAGATGTCCCCCACTCAATGTCATATTTATCCACCCATCCATCCATCCGCTTATCCAGATCGGGTCGCGGAGGCAGCGGCTCCAGCAGGAACTGAGCTGCATGTCATAGTTAATGGATGCAAATGTTGAATTCTCTTATTATATAACTGAAAACCAACAGTAGGAAAAATAATGGTCTGTTTCACAAAAGTACTATAAATAGAACCTGTGTTTATTTAACAAACTGCCTAAAGATAACCGGGTATTTTGGAAGTTAAAAAGTATAAGCATATATTTGAAAAAAAAGCTATTAAAACACATTTTGAGCTACGAGAATTATAACCAACACAAACATACGTTTGCAAAATTTGATTTTAACAGCCGATTGGCTACTATATTTGAAAGCCCCAATTCCTCATGAGTCAATTAGTTAAAACCTAATCAAACTGGAATCATGATCCCCTCCACTGAATGATAGGGGGCCAGATCTGATTATGAGCCATACAAATAATGGCATGGATATATCGTTGTATGGACAGCAAGATACATCTTGCATACATTTCTGAAATGTCACACAATTCCACTCTATTCAGGGTTCGGGTCAGGGTTAGGGTAAGGCATTTAACACATACAGAGACCGACTAGGGTCACTGATGATGGGTTGAACAGTTATGTAAGAGACAGCCAGAACCATGCATCGCTGAATGCGATTCTTCAAATCTTCTGGGAACTGGGAACCAGGCAACATGTATATGTTAAGGTCACATAGCCCCCTGTTCTCATAGATCTCTGCATGATTGACATTCAGAATTAGAATTAGATTATCATGAAAAGTTTGATAGATATAATTCACCCTTGGACGTGCATTATACCTTTGGAAAAGGCATAATGGTCATCCAAGGGTGAAAGGCAAAGACCTTATCAAAATAATAATATAAATCTTATATAATTTATATAGCAAGGTCAATATAATATAAGTTTATTTCACACTAAGTAGATTGTTTGCTTGTAAGTTAGTAAGATATTGTTCTATTGTTTGCCAACATATTGTACTTTTACCTGAGCACTACCTCAGTTCTTGGAGACTTGTTAGGAATGAAATGCACTTTTGACTTCTGGTGACGAGTTGTTCTCTTACCTATACTTATTTTTACTTTATATAACACTCATACCATCACTACCATATGGAGCTTGGATAACAACAATTGAACTCTGTAATGTTGCTAAAGCTGTGTTAAGTGTGTGACAAAAAATTTACTTCAGCTTGAACTTTGCTTGAAAAAATATTAAATGAAAACAAACAGTTATAAAGGCAGAAGAACTGTGTACCAAAGTGCACATTTAGTCCAATACATTGTGTTAAATGGACTCAGTGCATGAATGGAAGACTCTATTATGTCTGCCATGTGTTTTCTGAAAGGGGCTTTTGTGTTTTTCTCCGTTGACTTGGGTCACTGGCAAATGAAGCACTGGCCCTGGAAACAACACTGCATTGAATCACGCAATATTGCGATATATTAAGACGAAGTCACCAAAATGCTAAATAAGGAGGATTGAATCCTCTTTATTGGTCACATGTACACACACACACACACACACACACACACACACACACACACACACACACACACACACACACACACACACACACACACACACACACACACACACACACACACACACACACACACAGTGAAATGCATTTAACCCATCCTAGTATTAGGAGCAGTGGAGCAGCTATTATATATACAGCGCCCGGGGAGCAGTGTAGGTCTGGTGGGTCTGGTGCCTTGCTCAAGGGCACCTCGGCAGTGCCCATGTGTTTCTGGGATTTGAACCGGTGACCACCCCCCCCCCTCCCCCCCACAACTATGACTCCAGTCTAGTTAAGTTACTTATTTAAACTGATTTGTTTTTTCTTGATTGTGATTCTTGAGCATTTTTATACTGGCTAGCTTTCAGCATATACTGCCTATTAAGAAGTACTGCGAGCCCAGTGGATCTCTCACACTGACAACTGTGAGCAGAATGAGGAATGAGCAGAATGAGTAGGTGGCAGTAAGAAACACCACTGACAACACACCCCGGGCTGAGGGGGAGAGGTTGGGAAAACAAAACGACCAAGAGTCGGAGGAATGCTTGAAAACAGGATCCCAAATCAAATCAAAAGGTTGATCTTTTTGCTATCCTTTAACCTCTCTCTCGTTACACACACACACACACACACACATATATATATAATATATATATATATATATATATATATATATATATATATATATATATATATAATATATATATATATATATGTGAGGAGTTAGATGGAGAACAGACAGAAGAGCAGGAGGAATGAGTCCTCCATCTGCAGAGAGAGAGAGAGAGAGAGAGAGAGAGAGAGAGAGAGAGAGAGAGAGAGAGAGAGAGAGAGAGAGGAGAGAGAGAGAGAGAGAGAGAGAGAGAGAGAAGAGAGAGAGCGAGAGAGAGAGAAGAGAGAGAGAGTGGTGTGTGGTGGGTGTGGGGGGTGTGTGGGTGTGTGGTGTGGTGTGTGTGTGTGTGTGTGGTGTGTGTGTGCGTGTGTCTGCTGCAGGAGCAGAACAAGACAGCTGTGTTTGGTGAGGTATTTTTAAACACATCAATGCTGCTCCAATCCCCTAGCCTCACTGACCTATTTTTAGCCCTTGCCGCCATTGTTCTATTTTTGTCACCTATGGGGCCACGCAGTTGTTGATTCACATGCAAATCAAGCTCCCTCTCTCTCTCTATCTCTCTCTATCTCTCTCTCTCTCTCTCTCTCTCTCTCTCTCTCTCTCTCTCTCTCCCATTCGCTACTGCGGCGGCTTCACAGCATACATACATGCATACTCTGCTCAACATTTCCTCCTTAATCTCTGCTTAGATACCTCGCTGAACAGGAAATAGGCGACAAGAGCACGGAGGAAACCACAGAAGAGACACAGACAGTCAGCACACAGAAGAGAAGGATCAGGGGAGCAAGCAACAGTGTGTGTGTGTGTGTGTGCGTGTGTGTGTGTGCGTGTGTGTGTGTGGTGTGTGTGTGAGTGGAGTCAGTCAGCTCAGTGTAACACGGCGTGGGTTTTCAACGAACACACAGCCACCCACTCCTCCTCCTCCTCCTCCTCCTCCTGCTCGGCACGCCGTCTGTGCGCGTCAGTTGCAGACTGAGGCACCAGGCTAGAAGCGCGGAAGCAGAAAAAAAACAAGAGAGGAGCTGCAGGACTGTGTGGTTATTGCTTCACAGTGAGAGTGGTTCTCTCTCTCTCTCTCTCTCTCTCTCTCTCTCTCTCTCTCTCTCTCTCTCTCTCTCTCTCTCTCTCTCTCTCTCTCTCTCTCTCTCTCTCTCTCTCTCTCCCTCTCTCTTCCTCTCCCTCACTCCCTCGGGTGGCCGAGGGGTTGTCTCCATCGTGACAGGAAGCGCAGGGCTTGCTTGCGATGAGACCTGACTGAGCGCTGACTGGAGTATGCTGCAGACGATTTACGAGGGCGAGTCGAGTTTCTCCACCTCCACCACCACAGAGCGGCTGCGCCTCGGACACCAGCAGCATCTCTCTGGCCACACCACCACCACCACCACCACCGAGATGCACAACGTGAACAACACAGGTAAGCACACCCCCCCCCCCCAGATCTGTTCTTAGCTCCTCCATCTCTATTTCTATCCTGCCCCCCCCCCCATCGCTCACATTCTAGGCTTTCTCTCCTCGTCTCACTATCTCTAGATCTGCTACCACCACTTGCCTACCTCTTCCTATTTTACATCCTCTCTCTCTCTCTCTCTCTCTCTCTCTCTCTCTCTCTCTCTCTCTCTCTCTCTCTCTCTCTCTCTCTCTCTCTCTCTCTCTCTCTCTCTCTCTCTCTCTCTCTCTCTCTCTCTCTCTCTCTCCTCACACACACACACACACACACACACACACACACACACACACACACACACACACACACACACACACACACACACACACACACACACACACACACACGCTCTCAAACTCGCTGGTCTCGCCGTGGCACTCGCAAACTCTTTGCTCTCACCCGGTTTCTTGGCTCTTGTGAGAGTGTCCGTTTGGTGAGAACCGAAGGTCGTCACTTCTCAGCATAGCAAGGTGTTTTTAAGAAGGCACTGCTCTCCCTCTCTCTCTCTCTCTCTCGATCCAGGTATTTATTATTATTGCTGTTATTATTTTATATCTTCACTGTTAAATGCTGGACGGATGTCCCTTTAAAGCCTTGTGAGTTGTTGGCTGACGTACAGTATGTGAAGCTGTGTGTGAACGCCCATGTAGGTGTTCAGAATCAAATATGTGGGAACATCTTGTTGTGGCTTCACAAAACGAAATATGTGTGATGACAAACACAGTGGTGTGTGTGTGTGTGTGTGTGTGTGTGTGTGTGTGTGTGTGTGTGTGTGTGTGTGTGTGTGTGTGTGTGTGTGTGTGTGTGTGTGTGTGTGTGTGTGTGTGTGTGTGTGTGTGTGTGTGTGTGTGTGTGTGTGTGTGTGTGTGTGTGTGTGTGTGTGTGAACGCTTATCCATGTTGTCACCCTGTACTTTTAAACGGGAAGAGGAAACGTGATGAAAATAACGATTGGAAAAAAATCTAAAAAAGGTTTGTTCGCAGGATATTTACATACACGGACAATGATGCTCTATTTATATATCTATATACTCACACAGAGCATCAGTGTGTGTGTGTGTGTGTGGGTGTGTGTGTGTGAGTAATGCCTGTTGCCTCTGTATTGACTCAAGATGAGTCACCGCCTTTGTACTCAACCTTTAGGTGTAATTCAAAACACCTAGTCATTATTATTTTTCGGGGGGGGGGAGAGAAAAAACGAGTCGAGAACATTTTAGGGCATGTTGTAAAAGGCGCATGTAAAATGTCATGTGCGCCCTGCTGGAGAGTGTGCGTAATGGAGGTGTGGGGGGGGGGGGGGGGGGGGGTGGAGGAGGGGGGGGGGGGGTGAGTTAGTCATATGAGCTGTTTAAAATAGCATTGGAGTACAACTAGTGGCTTATAAAAGACAATAACATGTTGTTTGAGGGTTGTCCTAAGCGTAGTGTGAATATATATATATATATATTTAACAACGATCATTCTGAGAGAGAGAAAAAAGAGACCAAAAGACAAAACAACACGGATGTGTTGGGTTTAAACAATCATGGAGGGGATGTTAAGGTTATTTTTATTAGTTTGCGTCAAAACACCAGATCAGTAACTGCATTGGACTCTCGGATAAGGCTTAAAGCACAGGCGGGACATACTGTATGCTGTATGCTTTCGTGTTCCCTGTGAGCTAAACAACAGATATTTCAGAGTGCCTGAATCCAGGGCTTCTTGCTTATTCTGTGGGTCAGCTATTCTTGGGTGAGCTATTTAAAGCTTATGGCATTAGGCTGCTAAGATTAGTCTCTGAGTTATAGTTCCATCTCAGCATGCAGCTTCTATAATAGTCCCGGGGAGGAGAGGCTTATAAAAGAACACTTGCTTCATATTTTGCCATGTGTTTCCTTCAAATAATAATATTAATAATGTGTTTGATTGATATATTGGTGAATGACAAAACCGATAGGATATTGAAAAGGCTTTAGATGTTACTTGGGTCTTTTATTTTGTCTTTGAGTGGATACATTCACAACAAACATACTGTAGATTTTGACATATGTGCACGGTGCCTCGCTGCTTTAATGTTTAAAGTAGTGAGCAGAATTGTGAGCACTGAATTGTTTTAAATAAATGACAACAGGCTCCTCAGATTGGATCTCCACTTGAAGGGTTAGTAATTACTAGGGGGGGGAAGCTTCTTTCAATTGAAACCTTTTAGAGAACAACAATAGTGCACATTTGAAGCCCTCTCTTATCATCTTCACTATTAGCCTCATTTGAACCTTTAGTGGGCAGCAGCCCAAATGCTAGCAGCACAGCAGAACTCTGGTCACTGTACAGTACTTAATTCACTGAGGATACTTCTATGTGGCAGATATGAAAATGTAAATATTTGTGCTGTGATATATGTAACGTTATATAACGACACGTGTTAACGTACCAACAGAGGCTATAGCGTATACTTTATATTGTACAGCCACGCCCCTCCTTCAAAAACACTCTGTACTCAAGCCCCGCTTGAATCTTCTTTAGCTGTGAAACTGTGTGTTTGTTAGGGTGTGTGTGTGTGTGTGTGTGTGTGTGTGTGTGTGGTGTGTGTGTGTGTGTGTGTGTGTGTGGTGTGTGTGTGGTGGTGGTGTGTGGTGTGTGTGTGTGTGTGTGTGGTGTGTGTGAGTGTGTGTGGTGTGTGGTGTGTGTGCGTCGTGTGTGTGTGCGCGTTGTGTCTGCAAGATAATACCATGGTTAATACCAATAATGAAAGTGTAGTGAATGAAGTATGAAGCAGCTCTCTCGTTCTCTCTGCTCTCGTTCTTTCATGCCTTATACCTTACTTTAAATGCAGTTCAGTTGATTTAGCATGTTGCTGTTGTTGCTGTCACTAGAGGCACCTTAAGGCTGGATAGAAACTACAACTTGACTCCCTGGGGCAGAGAGAGAGAGAGCGGTGGTGCTGGTGGTGGTGGCTCTGGGGCTGTCTTTTGTTAGCAGATAGCCAGCCAGCCACAGCCTCTGCCTCAGCTGCGAGGACGAGGCCCCGGGACTTCAAAATAGCGGCCTGTTTCCTGCTTTAGACATAGCAGCTGCCCAAAATAACAAGGCACTTAATGAAAGACACAGCATCGCATAGCAGCCCAGAGCATCCGTTTATTTTTGCCCCCGAAACATCTTCTGCATCTCTGCTTCTATTTATATGGCGGAGTGGATGGAGTTTCAGCCTGCAAGTGTTATACTGTTGCATGGTAGATTCATGAAGTTCAAAATATAAACACAAAGGGGTGAGATTGCAGGATTACAGGAATTAAACATGTTGTACAGTTTGACTTATCCCAAAGGAAGCCTCTCAGAACTATGATTCAAGATTTACGTTGATTTTGTACGTTGAAGTACAATGGAATGCTTACTCCCCATTCCCTCCCGCAGTATGAATTTCCTACTACTATACTATGCTAAACAATACTATACTATAAACAGCACTATATACTGCATATGATATGCTTTACTTTATACTATAAACAATATATTAACTAACTATATACTATAAGCTATAAATGAGCCACCTTATTGTGTCAAGGGTTTTTACAATGACCAGAATTATCAAAAGACTATATTAAAATGACCTACTAACCAAATGCAATAGTTTTGAAATTGTGTCTGAACATGTTAGCAGTATATTGTTTTGCAACAAGATATAATAAATGTCCATTTCCCACTAGCTTTTGGTTTTACATTGTTAGTGGAAGTAATTGGCAGTGACAGGTTCTGCCACCAAACTTGCTCGTCAATGCTTAAAGTAGTTAATCGAAATAGAAAATAGCTTAAAGTATTCCGTTTGTTGTTTAACCGGAACAAAAACAATTATGACCTAAATGTGGCGAGTGAAAGAAATGAAGCTGAGATCCAGCCTGTAAATAAACACCATGGTCTATTGCTTAACTTGTGATTACATTCTCACGCCGACTCTAAATTACATAATATGTTTCCCAGACTCTTGCATGCATATGTCTCTAGTCGTGTCACGCACACAGTCCCTATACACAGGCACTGGTCGTGTGTGTGTGTGTGTGTGTGTGTGTGTGTGTGTGGTGTGTGTGTGTGTGTGTGTGTGTGTGTGTGGTGTGTGTGTGTGTGTGTGTGTGTGTGTGTGTGTGTGTGTGTGTGTGTGTGTGTGTGTGTGTGTGTGTGTGTGTGTGTGTGGTGTGTGTGTGTGTGTGTGTGTGTGTGTGTGTGTGGTGTGTGTGTGTGTGTGTGTGTGTGTGTGTGTGTGTGTGTGTGTGTGTATTCTCTTATCCCTTTGGTTCGGGAAGTCGACTAATGTGGCTTCTGGGGGGGGGGGGGGGGGGAGGGTCTTAAATGAAAGACACACTTATTGTGAAAGGACCGCTGCCGTCGTCATTCTGAACACCAGCAGCAGCGGCAGCACATCTAATGAGAGGCAGATTGGTCCATAGGAATAACCACCGTGAGACCATCGGCGGTGCCTCTCCGCAGCGGGAGAGAGAGAGCGGTCACAGGGCGTGAGTCACGGGGGGGGGGGGGGGGACGCTCCTTGGAGCTAAAAACAAATTAGGTACCTGTCATTCATAAATCTCTTGTTTACCAGCGGCGGCTGATGTTTCCAAGCACTAGTCTTATCATGTTGCTATTTTTTTGTTTTACCGCAATTTCCTTTGCCACTTCTAAATCCATGTGCTGATTAGAAGTACTCATTTAACCTTACATAAATGCTACATTTATATTTTATTTTCGCCGTGTTAAACTGAGCAGACTAGCCTCACTAGTGTGACTGTCTTTCACACGTCGACTATATTAAGACCCTGCTCAGAAAAGCATTTATATTTAGACCCTGGTTACTGGTTCTGTGCTCTCCTCTACCCTAGGAACATTTTCAGAATACATACGACAGATCCATTTTTAGTTCCAGTCAGGTCGTTTTATGGCGCAATTAGGAATTTCAAATTTAATCCGACACATAGTAAATGCACTAGCTTGTGTTTATCAAAGAAGCGTATGGAGCTGAATTAACACTTGTCTTGTTTTAGCTATTATGTTTAAATTGAGCCCACAGTGGCCCCACAATCTCTTCAGTTCTCCATCCTTCCTACGGGCTACAACCCAATACAACACAACCAGCATCTCCGGCTCGGTCCAGAGCTGGCTCATAACCCCTACCAGCCAACCAGAATCTCTCCTCCTCTCATTCTCTCCTCCTTCTCCTCTTCTCTTTCTATCTCCTCTCCACCCTTCCTCCGCCTCCTCTTCTTCTCCTCTTTCCTTCTCTCTCCGCCTCTCCTCCTCTTTCCTCCTATTTCCTCCTCTCTTTGCTCCCCCCTCCTCTTCTCCACCTCTTTCCTCCTCTCCTCCTCCTCTTTCCTCCTCTCCTCCCGTCCTCCTCTCCT
The DNA here is from genome assembly GCA_027704905.1 of Muraenolepis orangiensis. Classification (NCBI taxonomy): domain Eukaryota; kingdom Metazoa; phylum Chordata; class Actinopteri; order Gadiformes; family Muraenolepididae; genus Muraenolepis; species Muraenolepis orangiensis. Next base: position 15,850,178 of record CM051008.1, read on the forward strand.
ACTCTCCTCCTCCTCTCGTCCTCCTCCTCTCCTCCCTCATCTTCTCCTACTCTCCTCCTCCTCTCCCTCCTCCTCTTCCTTCTCTCCTCCTCTCCTCCCTCCTCCTCTCCTACTCTCCTCCTCTCAACCGCTCCTCCTCTCCGCCTCTCCTCCTCCTCTCATCCTCTCCTCCTATTTCCTCTTATTTCCTCCTCTCTCCTCTCCTCCTTGCTCCTCCTCCTCTCCGCCCCTCATCCTCTCCTTCTCCTCTTCTCTCCGCCTCTCCTCCTCCTCTCATCCTCTCCTCCTACTCCCCTTCTCTCCTCCTCCTCTCCTCCTACTCCCCCTCTCTCCTCCTCCTCTTCTCCCCCTCTCCCCTACTCTCCTCTCCTCCTCCTCTCCTCCAGACCACTGTCTGTGATGATGACGTGGTGTCCATGATCAAAGTAAGGCTCCTTAATGATGGCCTCAGCCAGGATACAGAATGAAAGAGGAGATTAATTAGGTATCACAGTGGCTCCCAGTCTCTCTGCCAGCAGGTGTGGGCCTTTTCCCCCCATCTATTTTTAGGTCCATTAGGTGATAGAGAGAGAGAGAGAGAGATACGAGAGAGAGAGAGAGAGAGAGAGAGAGAGAGAGAGAGAGCTAGCGCCAGGGCTGTCTGACTCACTGAGCCTTTCAGTGGTTCACAGGTTCACAGACCGGCCCCTTGCCACAGCAAAAAAAAAAAAGAAAACCGTCCCCTTGTCTAGTAGTGCTTACAAGCCCAAGATTAATATTCCTCTCAGCAGAAGGAAGGCCTGCGCTACAGGTGCCCACTGTTCTCTTACTCTCTCTCTCTCTATTGCTCTCTCTCTCTCTCTCTCTCTCTCTCTCTCTCTCTCTCTCTCTCTCTCTCCTCTCTCTCTCTCTCTCTCTCTCTCTCTCTCTCTCTCTCTCTCTCTCTCTCTCTCTCTCTCTCTCTCTCTCTCTCTCTCTCTCTCTCTCTCTCTCTATTGCTCTCTCTCTTGCTACCTTATGTCTGTGAATGTGTTTTCTGAGACAAGAAACCCCTGCACCAATGAATGCCTTCATGTTGTGTTTCATAATGCAGCCTTTTATTCACTGTGCTTCTCTCTCATGCTTCTACACTTTTTTAAATTTCCTTTCCTATGATTCATTTGTGCTTCGTCTCTGTCTCTCTCGTCTCTCTCTCTCTCTCTCCTCCTCTCTCCTCTCTCTCTCTCTCTCTCCCTCTCCTCTCTCTCTCTCCCTCTCTCTCTCTCTCTCTCTCTCTATCTCTCTCTCTCTCTCTCTCTCTCTCTCTCTCTCTCTCTCTCTCTCTCTCTCTCTCTCTCTCTCTCTCTCTCTCTCTGTACGTATGTCCCTCTGTGTCTCTCTGCTGGGGACTCCGGTCTTATATAACGGACCCAAAGGCCAACGCGGTAGTGGACGTGTTGGCAGGAGATGCCACGCGGAGAGGCTCAATATCCGCAGGATGGCGAGACATAATTACGCTGCCGTTTGTTACCATGGCAGCAGCGATATGGGGGGGGGGGGGGGGGTGGTGGGGGAGAGAGAGAGGGGGAGTGGGGGGGGGGGGGGGGGGTGCTTGTCGTAGACCAGGATTGCACCACTTGCTTCTATGTTGCTATTTATAATGGTCATCAGCACCCACACGGCATTGGTGGTGGCTAAGAAAAAACACAAGCTGTGACAAAACAAATGGGCTCCGGCATGCCTCACGCTATGGGGAGAGTTGGAAGCGTCGCCGGGTTGTAATTGACAGCTAGTATTGATAGCAGCGTTTTCCTTAGTGTTTTGGTCGACACAGAGCGTCCTTATTAGCACTCTAGGCCTGATGGATGGGGAACAGCGTGTGTATTTATGCTTCTTTCTGTTTCTGTAAACAAAAAGGTTGAGTGTGTCTGGTTTTCCCGCCGGCTTCCTGGCTTACAGGTGGTGTTATTATGAAGGAAGTCTGACACCCCTGAGAGGATGAACCCTCCTCCTCCCCCCTCACTCCCTGCCCCTCCCCTCAGGCATTGGAGGGCGGTTTGCCGTCCTCTCTTTGGTTTAGAATAGATTTGATTATATTCAAATGTATTGTAGTCATTGCACAGCACACGTACAGTACAGCGAAAATAATTTGGCATCTAACCAGAGTGCAAATGGATGCAACATGCAACAAGCTGTATAATGCTTTCATTATACTACTTGTAGTACTACTACACTACTTTTTCGCAGAAACGCCAAATACAATTGTTTCACTGTACTGGCTTTTTGCGCAGAATGCTGTGTGATACCGTTGGCTTTCAGCAAAATCTCAGTCCTCTTTGTCTGCCAAAAATACAGTTACCACACAGATGGGGAAGAGAAGAAGGAAAAAATAAAAATATATATAGAAATGGATTCCGCGGCTCCCCCTGTTCCGACAATCCCCTCTGGGGGTTGGGAGATGGAGCTGCCTTGTCTTCTGCTTGTGTCTCAGCATGCCATTGATTCCCCTTAGGAACAAGCTATATTTAGAGCCTTTAGAAGCAGGGGATGCCCTCTCGCATCCCATCTGGCCATCACCTAGGATGGGGAGAGATGCTCGTCAGGGACAAAGACATGTCCACGCAATGTGGGCCTCTCAGTGACTGTGCAGAGAGGGAAGAACACATACAAGATACATAAAGTATAAATCTCAAAAACAACACCATAAAAATAGAATAAAATAATATATACAATACAATTAACAAAAAAAGAGCAGCAAAGTGACTTAAATTATATGTACATGTTTATTTATTAATTATCTTTTTACAACAATCTTTCAAAAGCATTTAAAGTGCCAGTAGTGCAGCAGCATCATGAATACACACACACACACACGCATGCACGCAAGCACACACGCACACACACACACGCGCACACACACGCACACGCACACACACACACACACACGCACACGCACACGCACACACGCACACGCACACGCACACACACACACACACACACATTACGAGTTCCATACGGCCTGGACTGGAAGGAGGAATATCTACATGATGTTCCAGGATGTTCTGTTGGTGAATCTCTGGCTATTTACTGAACAGTAGGCAGAGGTTTTGGTGGAGGTCCTTTGTAATGACCAGCTCAGTGTTTCGTGCCAGACAACCATTGAGACTGTGATGTGGTCTCTCCCAGTGGGATCTTTGCTTCCTGATGTCATCTGTTGTTTGTTTACAGGAACTGTGATATAATTGAGGTTTTTACTGAGGATCACAGGAGAAGACGTCACTTCTTCATTTCCGCCCCAATTATCTTCCATTCCTTATCTTCCAAACACAACACATCCCTGCTTTAAATGAATCGGCCTAAATTATTTAAAAACATGATTCCTTCCTCTGTATAGCACTCTGAATGGGAGTAAGTTGCAACTAACCGTGCCTTCCCAATACAAACCTGTGTGCGGAGATACGTAAGCATGGGGGAAAGCTAAATGTCTCTCTGTCTTATCCCTCAGTGGACATTAAGTCAGAGGTCCTGGACGTGGATCCCGTCTCCCCGCTGGACCTGCGCAAGGAGCTGAGGATGCTGGGCCCGGGGTCAGATCCCGGCATGTGGGAGCGCCAGCTGCAGCAGGAGCTGCTGCTCATCCAGAAGCAGCAACAGATCCAGAAGCAGCTCCTCATCAGCGAGTTCCAGAAGCAACACGAGAGCCTGACTCGCCAGCACCAGGCCCAGCTCCAGGAGCACCTAAAGGTCAGCACTGGGGCTCCCGCAGCACTTATGGTGGTGGTGTAAATGCTGGGAGACGCGGTGTATCAAACACAACAGAAAGGGGCGATGCTGAATAACCCACCAAATGAGACACAACATCTCAGAATGGGCCACGAGGACAGAACAGGCGCAGCATGCGGGGGAGAAGAGGCTGGTGGGGGTGAAGAGGCTGGTAGGGGAGGAGAGGCGGGTGGGGTGCGAGAAGAGGCTGGTGATGGAGAATAGGCTGATGGAGGAGAGGCTGGTAGAGGAGGAGAGGCTGGTGGAGGAGGAGAGGCGGGTGGGGGAGGAGAGGCTGGTGGGGCAGCAGAGGTTGGTGGGGGAGGAGAGGCTGATGGAGAAGAAGAGGCTGGTGGGGGTGCAGAGGCTGGTGGGGGAGGAGAGGCTGGTGGAGGAGGAGAGGCTGGTGGGGGAGGAGAAGCTGGTGGAGGAGGAGAGGCCGATGGAGGAGGAGAGGCTGATGGGGGAGGAGAGGCTGATAGGGGGGGAGAGGCAGATGGGGGAGGAGAGGCTGGTATAAGAGAAGAGGCTGGTAGAGGAGGAGAGGCTGATGGGAGAGGAGAGGCTGGTGGGGGAGGAGAGGCTGGTGGGGAGGAGAGGCTGGTGGAGGAGGAGAGACTGGTGTGGGGGAGAGGCTGGTGGGGGAGGAGAGGCTGGTGTGGGGGAGAGGCTGGTGGGGGAGGAGAGACTGGTGTGGGGGAGAGGCTGGTGGGGGAGGAGAGGCTGGTGTGGGGAAGAGACTGGTGGGGGAGAAGTGGCTGGTGGAGGAGAAGAGGCTGGTGGAGGAGGAGAGGCTGGTGGAGGAGGAGAGGCTGGTGCAGGAGGAGAGGCTGGTGGAGGAGGAGAGGCTGACCCGGACCCGGGTCACAAATTAATGAGGGCTCAGGGGTAAAAGTGCTGTTGTAATGAATTCCTTTGTTCTTTGTTGATCACATGCTGTGCACTGTGTCGTATTATTTTTCAAAAGCTGCTAATAAAAAAGTACAAAATGACCCTGAAACAAAACAAATCTAGCTGCCAACGATGTCGCCAGGATAAAAAAGGCATAATTATATGTAACTCAATGCTTAACTTAAATTCTCTCCCCTCTACGCATATGAATATGCATAAATGTATATATATGTAATCCCGTCTGGGATGACTAAAGTTGATCTTGTCTTCTGATAATTTAGTAATGTCCTTCAGTCTTTAAGTCTTATCATGGTAAAGTCATGGTTCTGGTGTTGTCCAGCTCCAACAGGAGCTCCAGGTCATGAAACAGCAGCAGGAGCTGGTGGAGAAGGAGCGGCGCCTGGAACAGCAACACCAACAACAACAGCAACAGCAACAACAGCAACAGCAACAACAACAGATACAACAACAACAACAACAGATACAACAACAACAACAACAACACCAACACCAACAGCAGCAGCAGAGCCAGCAGGAGCGCGAGCAGGAGAGGCACCGCCGAGAGCAGCACCTCTCTGGCCTCTCTGGCCTCCGGGGGAAGGAGCGCTCCAGAGAGAGTAAGAGTTCAGCACCGCCATCCACACCGTCCAGCACCACCATCCCTCCACCCCTTCAGCACCACCTCCCTCCAGCCAGCACCTGACCCTTCACCCCTCTCTACACCACCTCCCTCCACCCCTCCAGCCAGCACCTGACCCTTCACCCCTCCAGCCTACACCACCTCCCTCCACCCCTCCAGCCTACTCCACCTCCCTCCACCCCTTCAGCACCACCTCCCTCCAGCCAACACCACCTCCCTCCATCCCTCCAGCCAACACCACCTCCCTCCAGCCCTCCATCCAACACCACCTCCCTCCATCCCTCTAGCCAACACCACCTCCCTCCAGCCTACTCCACCTCTCCAGCCTACACCACCTCCCTCCACCCCTCCAGCCACCACTACCTCCCTCCCTTCCTCCAGCCTACACCATCTCCCTCCACCCCTCCAGCCTACACCCCCTCCCTCCACCCCTCCAGCCTACACCACCTCCCTCCACTCCTCCAGCCTACACCACCTCCCTCCACCCCTCCAGCCAACACCACCTCCATCCACCCCTCCACCACCACCCCCCAGCCCTCCAACACCATCTCCCTCCACCCTTCCAGCCACCACCACCTCCCTCCACCCCTCCAGCCTACACCACCTCCCTCCACCCCTCCAGCATACTCCACCTCCCTCCAGCCCTCCAGCCTACACCACCTCCCTCCACTCCTCCAGCCAACTCCACCCCTCCACCACCCCCTCCCTCCACCCCTCCAACATTCCAGCCACCACCACCGCCCTCCACCCATCCATCCATCACCACCTTCCTTCACTGCCACGCCCTCCATCCACCTCCACCCCTCCAGCCAACACCACCTCCCTCCACCCCTCCAGCCAACACCACCTCCCTCCACCCCTCCAGCCTATACCACCTTCCTCCACCCATCCATCCAACACCACCTCCCTCCACCCCTCCAGCCTATACCACCTTCCTCCACCCATCCATCCAACACCACCTTCCTCCACCCATCCATCCAACACCACCTTCCTCCACCCATCCATCCAACACCACCTCTCTCCAATCCTCAAACCTGCTACTCTCCCTCACCATTCATTAGTGATTTGGACAATTTGAAATACACTGAATATATATTTTTATATAATAGAGTTAAGATAAACCACTATATAGCACAGGAAATGCTTCTTAATGATGTGTTATTTATCTTTTTTTTTATAAATAATAACTAGGACATTCCCTAGAACATTTAAAGTGCATTTTCTGTCTTCTCTAATTGCAACTAAACATCAGCGGTACACTTTTTGATCATCAGTCTCTAGGACCCCGTTGGGGACTCAAAACAAAACAGCCCTAGGTCCTCCAAAAAAAGTCTTGACTACTTTCTATTTTTAGCATGTAAAAATACAATCCAAATGATTTAATCATTAGTCCCTGTTATGTTTAAGGAGTGCCATAAGGAAAGCTAAATTAAGCTAAATACATTTATAATAAATGTATTTTATAACATGCTCCTGTATAGGCTTGGATGTGTAATTGCGTTAAAACGTATTTATAATATATATATATATGTGTGTGTGAATGAGCACAGAGCACCATCACACAGGGAACCCTGCACCACTGTTTCACCACTAGGGGGAGATCACCTTACATAAAAGAGACTCTCCGTCCCAAGATAGGACCTGCGTTACTGTGGGTCCACATTATGGATAGAAGCACACAGCACAGGTTAAATACAATATGAACAAATTCTAAATAAGACATTGTAATGATGTAGCCCCACACACTGATGTTACGTAACCCCTAGGGTACCCCTTTACCGTAACCCCTAGGGTACCACTTACCGTAACCCCTGGGGTACCACTTACCCTAACCCCTTACTGTAACCCCTAGGGTACCCCTCACCGTAACCCCTAGGGTAATGTCAATCTCTGTGGCTCCGACCTCTGGCCTCACAGGTGCGGTTGCCAGTACAGAAGTCAAGCAAAAGCTGCAGGAGTTTCTGCTGAGCAAATCGGCCAAGGATCCCATCTGCAGTGGGGCCAACCACTCCCTCATCCACCACCATAAACTGTGGTACACGTGAGTGAGCTCCTTTTCAGAACCCAATACCGCAGTGATATATATATATGTATATATCCTGCTAAGACAACAGTACTGATCCTTTGTGGTTGTGTGTGTGTGTGTGTGTGTGTGTGTGTGTGTGTGTGTGTGTGTGTGTGTGTGTGTGTGTGTGTGTGTGTGTGTGTGTGTGTGTGTGTGTGTGTGTGTGTGTGTGTGTGTGTGTGTGTGTGTGTGTGTGTGTGTGTGTGTGTGTGTGTGTGTGTGTGTGTGTGTGTGTGTGCTTTGGTTTAGGTCATCCCACCACACATCCTTGGACCAAAGTTGTTCTCCGCTGGGTGGGGCGTCTCCAAACTGCCAGTACACCCTCCCATCCCCGGGAGAGAGCAAGGATGACTTCCCCCTGAGGAAGACAGGTCGGTTAGACACACGCACACACGCACACACGCATCCACACACACACACATACATGAGTACAAGTACATGCATGCACAAACGCACACATGCACCGATGCACCTATTAATAACACAATGAGTGTGGGCTGTGACCCAATGCCGACCCATGGAGACCCATGACCCATGGCTCTGCTGATGACATCAGCGAGGCTTGTGACTCAGGACTGCTGCCTCTCACCTCCCAGCCTTCAAGGCCTCTAGCTACTTTTAGCTTAGGACTTCTGCTAAAGGAAAAAACAGTGAAGTTGACCTATCGAAGTTACATTTCCGGGAAAATAACGTTCTGAACAATTGTGTCCAACACACGCACGTAACACGCACGCACGCACGCACGCACGCACGCACGCACGCACGCACACACGCACACACGCACACACACACACACACACACACACACACACACACACACACACACACACACACACACACACACACACACACACACACACACACACACACACACACACACACACAGACAGACCCTGCATACACACACTGGGTGTGCAGAAACAGTTATTGCAGTACAGAGTTACAGAGGGATGTTTTCTTCTGAATTATGGCCTTTACAAACTATTTTGAGAGCACACAGATCTCCCCCAGCTCATGTTTGTAGGCTTGGAGAAACTCTCGGAGGGGGGCGGTTGTTCAAATAAGAGCGATGTGTCCCTCTTGGTTCGCTCCATAAGCGCTCGCCAAGGTAAAAATGTCTAATTAATTCTGCAGTGAGGTCACACGTTACATAATGCTCTTTTCCCGTCTGTGTCTCTTTTAATTAAATAGGCAAACCATTATACTTGCTGAGTTATTTAACTACTGGCCTGTCTATCTGCATACACAATTTACAGATTAGGGAAAGTGAATGATATGGTGCTAGGTAAAAAGGCAATTGTTAATTGGTAATGAATCCCTGTTCTCAAATTGTTTCATGAACAGGGATTATGTTTATTGTTACTTTGGTTTAAAATTGTCAGGATAGGAAAAAACATCGGGTTCATTAAGAAAGCCTTTGGTTTGCCTTTCATTCAGCATCAATAACATTTTTCCAATGTTTTCCTCTAAGTATAATACATTATCAATCAGTAGGAACACATTTCCTGGCAGTTCGGATTCCAGAATCTATATGTGGTCATTTCCTGTGCAGGTCTTGCCTCCCCCACTTCCTGTCAGTCTTCATTTAAGTCCTCCGAGAGGTTGTGCACGCAATGTGTCCCACACAAAGGTAGCCTTGTTGCTCCCGCCTCCGGCCGTCGCTGATAGCTGATTGGCAGGTGATACTGACTGAGAGTCTCTAGGGTTAGGGTTAGGGATGGACTGTTTGTTTTAAAGATAGCCCTCTGAAAACAAAGTGGAGAGGACTCGTGTTGTGCTACACACTAGACACTAGACAAACAACAATACATACTGTATAACTATACATGTAAATCGAATACATTAAAGAGGAAGTAACATCATCATCATCATCATCATCATCATCATCATCATCATCCGTGTGCTCAAACTGAAAATGTACCACCACCACCCGCCAGCTAAATATATACATTTCACTCTCGAAACATAGTTCCACGTCATGAAGTTGTCCACGCGCTCCATATCCCCTGTGTGCTGCTATGTCCCGGGACCAGAATAGCCCGGACTTAGGGGCATGTGATGGTCTGGTGCGAGAATAGAGTCAGCTTAGCGGTGCAGAGGTGTAACACCCTCTGTGGTCTTGACCCAGTTACCATGTTGTGCATTCAGCAGGTGCAGGGAAGGATTTGAAATAGGCTCTTAAAAGGGTAATATTGCAAAGCTTAAGATTAAGGTACCACTTGTTGATTAACCTTTGGACATTCAATTTACAGAGTTAGGCAAGCAAGGAAGGAGGATGAGGAAATGTACCGTAGCCTTAGATCAAAGCAGTGCATTTAACTTAATTTGAAAGCTATTTATCTTAAAATAGTAATTCCAGTCTATTGAAGACACATAAACAGACACAGAAACGTAAAGAACGCAATGTACAATATGCAGGATTTATTGACTTGCCCCATTTGGCCTTATACATATTCCCTGGGCAAAGCCTTGATCCCCACCTGTGGCCCGACTTTTCAAGTCTAATAAGGTGATTGATTTATGACCCTGGTGTGTTCCTGCCATGGTGTGTTTTAGTTGGACCAAGGGCTGGCCAGCCTGTCAGCAGTGCTGCAGGGTCCAGGTGTTTAACATGCAGTCACAGTCAGCCCCCCCCGCCTCCACGGTGGCCTCCCGATGCCTCGAAAAAGCTACATCCCTCGCTGCTGTCTTGTGTTCCCGTGGCGACCGTTTGTGATGCAGAGCTCGGTGGCGGCAGAGCGTCTAAAAATAGAAACCAATCAGGACCGCTATGCGTGAAGCCGATTCATACGGCCTCCCTGCAGTCTATCTATCTCTTCTCCCTTTCACTCCTGCGCTTACTCCCACCCTGTCCCTCTCGCCCACACCAGCGCCGTTTATGCCACCTTAGTTAATATGCGAAGCATCTGCGGTGCTTTTGACAGGACTCTGAAAATTGCTGCATCTGGTCCAATCTGTTGGCCATGGCCCCTGCCCACCAAGCACACGTCATCACACTCCCTTCACAGCTGTGTGCCTCCGCACGCACACACACACATGTTGATGTTGCCTCCATTATTGAGGCACGATGCTTGTTGTATAACAGGTGGTTTGCATAACCTGGTTGTATCATACGAGCCCCCTGCTGGTGGGAGGCCAGCTAATCTGTTGGGGGGTGGGGGGCATCATCGTCAGGGGGGGTGGTTATGAAAGGGGGGGCGGGGGGCTGAGTAACCTACCTGGGTGTTCATAGGATGCCTCCACGCCCAGACACAACAACGCTTACTCACACACTGACTCGGCTGTACTCTCTCACTGTGGATCTCTCACTTGTAACTTGTAACCCATGACTACAGAACCCTACAGCCTGGGTCCAAGGCACCCCTGTGGTCCAACACACACCTATGTTTATTTGATGGCAGGTCTAGGATTGCAAAGGTTTTCTTTATTTTTTAAGAGTCAGATGTTGTTTTTTTGCCAGAGGATGTAAGGCAATTTATTTAAGTTATTCTGTGAAAATGTAGTGAAAATGTAACTTGGCTTAGAAAAATAGATTTTTGTTAATTGTTTTTGTTCGGTCATAATGTGGTTTGTTTGACTGGGAATGAAATGTTGTTATGTCACATACGCTTAAATCCAATTACCTCCCAGCACCCACACTGAATCAAATTACATTGCTCATTCATGTCTTAATTCTGAACTAAGTTATACATCCTTAGATGTGGATTAGAGGATTTGCTAAGCCTATTCATTGCAGGTGTGTGTGTGTGAGAGAGAGAGAGAGAGAGAGAGAGAGAGAGAGAGTGTGTGAGAGTGTCGGTACCATGTGTTTTGGCCATCTCTGTCTTGCATTAGGAGAGTGTGCTGTGGAGTGGATCTCCTAGAACGTGGGCCAGGTTTTTATTTTCTGTTAGTTTAAGTGCTGCTACTGTATCACACTGTGGTTGTCATGGCGGCAGGTTGGCTGTGTGTTGCTGAACCTAACTGGGGACAGATGAGGTGGAAATGGGCTCCACTCCACTGACACATGGATTGTGATCTGTGAAAAACCTGCTCTGAATTTCTGAAAATGATGATCTTCATGAGCTCATATATTTGTACATTACATAACAATACATTACAGTCATTTAGCAGATGCTTTTATCCAAAGCCACTTACAATAGTGTGTTTCAACAAAGGAAGGTGAGAGAACAACTCGTCACCAGAAGTCTAAAGTGAATTTCATTCCTAACAAGTCTCCAAGAACTGAGGCAGTGCTCAGGTAAAAGTACAATAAGTTCAGGTAAAAGTACATTCAGGTATAAGTACAATTAGTTGGCAAACAATATAGAACAATATCTACCTAACAATATACTTAGACAATCTACTTAGTAAGACACTAGTACACTAGTAGAAAGTGATAAGAGGATCCGGGTAGTGTTGTACACTTTGGTCATACTTGTCATACTTGATTTAAAAAAATACATTTGTTAAATGTATATTTTTGCTGTGCAGTATGTATGCTTAAAAAACGGCTCTTCCTTCCTCTGCTCTTGTATGGTCAGCCTCGGAGCCCAACCTGAAGGTCCGGTCCAGGCTGAAGCAGAAGGTCTCTGAGAGGAGGAGCAGCCCCATGCTCAAGAGGAGAGACGGAAACATCATGGCACCTTACAAGAAGAGGGCTCTGGAGCTCATGGGTAGGACCAGAGCTCTGTCTTTTGTTTAACCAGTTTATAAATATATACTGTATACACAGTATATATACAGTGTATATATATATATATATACTGTGTATACTGTATATATATATAAACTGTTTATATACAGATATATATATATATATATATATATATATAATATATATATATATACTGTAAATATCAGTATATATATATAATGTAAATATCAGTATATATATATATATAATGTAATGAAATTCAGCATTTCATTACTATTTTACTATTACTACTTCCATGTGAATGTTGATATTTTTTTATTGCTAAAGCAGGCTATCTTACTATGTATTTGATATGGTGTGACAGTCGACGTTGGCTTAAACAAACATTAAAATGGCTTGTTTGAAAGATAAGGACACAGGGTGATGAGTAAAGCATTTATTAGGTATTCACATTAGGTATTAGGAGTATCTGTGGATACCTATTGTTTTTGTGTGGATTCTTCTTCTTGTTATTATTATTATCTTTTTTTTGTTTAATTTAAAGGCTAATAACTCTCCGTCTGAATGGTCTACATACTATTTTGGCACATATATTGGGATCCCTAATCCCTTTGATTAGAGATCCAAAGATTTTGGGAGCAACTCTCCCATAGGGGGTGCTATAATTAATGGTCAAAGTCATATTATGTAGACGTCCATCTAATTGTGATGTTTTCCACAGACTCCACTCCCACTAACAGTGCCCCGGCCTCTGGCCCCAGCTCCCCTATAGGGGCCTCGAGTGCCCTGGGGGCTGAAAATGGACCATCCTCTCTGCCCACCACCACAAAAACTGAGGTATGACCCCCAAAACATCCCCAGAGTCAGAGGCAGTGGGAGGTGTTATGAGGTTTGACCCCCAAAACATCCCCAGAGTCAGAGGCAGTGGGATGTGTTATGAGGTTTGACCCCCAAAACATCCCCAGAGTCAGAGGCAGTGGGATGTGTTATGAGGTTTGACCCCCAAAACAGAGTTCCGCAGAGGATGTGTTATGCAGAGTGAGTCAAATATGCTACATAAAACATTTCTTGTTATCTCCTCTACCTGTGAAGTGCAGCTGTAACCTCAGTGCGAAGTTACCTTGCATTCATCTTTTTTTTAGCGTTGTTGCCTTTGTTGTGCCGTTGGCTCGTGGTTCTATTGTGGTCATGATTTGGCTGTGGGCCTTGTGCGAGTTTGTCTAAGGCGTTCCCAAATCCATTCTTGGATTTACTGTCCATAACTCACTGTGCTTTCAGCTCACAAAACAGATCCTCGTTGGGTCGGGGTGGTGGCAGACACACATGGCATATCGCCAAGCAATCTTAACAGGCCAGCTGTGTTTTCTTTAGCCATCGTTGTTTACACTCTCTGGGACTCCCAGTGACATTGAGATGAGATGATGGGACGATGGCCTGGCCATTGACCTTGGAGCTGGGGTGGGGGTTATGGGGAAGGGGGAGAACTGACATCCCAGGTAGCCGGAGACACCCACACGCTCATATCATAACACACGTGAGACTGCTGTTGTATCGGCGCCAAGCCGCGAGTCTCATGGCCGCCCGCGGGGCGGCCCAAAGACCTCATGTGTGTTGCAAAAGCAAGGTGTGTTACATTAGGGATCCTTTTTCAGAGAGAACGCGTCCCTCGGGTCGTATGCTGGGCCGGATATCCCCGGGTCACAGAGTACTGGTTGGGGGTTGGAAGGATAAACATAGCTAGTTCCAAGAGCACATGCTGGTCCACCTCTCTGCAGGCCACAGGAAGTGTGCCCCAGTGCTGATGTTCTCTCAAGAGTAGCTTTTCAATGAATATGTATTGTGTGAGACTTGGGTTCCATTATGGATGCTTTAACTCAAGTGGGTATTTTCTTGTATTTATTTGTCCCTCGAGCTAAAATGACTAAACTCCTGATGTGTTTTTTCCCTTCTTCTTCTTCTTCTTCTTCTTCTTCTTCTTCTTCTTCTTCTTCTTCTTCTTCTTCTTCTTCTTCTTCTTCTTCTTCTTCTTCTTCTTCTTCTTCTTCTTCTTCTTCTTCTTCTTCTTCTTCTTCTTCTTCTTGATACAGCGCTGGCCCTCACAGCCCAGGTTATTCCGCGCTGAGGGCACCATGTCGGTGATGAGCCTGTACACGTCTCCGTCCTTACCCAACATCACGCTGGGCCTGTCGTCCCCCTCCCCCCTCAGCGTAAGTACACACGTAGTTGGCCAGGTCAACATAGTGACCTGGGTGTGTTTGCACAACCACCACAACTCAGAAATCCCCTCGCAGGTCATTGATCTCTCACCCCCGATGATTTTATTGCCCCTAGATAAATATTGTCTTGAAGTTTCTAGTGTCAGGTCCCAGTGCTTATCGGGGGCCTGCTACCTCATTCAATGTGGCTTTTAAAAAGCTTTTTTTTAAAGTGCTCTCAGCAGCTCCAGATCGGACATGCTGTATCTCAGATTAATCACTGGCACATTCCTATGAGTTCTTTCAGGGCTTAGATTTCACCATTGCGCCCGATAATGATAAATAGACAGGTCTTAATAGATGCCACACAATATTAAGACGCCACGCCACATGTTTTGCACATTGAATGCATAATATTCAAAGTATCAAAAAAAATAAGGATATTTGGGATTTTGGCGAGAGTTGTGTGCGTTATCCTCTCCAGGGGCCTATTGGGCTGAAGGAACCGTCAGTGGAGATCAGGCACGGGCTGCCCCACGGGCAGCTGATGGGTCCTGTTCCCCTGCAGACGGGCCTGGAGACCAAGGTGAGCCCCAGCCACCAGGCGCTCCTCCAGCACCTTCTGCAGAAGGAGCAGATGAGGCAGCAGAAGATCCTGGCCTCTGGTGAGTTCCTCCTTCATTTTTTGACTTTCAGGATATGTCAGTTGTTTAGTATTTTGATGTTTTTAAACTAGAGGATTACCACTTACCCCTTACTTTCCTTTCTTTGGTTTAGTCACAGGTCAGGCTCTGGGGACGTCTCACCCCCCATCTCCCCTGGCCATGAAGGAGCGCCAATCCACCACCAGCAGGCCCAAGTTACCCAAACACCGGCCCCTGAACCGGACCCAGTCGGCCCCGCTCCCCCAGAACACATTGGCCCAGCTGGTCATCCAGCAGCAACACCAGCACTTTCTGGAGAAGCAAAAGCAGTACCAGCACCAGATCCACATCAATAAGGTATCAATGTCATCACTTTGCTATTTGTATTCAAAAAGGTTCATAGTCCTCTTCCAGGTCTCACAGGCTCATGGTAGGCAGGGCCACTGATTTTATCATTTTAAACACACAAATCCAATGCTATTTTTAGGCCTTCACACAAACAGGCCTCGGGGGTTAACCTGACACGCCAGATGGTTGGTTACTCAGAACCATCTGGGAAGTTGTCCTTGGAAACTCTTTGGGAAAGGGCAGGCATTTAAAAAACTATTGTTTGAATCATCACCGTCTATCACAGGCTAATTTCCAATGATAAATTAACCATATGACATATTTTCCATAGATCAAATTATGTCATATGAACGCTAACCTCTTTAGGAGCTGCCATTCTTGTTTTGGAACAAACAAGTCGTTTCTCACCAAAAACCAGGACCATATGCCTCCAGTAGTTCCTCTCAGGATCGCTCTTTGGTCTGAACCACTGTGTTCAGACACAAGCTCATAACTTAAAGCCTGGCAAGATCTCTTATCAGCGAGATCTCGAGAAATCCAGCTGCTTCGCAAGGTAACTCAGGGGTAGCAAGGTTTCGATTGGTGCTCACTTTGTCTGGTTGATGAAATGCACTGAAATTCTGGTGTTATTTCTTCTGGGTACAGAACTTCAAATGGGGAAGTAAGCGCTTCACCCTTGCAGTAATTCTGTAAGTGTGTTATCATAGCATAAACCATCCACGCTGTTCACATGCTGACTTTGTTCAACTTAAAATTCGGCAGAGTTCAAATGAAGAGGGGTTGAGCGTGTATAGCAGAATAAATACATGCTTTTGTTGTCTCTGGGGCAATATTTGTGTTTCTCCGAGCGGCCGGGGGGTGGGGCGCCATGACCTCGCCATCCGCAGTGTGTCATTATTCTGCTGAGGGAAGTGTGTGGGGTGGCAGGCTGTGAAGGGGCAGCATTGTGCTCACACTGATCTGTGGGGCTATGTGTGTGTGTGTGTGTGTGTGTGTGTGTGTGTGTGTGTGTGTGTGGTGTGTGTGGTGTGTGTGTGTGTGTGTGTGTGTGTGTGTGTGTGTGTGTGTGTCCCCCTACCACCCACCCTCCCCCCCCCCCCCCCCCCTTGTAATCGCCCTTTGGGACCGACGGTGGAAGCTCTCACCTAGAAGTCAGAAAACACACACAATACCATTCTGCCATTATTATCGGGTTGTACCCGCCGGTGTAATATCTCCGAGAGAGCCGATCATTTCCATTCATTTCTTGTTAAAAAAATTAATAAAAAGTACAATGTAAAATTCTTGGCTGCTGAAACGAACAAACTGTAGTGCACAGCAGTGACCACTAGAGACAATTACATTCTGGTCTGTAAAAAGAAGGCCCTGCTAACTGGAGGTTGTACATGGCTGCTAAGCAGGGATGATCCCTGAGTGTGTTTACTGAGGAAGGAGAATCACTGGCTTCATTCATTCCCCAGCAGAGTGGAGGCTTTTTCTTTTGTCCCACACCGTACCTTTAGCAAGATTAAAGGGCCGAGGTCGGGGGGGGTGAGGTCGGAAGGGAGGGAGGGGGGGGAGAGGTGTCAGGTGATGTAAATTGACACGCGCTTAGAGGATTAAGGAAGAGGTATAAACCGTAGGCTAACGAGGCTATTTGTTAACTAAAGGGGATATTTATTGATGCTGCCGATTTTTTGTCCGACGAGGTTAGTTGATTTCATCAACTAGTGTAGCTTGTGAACATACGATACACAAGATATTAATATGTGTAATAGAATTAATTATCATATCAATACAACACATATATTTTGATCAAATCATGATATATAAACCTTAACATATGACATTTTCACTGTAAAAATAGAAGAAAGACGAATATTACCTTCAAAGAAACATATAGCCTAATATAGCCTGATGTGTAAGTGGATTTTCTACGATCATTCATTTTCCTTTGAGCAGAACCTAAAGTCTAAGTGTATACTTTTAATCCTATTAATATTATACATAGTAGAATATGTATTCATGGTTCGGGGTTCCCAATGTGCTCCGCAGCTCCTGTCCAAGTCCATCGAGCAGCTCCGTCTGCCCAGCGCACACCTGCAGGAGTCTGAGGAGGAGGAGGAGGAGGACCACCGGCGCAGAGAGCAGGGCCACTGTGTGGTGCCGGAGGACAGGCTGCCCTCTGGAGGCGTCATCTGGAAGCACACGCTGAGCGGCTGCAGCAGCGGCAGCAGCAGCAACAACGGCGGCTCCACCGGCGAGCTGGCCGACATCCCCCCCCACCTCCAGCGCGGGGGGGTCATCAGGGTCAAGGAGGAGCCGGTCGACAGCGAGGACGAGGCGCTGAACAGTGAGCGTCTGGAGGCAGAGCAGAGCGCCTATCTGCACCAGGTCAAAGGGAGACTGGTGATAAGGGCCATGATCTGAGTAGTAGAGCCCCCCCCCCCCCCACCCATCTACACCCACCTCCCCCCTCCTCCACCCTCCTCCACCCTCACAAGGAGGCTGATATACTGTAACATTCACAGACAAACACGTAGACAGACATGTGAAGTATACATACCAGCGCATGTGCGCACACACACGCACACACACACACACACACACATCGAACACACACACGCACACATCGAACACACACACACGCACACACACACATCGAACACAGACACACACACACACTGAACACACACACACACACACACACACACACACACTGAACACACACACACACACACACACACACACACACACACACACACGGACACACACACACACACATTGTCTTCTTTATCTTTTACTCTGACTAGGCCAATTCTCTCCCTGCCGCCCACAAGTTGTGACCCTTTTTCACTTTAACCCGCAGCCGGGCCCGATTCCCGAGGGCCGCCTGTTAGTGACCCGTGTGTAGTGCTCTCTGTCAAAGGGTGTTGTGACGTCGTGTATATAATATGAAGAGGATTTAGCCCCTTCTTTTTAAGAGGTTGTTTTTTTTTTCTTCTCGGAAGTCTCAAGTCTGCTTCCAAACATTTGTATGTATATATGCTGTGGATTTTAGCATCAAAGATTATTTTAGAGCAAAACTTGAATATGTACAGCTTCAGCCAATTTCGTTTTGTTCCAAGTGTGTCGTTTTATTTTTCTCCGTAAAAAAAAATATTCTGGCTCCATTTGATCCACTTTAACATTGACGATTATCGCAAGGTCCTGCAATGTGTCTAAAGAAATGCAAAACTATCACGTTCTCGAATGTGTTTTTTTGTTCAACTGGTCTCAGTACTGAAATATGGAACAGCCCCCCCCCCACCAAAATAAAATAGAGGCAAGAGAATGTATACTTTAATCTTTAAGAAAAGGACGCACCGCTGACAGACTTTGCACTGGCAGTTATATAATATTGCCTATTGACTACAGTCCACTGCTCATATTGCGGTTTGAAGGATACAAACACTAAATCTACGCTTGGGTGTGTGCAGGCATCTCCAGCAGATCCCCAGTCTTAAGCAGAAGCCCCCATAGCCTGGGTTGTGTGGACTGCCAAGCCAAGCTCTCCTCCCTCAATGGGCCCGAATTCAAGCTCTGCTGGGCTCCTACCCAGCATTCAGTCGGAGAGTGGGATGAGAGAGTGATCGGGGGAGAGAGACACAGAAAGCAAGAGAGAGAGAGGCACAGGCGAAAGTAAGAGGGCAAGAGAGGGAGACAGAAAGAGAGAGAGAGAGAGAGAGAGAGAGAAAGTAAGAGAGCGAGAGAGAGGGAGACGGAGACAGAGGGCTGGGCAGGAAATGCCTTCCAGAAGCCAGGAGTAGAAGTGATTCGTATGTGCAGGAATGTAGGGGAGAGGAGGACCTAGGGCTGGAGGAGTCCAAGGGGCCAGGCTTAGAGAATTGATTTACTGTCAAGGCGGATAACAAAGCTAGTGGGGAACTGGTTGAGACCTTTTTTTTGTTTTTAAGAGAATCCATTCCGCCGTATTCCCCGGTGACACGCTAACCTCGACAAACAAGGTTTGATGTTACTGCCATACAACCAAACAACCCCCCGGAAGAGACCTTTTCGTTTCGTTTTGTTTATTTAAAATTTTTTCTCAAAGACGGACCCTTCTCTCTGAAAGTGCCCAATACAACGTGTACAGTCTGTCTTAAAAATAAAAGTTGCTCAGTCAGATGTAATTGTATAATTGTTAAACCTTCCTGTTTCATTTCTAACCGTCTTCTCAAAGCCTGCTTGTTACGGGGTGCTGTGTTTGGATCCACGTCTTTATACTGTCTGTTCAGTCCGGTGTCGATGTTTTCAGTGAAGTAATCGATCACAGCAGTATGTGTCTTGTTGTTCTCGGCCTCCTCATTGGGTTACGAGAACCACCGCCACCGCAGCAACCGGTGGTGCTTGTTGTGTGTCTTTGTGTGAGTGAGCGAGTGTGTTGCGGTGGTGGTGGTTTTTGTGTGTGTGTGTGCGTGTGTGTCTTTGTGTGAGTGAGCGAGTGTGTTACGGTGGTGGTTGTTGTACGTGTGTGCGCGTGTGTCTATGTGTGAGCGAGTGTGTGTTGCGGTGGTGGTGGGGATGGTGGTGGTGGTGGTGGTCCTGTGGTCAGTTATAGTCGTTTGCATTTCTTCTCTTTTTCTGCCTTGTGTGAGAAACTTTTTTTTTTTTAAATAAAGTTCATTCCCCTATATGAAATGGGAGTTCCTGCGATTTATGTATGTGTCAAACATGTTTTCTGTGTGACGCTGCATACACATCCAAGCAATTCAATGCTGAAAACGACCTATTTTTTTTTTTTTAATAATGCACTTTTACCTGATAAATGTCTCCAACTCATCAGCCCCTTTTCCTACACTGGAATCGTTTACAACCATCGCACCGTTTTTTTGGAGCTCTTTGGGACCCTTTTAAGGGGAGCTTGGGCGTTCTAAATAGTAGTTGGGTGTGGTGATGCAAGGCTGGACTAGCAGGACTCATATGGATGAATAAGGTTAATGGTAAATAACTGCCTTTTATAAAGCGCTTTGATCCAGCGCTTTCGTCATGCCTCACATTCACCCATTCGTACACACATTTAATCACATAGTCAGCCATGCAAGGAGACAGCCAGCACGTCAGGAGCAGTTAGGGTTAGGGTGTCTTGTTCAAGGACACCTCGACAGTTTTTGCTAGGAGGAGCCGGGGGATCGAACCAGCGACCTTGCGGTTGTGAGGCCAGCTCAGAGCCAAGGAGAAATTACTTAAAACCAAGCAATTTCCCAGCAAGCTTAACAGCAAGCT
Source organism: Muraenolepis orangiensis (assembly GCA_027704905.1). Taxonomy (NCBI): domain Eukaryota; kingdom Metazoa; phylum Chordata; class Actinopteri; order Gadiformes; family Muraenolepididae; genus Muraenolepis; species Muraenolepis orangiensis. The sequence goes on from CM051008.1 coordinate 15,870,561, forward strand.
CACTTAATTCACTGACAAAATGATTACTTTTGAAAAAATGATTATTCAGATGGCACTTCAACTGGTGACCCTCTTTTTCTTGTTTTAGACATAAAAACATAAATGTTTTGTTTTAGCAAGAGCACTCTTAAAACCTATACTGGAATAATTGTTGATTACGGTGTAACGAGAGTATCCATTTCAAATGAATTCAATAACATTTGTAGTAAACATTAAGCCTAAAGCTTAAAGTGGATTTTAAATGACCAGAGACAGAAAGAGTAAACTCTAAGCCCAACTCCATCTGCACGCCCACCGAGCCAACGTTTGAGAAGGTGTCCAACTAGTGGAGGATTCAAGGAGCAACGAGCCGACCTCTTCTCTGAATGGACAGCATTTATGCTTTATTATCTGTGGTCAGCCTTGGAAGAGAGAGAGATGACAAATTGTAACGATTAGAAGTATCAACAGGTAGTGAGCAGGGGTATGCAGTTAAATCAACAGTTGTAGATAAATATATGTACAGCAAGTACAGTCAAATTAAAATACAAATAAAATAAAACAAGGGTACATGCGTGCACATTTGGGTCATGGTGACCGTAACTGTTTAAATCAATGTACTGTATATACAATAGTTGTATGATGTGGACAAACCTCAAACTAGACTGTGTTTTACATATAATGCACACATGTTGTGGTTGATGATGATTTATTATTATCAATATTATCATTAATATTATTACTATTAACATTGTTCTTATCTCTAATTACACACTCATTATACACAGTATATATTCCTTGCTCAAAGACAGGCAAAGACCTTTACAGAACTTATTATTATTATTATTATTATTATTCATAGATGTATTAATTCAAAACCATGTTTAAATTATGAGATGGAGTAGTAGGTTACACATCCTTTGATGTAGCCTACAGTAGACCAATTAGTTCTAATTGTAGCAGGTAACATTGAGATCGCCTCATTAAGCAAAGCTCAATAGATAACTGCTGCATGCACTTGCAAGGTCATCTTCTGTAGGTGAAGCAGGGAGGTTACCTAACATTAAACTACATCAACAACATGGACTGTAGTAGTCGGCATAGTAATAGTCTAGTAATAGTGTGCCATTATTTGACACAGTGAGAAGGGTGTGGTGTGAGAGCATGTAAAGAGGGTCATTTGCTTGAATCTCACACTCAATGCTTTCACGTTGACAATGCTTTCACCTACAACACCATTGAGGAAGAAAACATCTCACTCAGAAGCTCAGAGAAGTAGAGGGGGCTCATTAGAAACAACAGCATGTAAAGTTGGCAGCTGATGAATGAGATTTCTGGCAGAAGATCGGTCTACAACCGAGTCTTTGGAGAGACAACTGTTGGGCAGGTCTTGGCTCTGACAAGGATCATCAAAAAAGTGGGGAACAGAAACCTTCCAGCAATCATGACCTTTAATCGATTTCAAGAAGGGTTTTAGAATATACAATCCACGCGGCAAACTCATCGTTATTCTGAGGGTATACCACATTCCTGAGAAGCTAGTGCAAGCTATCAGCAGGTCGTACAAACACACTGGAGCCAAGGTCAACCCCCTTGGCAATAAGACACCTTCAACATCTTTGGCAATGTGCTGAATGGTGACACTCTCACTCGTTACCTCTTCTGGAGCAGCATAACGGCTATGGCAGGGGCTACGGATTAACAAACTACCAGGGCGTCATCGTCATGTCCCCCCCCCTCAATCATGAGTGCCGACGCCTCCCTAGGGGTCGACCTGAACTCGTTTTATATCCGGTTTAAGGCTGGCAACAACGCCGCTAGCTCACCGGCTAATGTGATCATCGGAGTGAGTTTCACTGCTTGTGATGAGCACACACCCTCTGTGACTAAGCACAAGGTGTGTGAACGAAAGACGTGTGTGAACACAAGGAAAGCTGAATACCTGTGCTAACCAGCTAGCTCCAGTGTTCACTGCAATATTAAACTTTTCCCTGGCTTAGTCTGTGGTCCCTACCTTCTTCAAGATATCCACTATTGTCCCTGTGCCTAAGAAGGCCTCTTCAGCCTGCTTGAATGACTACCGACAGGTAGTGCTTTGAGAGGCTCATCAAGGATAATATATGCATCTTCCTACTTCCTACAAAGGACCCGCTGCAGTTTGCATACCGGCCAAACATACATATCCCAGGTTTTGCACACCACTCTCTCTCACCTTGACAGCCAGAAGGGGAGCTATGTGAGGCTGCTGTTCATTGATTACAGCTGTCAACTATATATTTTCCACCAGACTTGCTGACAAGCTGATTGAACTGGGACTGAACACCCCCCTGTGTGTCTGGATCCTGGATGTCCTGACGGCCAGGCCCCAGGTGGTCAGGTTGGGCAGACTCACCTCCAACTCTCTCACCCTGAACACAGGATCCCCCCCAAGGTTGCATCCTTCACCCCCTACTATACTCCCAGGTTCAGCTCCAACTGCATCATTAACTTTGTTGACGACACAGTGGTAGTGGGCCTGATCTCCGACAATGATGATAAGAAAGGCCTACCTGGAGGAAGTGGCAGACCTGTCACTCTGGTGTCAGGATAACCGCCTCCTCCTGAATGTCGCTAAAAATATGGAGCTGATTTTGGACATCAGGAGAGCTCAACAACCGAGGACATACACACCATTTTGGATTAATAAGGCTACTGTGGAAAGGGTGAGCAGCTTTAAATTCCTGAGAGGATCTGACGTGGCATCACACCATGCCATGCTCTGATGAGAAAGGCAAGGCAGCTGGAGAAATTCAGAGTCTCCCTGAGGATCCTTCAATCCTTCCTGACAGGGAACATTACTGCCTGGTTTTGCAACAGCTCTGCTCAGGACAGGACATCTCTGCAGAGAGTACCGCCGAACGCACTACAGCTACAACTACACTCCCCTCCCTGCAGGACTTGTACACCAGGAGGTGCAGAACAAGAGCCTGTAGGATCATGAAGGACCCTCACCACCCCAACAACGGACTGTTCCAGCTGCTGTGGGACAGCAGAGAGAATGAGACTGAGTTTTTTCCCACAGGCCATCAGGACTGTGAACACAGATCTTACCAAGGCCACCACCAAGTCCCACCCACTCATGCCCATCTCATGCACACATACACATAGATACATATATGATATACAGTATATAGCATACACACATATTTATACGTGACCATATAAATTATTTGTCTAGTTTCCGGACCGTATACTTACACTCAAATGTATCCCAACTCACTGTAAATTGCCCTATATATATTTGTTTATCGCAGATTTTCTATTTTCTATTGTATTCTGCACAATTGATGCATGGCACTGCCACTTTCCTTTCACTGCATATCCTGTATGTGTATGTGACAAGTACATTTCTTGAATTTTGAATCTTCCTTATTTTACTCGTCCATGCATTGAGGAAGGCCATCACTGGACGTGAAAAGGAGCTTAGGAACACCTTAGCACCCAGGAGGAGGCGTCGTGTTACAGCTGTCACAGTCACCGACCTCGACTATAGCGGCATCACGCTCATTCATTCATTTACCATTCTAAACACCGCTGAGAAAGCTCACAAGATCCTGCTGGCAGTTGAAACTAAATGCCAAAGAGCCTGACTTCAGCTGAACTCAAAGAAAACCAAGGTCTTGGCCTTCAACACACGTCATGTACACCAGCAGTGAAGAGACCCTCGAAGACTTTAGGTACCTCTGTGCCTAGATCTCATTCTCTCTTAAAGACCACTCAAGACCAGAAGGGCAATCCCCTGGATGGTGCTGCACGACATGAGAACAATTCTGGGCTCAGCTGGAAGATGAAATGCAACTTCTTTGTCTCCACTGTTGAATCCATCCTGCTGTACAGGGCAGCTACACAGACACTCACCACCACTACCCAGGATAAATCGCTGGACAGGTGTTACCAGGATGCTTTGTATGGCCCAGGACGTGGTGTGGATGGAAAACATGAACAATGTTCACCATCACGCTGGTTTAGCACAAGTGACTCATCCTCTGCATAGTAAAGCCACACAGGATAACATACACGGACGTGCTGAAGAAGAACACTGGCTACGACAGCACTGATGAACTGCACTCTGGCATGCAAGACCGGGATGTGTGGAGAGGTGCCATCTCAAGAGCCCAAGACATGATGAATCAATGTGGCTGTTTGAACACTTATACTGTTTCAAATCTACATGTGAATTGAATGCATATTCTGATAAATGACCACAACATTACGTACGCAGTTTGAAGTTATTATTTCTTCTTACACATGTCTTACATCCCTATTCTAGCCATATTGTTCTAAGTTAGATCAATATTAAGGTGCTGTTGGTAAGAGCCATATTCTGAGTGTCATTTGTTAGGAATGCCATAACCATCTGTCCACTATTCATGAGTTTAATGCTCTGTGAGAATATCTGTTTCCAGTTGACTGCACCTGCCTCTGTATGAGACTATTGCAATTTTAGACATCTCCCGGGTTATTTATAACCAATCAGGGCATCTCTTCCATGATAGGTTAGGGGTCACACCTCGCAGGTGCATGAATGCAGCACTTCTCATTGGTGAAGAGGCAGAGGCAGTGGCTCCCTGCCACTACACATCCCACAGTCTGATTCCAACTTACAAAACCCAACTAAAATGTATTATTATTATTAATAGAGGGAGGGAGCAGAGAGGAAAGGGGGAATCAAAATGTTTATTTTGGTTATGTCGCTTCAAATCGGATGTGCTAAAGTGTGCACATACACCTCTTAACATATTATGTTTGCCCTTTAGACCTTTAGACTAGACTCACACAGCTAGACATTCAGCAGTGTTTGTTGACAAACTTGCAGCATATTGGATTTGATTCAGCCAGTCAGAGATGCCATTTAAAAGTAAACACCATTAGCGTACACTACCGCTACCATTTTCATTGAAGAACAAAATGTATTACGATCAGATAGAATTACTTCCACAGCAAATATGATTATATTAATTAAGTAATCTTGCAAGCAGCCCTGCCCACTGTCATCATCATTCACTGGGGTTCACCGATTGGCTGTGCTAGCTGCCCGTGCTAGGCTGGTGTCAGACTCATATCTCAAGGAGCTTTGCAAGACTACTTTAGGACAAAAGAGAAAAGAGCAGTTTTTTCCAGCTCCCATTTTTATGTTTTTCTATTAAAGTTGGCAACTGGTTGTAGGATGTGGTGTTTATCTTTCCATGCACTGTTACCATGCCAGAGGTGTCGCACAGTGCAATGGAGACTGGACTGGCAACACATGAAAGAGACAGCTTGTGGGATAGCCCTAAAATATGGACCACCTCTAAGTGAAGAGAAAAAAAACCAGAGCACTGTAGCGGTGGAGATGGCAGGAGATGGTTTCTATGTGACTGCCTCTGTGGCTGACGGTTAGCTGCTTTTAATAGACGTGTCAAACCCAAACGTACATTCAGCACTTTGCTAAGCTGCTGGAGTTGGCCAGAGGGAAGATTTCTGTGATTTCTGCATTTGTTTTTTTATTATTTTTATAGTTTGACAGCTTGTGCAAATTACATCAATGGGGAATATTTCTAGTGGCACTGAAATGCAAATCAAAATGACAAATAGGAAAACACAACAACAAATTCAAAAACAGAACAGCAAATCACAAAACACAATGACAAATCTGAAAGCTCTCTGAAAACCCTTCCAAATGAGCCATTTGAAAAACTTAATGTGATGTTGTTATAATCCTTTTTTAAATGTGCATTAGGCCTCACAAATGTGTTCAGCATCCATGCCAGTTGATGGCATAACAAAAACGGCATTACTTTTCATGTTTCGGTTCTACCTGCAGCATACATAAATAGACCATATGAAATCCACGTTTTTTTATAATTCAGTTTGCTTGTACCACTCTGAATGTTTTAGTTGAGCATCAAATGTATGTATTTTTGGATCATCTCAAAGTGAATGAGTCATCTATACTTTATTGAACTATCTCAAAGTGAATGAGTCATCTCTTCTTTATAGAATGTACTGTAGAAAAAAATAGTAAGTGACAGAATCAATGCAGTACAAGTTTTACCTGCGACAAAAGACGCTGCCAGTGATCAACAAAAATAATAATAAAAATATAAAATATACATTTACAGTAAAAAAAAAGGTACCCACAAAAATGCACAGTCCTGTTCTAATCTATACAATGTTCTCGTCCACATCACATAGTATGTTGTTTCTCACTATGCAACTTGGATAGAAACGCATCAACGAATCAGTTTTATTGCATTGTCAGCAGTGACCAACCCTACAATGGTGCTTGGTCTTCACTGAGGAGCTTTCCTCTTCTTTCGAATGGTGGAGGACGTTTTTGTGTAAATTATGTATTTGCATTGGGACTGGTGGCCTACATAGCAACAGTAGTCAACAGTGGGGAGGCAGGATAGCTCAGTCTGTTGGAACTTGGCTTGGGAACCGGAAGGTCGCCGGTTCAAGTCCCTGAAACACCTGGGCACTGCAGAGGTGCACCAGACCCCTACACTGCTCCCTGGGCGCTGTATATAAAGTAGCTGCCCACTCCTCCTCCTAGGATGGGTTATACGCAAAGTATATATGTGACCAATAAAGAGGACTCAATCAGGAATGATAGAACCCCCAAGAGACCCCTGTGAAAGGCATTACCTGTTGGTGGACCCCTTGCTGGACTCTTTGACCAGCCTCTCTCAGTGATAGACAATGATTGTGGTCTATGATGGTATGGAACAGCTCTTTGAACACAACCACACGTTCTTATGCCTCTCCTTCTCCCTCAATGATCTGTTAATTAATGCTGTTAAGAAATGCTTACCAGCTGTTTAAATGTAGGTTATGAGCTGCTGTGGCTGCAGAAGTAGAGGCTTTAAACTTTATTTCAGGTTTTGAACATTAGGTTTTCATTTCTGGCATGCTGTGTGCAAGCATTTGAAAATAAGACTAGAAGGGTCCATCATTTTGGGATTGGATAAGCTTATATGTACTAAGAAACATGTTGATTTACTTAATTCTGTGAAAACAACATGAATTGTGTTATTTTTATGGTCCGCAATTGTGCCAATTGTGTTTAGAGTTTTGAAAATGTGACGAGCGATTGTAAAAAACAATAAAACCGGGAGGCCTATGTGGAGTGTGTGTGGTTTGTGGCTGGTTGAAGCAGCCTCACCTGGCCCCAGTCAGACTGATTAGAGG
>CM051008.1:15882748-15895248 GCA_027704905.1 Muraenolepis orangiensis
TAGATCCCCATTACCAGTTAGATCCTCATCTCCAGTTAGATCCCCATTACCAGTTAGATCCCCATTACCAGTTAGATCCTCATCAACAGTTAGATCCTCATTACCAGTTAGATCCTCATCACCAGTTCAATCCTCATTACCAGTTAGATCCTCATTACCAGTTAGATCCCCATTACCAGTTAGATCCCCATTACCAGTTAGATCCTCATTTCCAGTTAGATCCTCATCACCTGTTCAATCCTCATTACCAGTTAGATCCTCATCAACAGTTAGATCCCCATTACCAGTTAGATCCCCATTACCAGTTAGATCCTCATCACCAGTTAGATCCTCATTACCAGTTAGATCCTCATCACCAGTTAGATCCTCATCATGTTAGATCCTCATCACCTGTTAGATCCCCATTACCAGTTAGATCCTCATTACCAGTTAGATCCTCATCACCAGTTAGATCCTCAATACCAGTTAGATCCTCATTACCAGTTAGATCCTCATTACCAGTTAGATCCTCATCACCAGTTAGATCCTCAATACCAGTTAGATCCTCATTACCAGTTAAATCCTCATTACCAGTTAGATCCTCATTACCAGTTAGATCCTCATCACCAGTTAGATCCTCAATACCAGTTAGATCCTCATCACCAGTTAGATCCACATCAACAGTTAGATCCCCATTACCAGTTAGATCCTCATCTCCAGTTAGATCCTCATCACGTTAGATCCTCATCTCCAGTTAGATCCTCATCACCAGTTAGATCCTCATCTCCAGTTAGATCCGCATCACGTTAGATCCTCATCAACAGTTAGATCCTCATCACCAGTTAGATCCTCATCTCCAGTTAGATCCTCATCACCAGTTAGATCCTCATCAACAGTTAGATCCCCATTACCAGTTAGATCCTCATCTCCAGTTAGATCCTCATCACGTTAGATCCTCATCACCAGTTAGATCCTCATCTCCAGTTAGATCCTCATCACCAGTTAGATCCTCATTACCAGTTAGATCCTCATTACCAGTTAGATCCTCAATACCAGTTAGATCCTCATCACCAGTTAGATCCCTATTACCAGTTAGATCCTCATCACCAGTTAGATCCTCATCACCAGTTAGATCCTCATCACCAGTTAGATCCCCATTACCAGTTAGATCCCCATTACCAGTTAGATACTCATCAACAGTTAGATCCTCATTACCAGTTAGATCCTCATTAACAGTTAGATCCCCATGACCAGTTAGATCCTCATCACCAGTTAGATCCTCATCATGTTAGATCCTCATTACCAGTTAGATCCCCATTACCAATTAGATCCCCATTACCAGTTAGATCCTCATTACCAGTTAGATCCTCATCACCAGTTAGATCCTCATCACCAGTTAGATCCTCATTACCAGTTAGATCCTCAATACCAGTTAGATCCTCATTACCAGTTAGATCCTCATTACCAGTTAGATCCTCATCACCAGTTAGATCCTCATCATGTTAGATCCTCATTACCAGTTAGATCCCCATTACCAGTTAGATCCCCATTACCAGTTAGATCCTCATCACCAGTTAGATCCTCATCACCAGTTAGATCCTCATTACCAGTTAGATCCTCATTACCAGTTAGATCCTCATCACCAGTTAGATCCTCATCACCAGTTAGATCCTCAATACCAGTTAGATCCTCATTACCAGTTAGATCCCCATTACCAGTTAGATCCTCATTACCAGTTAGATCCCCATTACCAGTTAGATCCTCATTACCAGTTAGATCCTCAATACCAGTTAGATCCTCATTACCAGTTAAATCCTCATTACCAGTTAGATCCTCATCACGTTAGATCCTCATCACCAGTTAGATCCTCATCTCCAGTTAGATCCTCATCACCAGTTAGATCCCCATTACCAGTTAGATCCTCATCAACAGTTAGATCCTCATTACCAGTTAGATCCTCATCACCAGTTAGATCCTCATCACCAGTTAGATCCCCATTACCAGTTAGATCCTCATCACCAGTTAGATCCTCATCACCAGTTAGATCCTCATCATGTTAGATCCTCATTACCAGTTAGATCCCCATTACCAGTTAGATCCCCATTACCAGTTAGATCCTCATTACCAGTTAGATCCTCATCACCAGTTAGATCCTCATCACCAGTTAGTTCCTCATCACCAGTTAGATCCTCAATACCAGTTAGATCCTCATCACCAGTTAGATCCTCATCACCAGTTAGATCCTCAATACCAGTTAGATCCTCATCACCAGTTAGATCCTCATCAACAGTTAGATCCCCATTACCAGTTAGATCCTCATCTCCAGTTAGATCCCCATTACCAGTTAGATCCCCATTACCAGTTAGATCCTCATCAACAGTTAGATCCTCATTACCAGTTAGATCCTCATCACCAGTTCAATCCTCATTACCAGTTAGATCCTCATTACCAGTTAGATCCCCATTACCAGTTAGATCCCCATTACCAGTTAGATCCTCATTTCCAGTTAGATCCTCATCACCTGTTCAATCCTCATTACCAGTTAGATCCTCATCAACAGTTAGATCCCCATTACCAGTTAGATCCCCATTACCAGTTAGATCCTCATCACCAGTTAGATCCTCATTACCAGTTAGATCCTCATCACCAGTTAGATCCTCATCATGTTAGATCCTCATCACCTGTTAGATCCCCATTACCAGTTAGATCCTCATTACCAGTTAGATCCTCATCACCAGTTAGATCCTCAATACCAGTTAGATCCTCATTACCAGTTAGATCCTCATTACCAGTTAGATCCTCATCACCAGTTAGATCCTCAATACCAGTTAGATCCTCATTACCAGTTAAATCCTCATTACCAGTTAGATCCTCATTACCAGTTAGATCCTCATCACCAGTTAGATCCTCAATACCAGTTAGATCCTCATCACCAGTTAGATCCACATCAACAGTTAGATCCCCATTACCAGTTAGATCCTCATCTCCAGTTAGATCCTCATCACGTTAGATCCTCATCTCCAGTTAGATCCTCATCACCAGTTAGATCCTCATCTCCAGTTAGATCCGCATCACGTTAGATCCTCATCAACAGTTAGATCCTCATCACCAGTTAGATCCTCATCTCCAGTTAGATCCTCATCACCAGTTAGATCCTCATCAACAGTTAGATCCCCATTACCAGTTAGATCCTCATCTCCAGTTAGATCCTCATCACGTTAGATCCTCATCACCAGTTAGATCCTCATCTCCAGTTAGATCCTCATCACCAGTTAGATCCTCATTACCAGTTAGATCCTCATTACCAGTTAGATCCTCAATACCAGTTAGATCCTCATCACCAGTTAGATCCCTATTACCAGTTAGATCCTCATCACCAGTTAGATCCTCATCACCAGTTAGATCCTCATCACCAGTTAGATCCCCATTACCAGTTAGATCCCCATTACCAGTTAGATACTCATCAACAGTTAGATCCTCATTACCAGTTAGATCCTCATTAACAGTTAGATCCCCATGACCAGTTAGATCCTCATCACCAGTTAGATCCTCATCATGTTAGATCCTCATTACCAGTTAGATCCCCATTACCAATTAGATCCCCATTACCAGTTAGATCCTCATTACCAGTTAGATCCTCATCACCAGTTAGATCCTCATCACCAGTTAGATCCTCATTACCAGTTAGATCCTCAATACCAGTTAGATCCTCATTACCAGTTAGATCCTCATTACCAGTTAGATCCTCATCACCAGTTAGATCCTCATCATGTTAGATCCTCATTACCAGTTAGATCCCCATTACCAGTTAGATCCCCATTACCAGTTAGATCCTCATCACCAGTTAGATCCTCATCACCAGTTAGATCCTCATTACCAGTTAGATCCTCATTACCAGTTAGATCCTCATCACCAGTTAGATCCTCATCACCAGTTAGATCCTCAATACCAGTTAGATCCTCATTACCAGTTAGATCCCCATTACCAGTTAGATCCTCATTACCAGTTAGATCCTCAATACCAGTTAGATCCTCATTACCAGTTAAATCCTCATTACCAGTTAGATCCTCATCACGTTAGATCCTCATCACCAGTTAGATCCTCATCTCCAGTTAGATCCTCATCACCAGTTAGATCCCCATTACCAGTTAGATCCTCATCAACAGTTAGATCCTCATTACCAGTTAGATCCTCATCACCAGTTAGATCCTCATCACCAGTTAGATCCCCATTACCAGTTAGATCCTCATCACCAGTTAGATCCTCATCACCAGTTAGATCCTCATCATGTTAGATCCTCATTACCAGTTAGATCCCCATTACCAGTTAGATCCCCATTACCAGTTAGATCCTCATTACCAGTTAGATCCTCATCACCAGTTAGATCCTCATCACCAGTTAGTTCCTCATCACCAGTTAGATCCTCAATACCAGTTAGATCCTCATCACCAGTTAGATCCTCATCACCAGTTAGATCCTCATCACCAGTTAGATCCTCATCACCAGTTAGATCCTCATTACCAGTTAGATCCTCATTACCAGTTAGATCCTCAATACCAGTTAGATCCTCATTACCAGTTAGATCCTCATTACCAGTTAGATCCTCATTACCAGTTAGATCCTCATCACCAGTTAGATCCTCATCACCAGTTAGATCCTCATCATCAGTTAGATCCTCATCACCAGTTAGATCCTCATTACCAGTTAGATCCTCATTACCAGTTAGATCCTCATCACCAGTTAGATCCTCATCACCAGTTAGATCCTCATCATGTTAGATCCTCATCACCAGTTAGATCCTCATCATTCACTCATCATCATCATTAGATCCAAAGGTTATTTGTAATGGCTCAGGACGTGTTTTAAAATGATTCAACATGGAAACTTTAAACAGGAAACAATGTTTGGTTTACTTGTCTATAATCAATCAAAAGTGTATTTATGTACTTTTCGGGCCAAGACATATGGATTGGCCTGGTTTAATCGCCTCATCCTGCTAGACTCTGTACACTATCCCTCAATAGTACAGAGAAGGCAGCTTGTGACAGCTCTGATTCCCCTGCTGCTGAGCTTGAGATATAAACAGAAGCAAGAAAAAAAAGATCCTCATCACCAGTTAGATCCTCATCACCAGTTAGATCCCCATTACCAGTTAGATCCTCATCACCAGTTAGATCCTCATCACCAGTTAGATCCTCATCATGTTAGATCCTCATTACCAGTTAGATCCCCATTACCAGTTAGATCCCCATTACCAGTTAGATCCTCATTACCAGTTAGATCCTCATCACCAGTTAGATCCTCATCACCAGTTAGTTCCTCATCACCAGTTAGATCCTCAATACCAGTTAGATCCTCATCACCAGTTAGATCCTCATCACCAGTTAGATCCTCATCACGAGTTAGATCCTCATTACCAGTTAGATCCTCATTACCAGTTAGATCCTCAATACCAGTTAGATCCTCATTACCAGTTAGATCCGTCATTACCAGTTAGATCCTCATTACCAGTTAGATCCTCATCACCAGTTAGATCCTCATCACCAGTTAGATCCTCATCATCAGTTAGATCCTCATCACCAGTTAGATCCTCATCACCAGTTAGATCCTCATCATGTTAGATCCTCATCACCAGTTAGATCCTCATCATTCACTCATCATCATCATTAGATCCAAAGGTTATTTGTAATGGCTCAGGACGTGTTTTAAAATGATTCAACATGGAAACTTTAAACAGGAAACAATGTTTGGTTTACTTGTCTATAATCAATCAAAAGTGTATTTACTGTATGTACTTTTCGGGCCAAGACATATGGATTGGCCTGGTTTAATCGCCTCATCCTGCTAGACTCTGTACACTATCCCTCAATAGTACAGAGAAGGCAGCTTGTGACAGCTCTGATTCCCCTGCTGCTGAGCTTGAGATATAAACAGAAGCAAGAAAAAAAACAGAGCAAGTGCTGCAGTTCCATCCAAATCATGTATCGCAGATCTTAACAACATTTTTGGATATTCACCAAAAGAAAATGCTAATTCATGCCCATTTTTATCCACAACTGTTACACAAATATTAGGTTGGTTCCTCTAGATAAGCAAAGGGTGCTGCTAAATACAGGCTGGTCACATACATGTACACACAGTGAAATGTGTTTCTCTGCATTTAACCCATCCTAGTATTAGGAGCAGTGGTCAGCTGTTGTATATCCAGCGCCCGGGGGGGGCAGTGTAGGGGGTCTCACCAGGCGCTGCAGTCTCACCAGGCGCTCACACTTTCTTCTATTGTTTTTAAGTATTATGAACACCAAAGCTAAATTGAAAATAAAAAACAAGACTGCACAACATTATTGTTGTTGCATCCATTATTAATGGAGCAACAGTGCTTGTTAATAATTAATTAAAGACCATTTTCTGTCCAGTAAATTCACTGTAAAACACATGATCAGTCAATCTGACCACGTTCTGTCCAGTGACTTCACTGTAATTCTTTCAGTTCCAAAAGATGCCCCCTAGGAAAACACACTTTACTCTCAGTACTTCACTCCTTCTGCTATCAGGCTAGTAAATCCAGACAGCAGTCATTTCAAATGGTTACGGTTACACTGGGTTGTTTATGTATTTATTTATTTAAACTATAACAAAGGTTTTATTGTATCTCCTGCTGCTCGTTGCATGGCTGTATGATTGCCTTTGACATATCATTCATTCTTGTCTGTGAGTTGTGTGAACTGGTGAAGCTGCAAATGAATTGCCCTTCTTGGGATCAATAAAGTTGTCTGAAGCTGAAAAAAGTGGTGAAGACATCCAAGACAGAATAATTCTTGTTGTATTGGTTGGCAACCAACACAACACATATATCAAGAGTAAGAGAAAAACAAATCAAACTTCAAATGAGATCAATAGTCCTACCTCCCACTGCCTTGGCAGAACGATGATGCTTGCCAGGCCCTCAACTATAACCATGTCAACTAAAAATAATGCTATACAAATAAAACATGGGTGAAAACAGTGGCAAATTGATTAGTTGCTTCTTCCTGTTCCATACAAATAAAGCTTAGCCTAAATATATACAGATGTTATGTAATTAATAATCAAGTAAGGTTAAATTAAATGCAACTATAGTAAACACAGTTTCAGTGAATACATTTCCTTATTTTACAGCTGCCAACACAACTCTAAATCAGGACTTGATGCAACAAAAAAAGCTTTATGTCGTGGAATATACAAATACAATGCATTCACACACGTATTTTAATTAATAAATAATAATACATTAAAAGGCGCGTTTGTAGCAAGTGTTTAAATCACAATTCCAAGTACTATGTTTTGTTGTTATCTGTTCAACAAACGCCCGAATCAGGCTTGGCGCAAATCCCTGAACTCCCCAACGTATACCCTCCCCTGCTCCTCAGGGTCCTAGAGGCATAGCTCTAAATGTTGAATAAATGCTAATTTTACAGCTATGTGCTCCTGCAAGAGGTTTGCTCACAGCCCTGTGTGCCTAAGAGAAGCTTGAGGGACATTTTAGTCACTTTACCTTTTGTCAATGCACAAACTTTCCACCTGCCTCAAGCCTAAACACTGTTTTGCAAATGTTCTATATCTTTTTGTTGAATTTTTCCATTCAGGTTTTTTAATGCGCAAATTGAAAATATGCATTAAGAAAGTTGGATGGAACCTTCTGAGTGCTGAGGTCTGCTTTCCAGACAGTTCTGCTTGCTTCTGAGACAGCTCCAATTCCTAATCAAAAATCGTCTTGATGAGGGTATATCATATCCAAATTTAACATCAGCAATAAAGAGAAACAAAGAAACACTCTGGTGTGTTAGTAATAAAACCAGGCAATTAAATAAATCGATGCAACGATTCAGCTATACCCTTTGTGTTGTGTTCACTTGTTATTAAATGAAGAACAGATCAGCAGGAAGAGCTAAAGCCATATGTTTACTAGTGACCTGGGTGTGAAAGACCAATCGGCCTCCTCCATTTCTTCTGAGTGAATTGATGAACGCACATTCGTCACAATAAGTGATTTATCCTCAGTCCCTCAGTAGGCAGGTGGTGATAAAGCTTTTTACTTTGTTCTGGTGGTTGTGGTGGGCTGAAGGTCCCCAGTCTCTGCTAGTCTGGCTAGTGCTCCAGCATCTAGCTCATGCGTGTAATGCTGTTTGTAATGAGAAATCTAAACAGGGATCGGTATCCAGGCATGACAGGAATGTGTTTCCATTGGACAGGGCTCATAGCGTGGAGAAAGAAAGAGAGAGAGAGAGAGAGAGAGAGAGAGAGAGAGTAAAAATTGAGGCAGAGCTGTGTTCTGGCTCTGTCCAAGATAGATGACTAATGCTATTGTTGTACATTGGCTGTCACTCTGTCAGCCCTTCCCCACAGATGGGAGACGCGAGAGGCGAGGTTTTGAACGTTGGACTGTGTCATGAGGGTCCCATTGGCTCCCTGCTGAGAGAAACACAGGGACCCGCCATGGGTGGGGGGTGAGACTGGAAGCAGGAGAAACAAACACCGTGGACGACTAGAGAAATAGTGGAGTGGAGAACTGAGAAGGATGGGTGTACACAAAACCAAGGAGAACAATATGGGATTCCACCTAAATTGAGCAAGGAGAAGGAGGGAGAAAGATACAGGGATGTGAAGGGGAGGGGGGGGGGAGAGAGTGAGGAGACGGAGAGAGAGAGACAAAGAGAGAAAATTGGACCACCCATTTTGAAAATGAGTGAGACAGGGATTTGAGTGTACGGAGGTTGCCTTGGTTTATGATCCATGGAGGTCTTCTGGAAAGTGCCATTGAGGTTTATTTTACCATGCCATGTGTCTCAGAACCTCCGTCAGGAATTCTCATTGTGCATAGACTAATTACAGTGTAAACACTCCGTTCAGCTCTGCAGGCCATCCACTCGGGTATTTTCCCCGTTCTTCCAAACAACCTTCACATCCTTCCAGGCATTGATTTTGTCTGAGGAAAACCTACATTCTTAGGTGTTCTCAAACCGGCATGCGACTCGTGCTGAAATGGATCCTATTTTTTTTTTTAATGAGGAAGTGAAAACATCTCAGTTTGAAAGACGCAATTATTTGTTCAACGTAAACACAAGTTCCTTTCAATCTAAACGTGACCATTGTACCGTTAAAGAAAAAAAGTAGTGAGTTCAAAAATAATAGAAAAAAACCGAATGCAATAAAGCCATGCAACAAAAATGGCCAAAAATGGCGATTGATGAATGAACCTTTGCTCCAACTTCCAACATCACGTGCATTTCACTTGAGCAGTCTGGGTCACCTGCACGGCCAGACCAGAGAGTCTAATCACTGCCATATGTAACCCAAAGGCCTGCAGAAGAATGCTTTTAAGGCCTCCACAGTCCAAGTCGCATGGCATCCCAGATAATTTAGCATTCAAACAAGGCTCAAACAGCTACTGCAATGCATGTGTGGGTGTGTGTTTGCTTGTGCATTTTGCATGACGGACGAACACATTATCATCTCTGTGTCTATGTCTGCATGGAGAATAAACTGCATGGAGAATAAAAGGCTGCCTCATCAATACATTGGTTTAATTTCAGAAACACCCAACCATGAGGTAGGTTAGATCAACGTGCGTTACCATTCATATCGGCCTTCCTATGTGCTGCCAGCGAACGTCTCCTTTGTAAGTCTGGTGGCCCAGTGGTCTCCGCTCTGCTCTCTCCACATCTCATAGAGGATATAGTCAAATGCATAGTTTGAGAGAGAGAGGGAGCAAAAAAAACATTGGAATACATTTCTGGTCCAATTCAAACACAGGCCTATCTGTTGAAGCCACAGGAGGAAGTTTAATAGCTCCTTGGAGGTTATGAACTGTTGACAGTTAATAAGTCATAACATTCCCCTTAAAGAGGGTGGTAGATTCCATCTGCAGGACTCCCAGTACAAAGAGACGGAAAGTAAATATCCAACGGGGAAAGTGAACGGGACCTCTCGTGTGCAGTCTCTTAAACGTATCCCCCAAGGTTTCCTGATTTCTAGAAGGCATGGAGGACAGATAATTACATTAGCCAGTCATTTACCATAACAGTACACAGAGTCCTTCTCCTTTGGAGACTATAGGCCCACGAGACGGGGAGGTGCGTCGCAGGCAACTGACTTTGATGGTTACACCTCATATTATTGTACTGTCATCTGTTTTCTTTGGCCCTTCGGATGTTTGCCATGGCAACGACACACAGTGGGGTGTCCGGGTCGACTCTGCTGACCCTGCTGCAATTTCCCAGCGTGACGGATCCCCCGCCCCTGATGACATGGGTTCTCAGGTTCAGGTCCAGGTCCTCATGGTCCTCAGGGACCTCATATCCCTCCTCATGCCCTGAACAAGCCCCATGCTGCTCCAAGGGCTTCCTTGCTATTACGTAAGGCTCCTATTTTCAGAGTTGGAAAATTCTACCAAATGTCAAAAATGTATAGTTTTGTGCCCTTGCGTTTTATCTGTGTGTGCAAAGTGCGATATTGTGTGTGTGTGCAGTATCAACAGTAACCAATGATAACCTATGAAAGATAACCTGATAGCCCAACTGCTTAAATGTTATTGTGGAGCCTATGGTCCTTCAATGTGAAGCTACTAAGAAAGCCATGGGCTAAAATATGGGACAGGACTGCTTAAGATGGAAGTACTGTATGATTACTGCCCCTCTACTTTATTTTGACATCAAAGTACAGGCAACTCAGTCTAATTCAATGTATGGGGTCTTTATCATGTCATTTACAGATGATAAAAAAACATGTGTTTACTCATGTTGAGTCCTGCAGGGTTGTAAGGAGAAGATCTATATACAAAAAAACATTCAAGATTCAAGATGTTTTTATTTGCCATATGTAAGTACAATGGAATGCTTACTCCCCATTCCCTCCCGCAGTATGAATTTCCTACAATTGAACACTATATACTATACTATAGTATGTACAATAGTTATAATATACAACACTTTACTATAACAGAACAATAAAAAGTATAATATAAATCCCCTATAAAAGTATGTTGAATTGTGCAAAAAGCATTTAAAAAGCATTTTAAAGTGCCAGTAGTGCAGCAGCATCATGAATACAGTGCAGTACAGGGCAGAACATTGCAACAACTGTAATGAGTGCAGAAAGTCAAGCGTTGAACCATATTGATGAACCATATTGATCACTAGTGGCAGGCTAAGGGGGGGGGTTGAATGTTCTGATCTCCAGGCCTCTAGCTTGTTGCAGCATTTCTCAAACTGCTAAAGAAAACCGTGGGCTCGCCTGCCAAACCTGATGAAAGAGATAAGAAAGTGGACCCTTGATGAAATCCAGAGGACTCAGCCTGTCTGGACGTGGACTTGCTTAGTGCCTCTCCCCCCTGTCTCTCCTTTCTGAAGGGCCTGTTCCATATTGATCTTGAATTTCTGAAGAGGGACCGCGGAAGTTGTCCGCTAATTCAAACCAGCGCTCGTGCACCGGGCCTGGGAGTCTGGAGCTTTGATACCTTTTGAAGTTGTGTGCAAGTGTACCCAGCACCATCTGGGCTCTGTTGTCATGACAACCCTAATTACCTTGCTTTACTGCTGTTTTTTCTACACAGGAAAGGAGCCATTACGTTCTGGAGGCATTTGCATTTCTCTGGGGGCAAGAGTCAAAGGTCACGGAAAAGGAACTCAAATAACACACGATATGAATAAAAACTGGGGAAAAAAAATCTCCTATCTTTCGAACCACACAATGTTATATCTCATTTGTTGGATGGGATACAGCAGTCGTGTACAAAGAGTGAGCTAGCGTTTGAGTTGTGTTTAGCTCTGGACCATGGTTTCTCAATGGTAAAAATAAACATATGCTACGCTAATACAACCAATCTGGTTTTCTCCTTTCTCTCACAAACCACCATATGTATAATGTTTGAGAATGATTTAGCTCAAGAAATTCAAAAAAGGCTCACATACTCACATATCAGTCACTCACATGTATTAGCAATCATAAAAGTCTTTATTCCAATAGCACAGCAAGGTCAGTGAAAGATATTAAAAGTATAAGGTGAAGGTGTTTATACACCCAGGAGAGAGCAGACTCCATACAGGAACTATCAACTGATTCTGATTATTGTTTCATACCAAGTCCTTTCACAGCAACAAGGCTTCTCATTTCACAAATTAATTTGTGAATATAATAGAAAGAGGTTCACCAAACACATACCAACAGTGGTACAACAGAGTAGATGAATCCCAATCTTAGTCTTAATCTCATTTCAGTTTATTGTCACTTTTGTCATTTTTTATTGTTATTTTTTATTGTGTACAGTATTTTTATAGTCCTACTGCGGGAGGGAATGTGGAGTAAGCATTCCATTGTACTTGAAAACATACATTGTACGTAAAAGCTGCAGTGTGACCCAAGAATGCTGGTTGTTATGATGTTAGCTTCATGTTATGATAAGTAATAACTTCAAAAAAGAGAGATATATACAAAACTATATAGGCCTATGCATTCAAAATAGCTAAACTCTACAATAACTATAT
>CM051008.1:15900248-16012748 GCA_027704905.1 Muraenolepis orangiensis
GATCTCTCCGCAGAGTCAGTAAAGAACAGTTCGGAAGGTATAAGCTAAGCCTCTGTGTCATCTGAACATCTGTTCGGCACGTGACTTCAAAAATACAAACATCTGTTCTAAATAACGTTTCGTTCTGTGACTCGCATCATGTCCGTTTTGCACAAGAAAGTTGGAAATAAACAAAAGAAAGAAAGAAAAGAAAAAGAAAGAAGAAAAGAAAAAGATAAATAAACAGTGGGCTATTTGCATTTAAAAACCCCAAAAAAACAAAGAGGAGAATATTATTATTCTTAAAATAAAATAAGAACGTAAGAAAACACACTATACACTGTGTGTTGTTTAGCAATTTTCATGGAATTTCTTTGGGGTCAGCTGCAGTCAGGAGAGTTAAAGTGACGCTCCTTGAGTTTCACAGACCTCTGAGAAGTCTTCTCTACCCAGCATCTAAACCGCGCTCCAATTACCATGATCAATTAATTAAGGAGGAATTAAAGGTTGGGAATGTTTTCCCAGATCAATTGCGCCACAAACGGAAAACCAAAATGCATTAATTACCAATTTGGTGTAATAGGTCAACATTGTTATGATTTACACACAACCTGTTCAATGGCCTTACAAGCGATAGCTGTATATTGTCTTATTGGGATATTGACATGTGGGTATAAGACTACCTTGAAATTCAATTTGGAAGGATATGTTTTGGTATAGCCTAGTATAAAGAGCAACGAGCTGCTGAAGAGGAGGCAGTAAAACAACTAAAAAGACGAAATTAAAATAAATAACTTTTTTTGTATTTTGGGGGACGATGCCACATGGAAACAGCATGGCGGAGTCGACCTATTGCAGGATATTCGTCAAATCTTTATTGCCTAACGATGAACACACACATCACAAACCGTATTAGCTTGTCGTATTTAGTTACAAAGGCCATATCCTGTTAATGCAAATATTAAGGAATTACATTTAAACGAATATGTCCCACTTGCTTCTCTACAAAAATAGTAAGATCAAGAGACAATAACTTAATGTTTTGTCCTATAAGCTATGCTTAATATTGTTTTAGGTGTATCTATTTTCCTAATATTTTCTAATGAAATACACCTAAAGTGAATATATATATATATAAAGCCTACATGTTTATATAATTATAACGAATAAAAGATAACAACTAAAAACAAATGATAGGTTTTATGTGTTACCCAAAAATTAAATAACATTATGAAGGATATATTAACATTATTGATAATAAAATAATTTCCTCGTTGGTGGAAACCCACTGGTCTGTACCCACAGTGGAAGCTTGCAGACGGAATGTGAAGAATGACCCACGTGATAAGATAGGATACATAAGGTCTAGATTAGGGAGAACAATATCAAGTAAAAAAATAAACTTTGAAAACTTTTTTTTTTTAGTCGGACAGAATGTAATGTGCGGAATAACAGTAATAGTATAGATACATAAACAACATAAAAGAACATGTAGAAAGGTAATTTTCATTTTAATGCAAAACGTATACAAAACTATACAGCGATAATACAAATGTGGAACGTGTTATGGCAGCACAGGATATATTTCTCCAATGTTTCACCAATAAATAAATAGATTTAGTCTGAAATGATTTTTTGCACATAATACAGGTGAACGTATTATGATTGACAGTCTCATACAAAAACGGAGACAATATACTTGCGATACGACTTCCACAGAAATCAGTCCAAAAGCACGCGCGCACACACACACACACACAATCACACACACACACACACACACACACACACACACACACACACACACTGAACACACACACACACACACGCACGCACGCACGCACGCACGCACGCACACACACACACACACACACACACACACACACACACACACACACACACACACACACACACACACACACACACACACACACACACACACACACACACACACACACACACACACACACACACACACTCACTCACTCACTCAATAGAGGTACATTCCCATTCGTCGTCCACTCAAAAGGTGATCAGAATGTGGTGCAGGGCTCACACTGCAAGACACCATGCATGCAGGCCTTCCAGAGTGGACCCCGGGACCCCGAGACCCCGGGACCCCGGACCCCTGTCCCTGGGGGTTTAAATAGAGTGTTCTCTCGTATCCAGCATTGGACTCCAGATTGTCCCATCAAATTGATAAGTAGAATCAGCAGTCATCTGAAAATTAGAAAATACATCAAAAAAGGTGTCATATAAGTCAGAGACTTCTTTTTTTGTGACACAGGCCCATCTTACTACTATTAGCCATATTATATATATGCCTAGGATTTATTTAAAGCAAAAATCGGAAAATAATTAGAAAAGGAAGCATACCGTTTTCCAAAAAAAAACAATTTTCCCAGCTGCTAGTGAGATGTGGACATTGACCAAGTGCCTTCCATCCTCCACACAGAAAACGCATAGCTTAACCTCTCATGAGCCACATAACTACAACTTGCCATTTTAGAGTCCAGCTCGTCGCCTTGCAGCACTTGGCAGAGAAAGTCGATGTATCTCGCAGCGAGCTTTAGTGTTTGTATTTTGCTCAGTTTGTCCGAGGGCAGTGTGGGGACGATTTTCCGCAGGGACGCGAACGCCTCGTTCAGGGACTGCGTCCGCTGCCTCTCCCGCACGTTGGCCATGCCTCGCTGCGTCTGGAGATCCTCGAAGGACTGGGGGGGGCTGGGGCTGCCGCTGGACCTCCGCTTCCCTCTCTTCCCAGCTGGGGTCGGGCTCTCTGAATCCTCCCCGTTTCTCCTACTCGACCTCCTTCTCTTCCTCCCACATCTGGTGGTGGTGGGTTGCCTATCCACTTCGTCTCCCCCCTCCTCGCTGTTACCGAGACTGTCCACTGGAGAGACGGGGGAGCTGCAGCTTGACTCGTCCCCGACGGTTTCCTCAGACATCACCTCGGATCATTGGGGTGGGTGGTGGGGGGGGGGGGGGGGGATGCTGCCGAACCACAATTATAAAGTGACGAGTCACGGATGTCCTTACATTAAATGAACGGATAATCCCACTCGTGGTTTTTGCTCTGTCTTTGCAAGGAAGCCCCCAGAATCCATACATATGTACATACACCGATGAACGCAAGTAATTTTTGTGATACTTGAGAATTGTAGGGTGTTCTTATAGGCTGCAAGAGTTTTTTGGGAGCGATTTGATTGGCCGAGACAGTGTGTGACGTAAAAAAGGGGGTGGGAGCTCCCAGAACTAAATGACCAAGTCCTCCCGGGGATGGGACGAGGATGAAGGACCGTTATGTCCCACAGTCATATTTAGCATAATAACACGTTTGAAATAATAGTCATAATTAGCCTATTCGGCTTTTAGGCCTACTTATCATGGCCATACGTTTGTAGTTCATGCAGTAGAAACTGACAAGATAAATAGCATACATATCCTTCTTATTACCCACTATAATTAACAGTGCATTCTGGTGCAGTTATAGTTGACCATCATTTTACATTATAAGTTGTACTATTGTTAATTCTAGGGTAGGCCTGAACATAATAAGGAGTGGCGGATAATATTTGTTAAGTATTATCTAAGTTATAAGTGATCTATTTGGACCTATAGTATAACGTCATTTATTTTGGTCAAAACGCTGCAACGTTGTACTCCACAAGAGGGCGTAATTTTCTTGACAGCCGTATAGGCCTACTTACTGGGAACACTAATAAATAGGTTGATAAATGCATGTTCATTTGTGCAAACTTTATTTCTAGTTCCAGTCTGGTGACCAACCAAGAAATCCCACGTGATGCTATCCAATGGCTTGTACAGAGATATTTGCATTTGAATATTACGTCTACATATTCACCGGTGTATACTTGTGGG
This sequence comes from Muraenolepis orangiensis, assembly GCA_027704905.1. Lineage (NCBI taxonomy): Eukaryota > Metazoa > Chordata > Actinopteri > Gadiformes > Muraenolepididae > Muraenolepis > Muraenolepis orangiensis. The sequence continues at coordinate 15,904,110 of CM051008.1, forward strand.
GCGCACAGCGTTAACAGAACCACTGGCCGAGTCCTAGAGGAGAGACACAGCTAGAGGCGAGACCACAGAGAAGAGGACACCTCTCTGATATTCAGCAGGATGTGAGAGACACAATATCGGTCTTGTTTACGAGGAGGCTTATTTTGTTTAGGTTGAAGAAGGTCTGTGGTCCAGGGGAGAAGCATCTGGCCCAGGAAACCAGAGGGAAGTCAGGGTCAGAGGTCATAACACCACTGAACATCCATTTACATCTCTGCGGAGGCCGGAGAATAAAGCATTGTTCTCGGGGAACCCGCAAGCCACAAACTGCCAACAAGGTTGTTTTAACTGTGACCCGTGCGTTAATTATCTTAATCTGTTTAACATTTAAGGGTCAAATTGGAGGGAGAGCTTTATTCATGCATTGTTGCAGTGTGAATGTTTATCATTTAGACTCATATCATGTGTGAAACAATGTCATGTTGTTTGATACTTGTGTATGAATAGGCCTATCATCCTCATCGAGTGTAAAAGTATATTCTTAAAATATCCTCAAAAGGTAAGTGTTGTTTCAGGCGTGTGCACCTGGCAGAGAGCCCTGTCCAAGGTGCTCATTTTAATGTACGTTGTTAAATGTATACCTTACTTATGGCTTTATGTATGGCAGCAGCAATATTAGATCAGATTAGATTCGATTCAAATGTATTGTCATTGTGCACAGCACAAGTACAGTACAGTGAAAATAATTAAGCATCTAACCAGAGTGCAAATGTTGCAGTAAAGTGCATGGTGATATATCATTTACAGTTTACAGTTGCTAAAAGACAGTTATAAGATTACTTATAGAGTATGTGTGAGATATGAGCATAATTATATATATATATATATATATATATATATATATATATATATATATATATATATTATGTACAGGTAAGTAAGTATTTAACAGGTAGTGATCAGGGGTATGCAATTATGAAAAGCAGGATAAATACTTATATATAAATATATATATAACTAAAATATATCAAACTACTTACCTTGAAATAAAAAATATGTGGACTACAACAACTCTACAATTTATTTATATGTTTGCTTTTTCATTTCTTGTAGAACTACAGAAAAAAGAACAATTGTTAAACTACAGCGTTGAGAGGAGATGTGTTATTTCTTGGAGATCATGTGAAGGCTATTGCAGCCTCAATAGAACAGTATAATTCATGTGATTTTATTTTGGCATGCTTCCTCATGCTGTATATTTTTCCCCTCAAGGTTGTAACTCTGAGAAAACACAGCTGCTCCTAAACAATATGATGTCAGAGGAACGCATGCAGGTTTTATAAAGACAAGACCTGCCTCGGTCAGTTTGCAGCATTCTCAACTCAAAACGCTATTTTTTACTTTTCAAAGTCCACTGGATAATATAAACTTTCATTATCAAACACTAGAACCAACATTTGAGGCATAGAAGCAACATTTTCTCTGATTGACTTACATTATTGGAAATAACCAGCAAAGCAAAACAAAAATGTGTGTGTGTGTGTTTGTGTGTGTGTGTTTGTGTGTGCGTGCGTGCATTCGTGCGTGTGTGTTTGTGTGTGTGCACGTGTGTGTGTGTGCGTGCATAGGTGCGTGTGTGTGCGTGTGCCTGTGTGTGTGTGTGTGTATGGGGGGGGCAACAGTGATTCATGCAACTCGACACTCTGGTCATGAGTGACAAGAGAGCAGGGGACACAGAGCCCCTGTAACAGTGTCCCTGTTACCCCCTGTCCCTGTTACCATGTGTCCCTGTTACCCTGTGTTCCTGTTACCCTGTGTCCCTGTCACCCTGTGTCCCTGTTACCCTGTGTCCCTGTTACCCTGTTACCCTGTTATCCTGTGTCCCTGTTACTCTGTGTCCCTGTTACTCTGTTATCCTGTGTCCCTGTTACCCTGTGTCCCGGTTACCCTGTGTCCCTGTTACCCTGTTACCCTATGTCCCTGTAACCCTGTTACCCTGTGTCCCTGTAACCCTGTGTCCCTCTAACCATGTGTCCCTGTGTCCCTGTAATCCTGTGTCCCTGTAACCCTGTGTCCCTCTAACCATGTGTCCCTGTGTCCCTGTAATCCTGTGTCCCTGTAACCCTGTTACCCTGTGTCCCTGTTACCCTATGTCCCTGTAACCACGTGTCCCTGTAACCACGTGTCCCTGTAACCATGAGTCCCTGTAACCATGAGTCCCTGTGTCCCTGTGACCCACCCCTCCCAGACGTGGCTTCAAGCAGACTTTCTAGCAGACTAAATCTCCAGCACTTCTGATTCACAGACGAACAAAAACCCATGAAAGCTCCACAGAGACCCTTCTTGTTCTCCTGTGGAACAAGTTTCTCTATCAGCCCACACTTAGCTATTGAAATAACACCGTAAGTTCTCTGACATAAATGAACCTCCTTCTCCCACACAGTGGATGGCGACAGACATGTCAAGTTCACTCCATTAAGTCTAACCACAGCAGGTCCGAGGGGCTGAGCTGAGGCTGACCGAAACAGATCAACTGTTTGAGATGAGAGGCGACAGGGATGTGTGTCTTCAAACACACGTATAAATCGGATCAAATCTGCACATGAACAAGGTCATGAACTACTGATGCTGCATGCAACTGGTTCAAACGGACTCATTGTTCTCCGTGGAGGGGGGGATCTTCGGTAAGAGCAGTTTATTGATTTGGTTTGTTGATTGCAGAGGTGTGGATGAAAACAGCTCTTTATGGGTTGTCTGGGTAGATGTGGGTATGTGCGGCTGCTCAATCCAAAAGGCTTTGATGCCATGGCTTTCGTATGCAACGCCTTAACACCTCATCATTTAGCCTCGCTAGAGGCTATCGATCTCTTCTGAATTCGAGCTTTGTCATGTGTCTGGTTAGTAATCAACAATCAACAAGACCTTTTCTAAGCCACCAACAACAACACACCTCTGATTTGTTTTCACAGCTTGTAAAATCGATGTGTGCCGTACTGGTACTCAAGCAGTATCATTTACTGCTATATTTACAGGCACACACACACACACACATCACACAAACACACACACACACACACACACACACACACACACACACACACACACACACACACACACACACACACACACACACACACACACACACACACATTCTAATTCATTCAATGCCAAACTATCCAGTTAACCAGAAAGCCAGCCAACCAAATAGACAGACAACCAGAAAGACAAATATAGAGAGGGCCAAGCTGATAGACAAACAACCAGACATTAGACAACTAGAAGACCCATAGAGAGAGAGGCAGAGAGCTAGGGTCAAAGCACACAATGACAGAAAGCTTGACAACCAGTAAGACACCTAGACAGCTGCATGCATCCAGAAAGACGCCAGAAAGACAGAAGACAAGGACCACCCCCCTCCCTCCATGACCAATGAACCATGCGTCGAAATACCTATAAACCACCCTACTGCCTGGGAGACCATACACACCCTAGGTCTCCTAGGTTCACCAGGGAAGACCATACACCCTCCTAGGTCTCTGTTGCACCAGGGCAGACCATACACCCCTCCTAGGTCACTGGTACACCAGGGCAGACCATACACCCCTCCTAGGTCACTGGTACACCAGGGCAGACCATACACCCCTCCTAGGTCACTGGTACACCAGGGCAGACCATACACCCCTCCTAGGTCACTGGTACACCAGGGCAGACCATACACCCCTCCTAGGTCACTGGTACACCAGGGCAGACCATACACCCCTCCTAGGTCACTGGTACACCAGAGCAGACTATATACCCCTCCTAGGTCTCTGGTTCACCAGGGCAGACCATATACCCCTCCTAGGTCTCTGGTTCACCAGAGCAGACTATACACCCCTCCTAGGTCTCTGGTTCACCAGGGCAGACCATACACCCCTCCTAGGTCTCTGGTTCACCAGGGAAGACCATACACCCCTCCTAGGTCTCCGGTTCACCAGGGAAGACCACACACCCCTCCTAGGTCTCTGGTTCACCAGGGAAGACCATACACCCCTCCTAGGTCTCCGGTTCACCAGGGAAGACCACACACCCCTCCTAGGTCTCTGGTTCACCAGGGAAGACCATACACCCCTCCTAGGTCTCCGGTTCACCAGGGAAGACCACACACCCCTCCGAGGAAGTTACCTCTACAGTGGACAATGGAATGTTTACTCCCCATTTCCTCCTGCAGTATGACTTTTTAAAACAACTTTTTATATAGTATTTAAAAAATACTATATACAATAAAAATTAACATAAAAATAACAATATAGTGACGGATATTATTTGTTTTGAATTTCGCAAAAAGATTTTAAAGCATTTAAAGTGCCAGTATCATGGATACAGTGCAGTACAGTGCAGTAACTGTAATGAGTCCAGAAAGTCCAGCAAAGTATGATAGTGTAATATGAATGACAATGTTATGATAGTGGCAGCACTCCTAGCAGTTGAGTAGGTGCACTGCCTGTGGATAAAAACTATTCTTGAACCTGGTAGTCCTTGTACGGATGCTGCGGAACTGGTGACCGGATGGTAGGGGGAGAAGAGATGGTGCCCAGGGTGGTTTCAGTCGTTTATGATGGAGATGGCCTTCTTCCGACATCTGGTCCTACAGATCTCCTCAATGCATGGAAGAGCACACCCGATAATCTTCTCTGCCGTCCTCACGACCCTCTGGATGGCCTTCTTGTCCCGTGCAGTGGTGTTGCCGTACCACACGGTGACGCCACTCACCACTCTCTACAGTGCCACAGAGTTACAGTACCTGGACCAGGTGCTACTGTACGTTAGCATGGGAACTAACTGGAGCCTGCACCATGGACTACGATGATGTGGTTGGTGGTATTATATACATTGGTAATATATTCTATACAGTACATGAAGTGCCTTAGTTGACTGGGTGAAGAATACACCCAGTTTAGCATGATCACAGGGTCTGCAAGTAAGTTGGATTAAAAAACACTGATTCAGCTAGGAAGCTAAAACCAGCTATAAAGCTATAACTAGCTATGAATCAATAAATATCTATGAAGCTATAACCAGCTATGAAGCTATAACCAGCTACAAAGCTATAACCAGCTATGAAGCTAAAACCAGCTATTACATTGAAAAAGCCTTTCAGAATGACACACAGTTCACAGTTAGGGTTAGTTTTGAAAAATCAAAACGATGTTGAGCATATCATCTTCCAAACGGTGCGGAGGCTAATCTTGCCTCGGCAGTAAAAACCGAAACTCTAAAAATAATGCTATTGGTGGCATGGAGCCCAGCAAACCGAGGGTGGCAAAGCCCAGAAAGAGGTATAGAATGTCATGTCACGTCCCATAGGCTAAACAAGGAAAAGCATGTCACCGTGCCTCTCCGTGCGGTTCTACACTAGTATCAGCCTGCATTCAGTAGTAATGACAGCTCAGCTGGAGGTCAAGCGATGCATAGTGCTCCAGCTGCACACGAAGATAGAACACGTGATGGCTATCTCTGCAGACTATTCCAACAAAAGTCGGTAGAACTCGTAGAACTCAACCATAAACTACACTCACCTCTTTCTCTTCCATCATGTGTCAGTGAGTGGGTGACCTTGAGTTAAGCCAATCGGTCATTACATTACAGTCATTTAGCAGATGCTTTTGTCCAAAACGACTTACAATAGTCTGTTCAACAAAGGTAGGCAAGAGAACAACTCGTCACCAGAAGTCAAAAGTGCATTTCATTCCTAAAACGTCTCCAAAAACTACAATTAATACAATGAACTACAAGTAAAAGTACAATAAGTAAACATCTGTCATGACACAATAGGCAATCTCCCCCCGGTACTGTTGTCTTTGGAAGGAGAATCCCTTCGACCCTCTTGACTGACAGGAATGAGCTGGAACCCCCAGCCGCTGCCTCCTCACGTGCAACAAAGAGACGGTTAATTTAGATCTCACTATGTGAACACAAGGCGCTGGTTATTTATATACTTTGCACAGAAGGAAAACGGGAAGTGACCATCAACCTCGTCAGAGGGGGGGGGGGTACGATACCACCCAGGTAGGGCTCTCTCTCCGATGTCATTCAGTCTAAAGGTGACATGAACATAGACATTAAGTGTTCTAGGTTGTACTAGGTTGTTGTTCATATTTTTAAAAAAGAAGCAGAAAAAAAGAGAAAAGAAAGCACAATGTGACCACATCAAATGGTCACATTGCACTAAAGTGCTGAGCCAAAGGTTCATCATTTATAGTAAAGACATACCATTAAAGTTCGGAGAAAGGTGGAAAGTCATGCTGGGTTATTGTTCAGTGGTGTGTGTGTAGCTGATCTTTCCACCATCTGTTTGACATTCGTAGAGTTATAGAAGGTGATAGGAATGTGCCCGGCATCAAAAGAATGGCGTGTAGTTTGGACAAGCATATTGGTTTTAGGTCTGTCCAAAATGCTCTCCGGGAAAGTATTTACAATTTACAACCAAGCCAATAGGTGAAAGGTTTACCCTCCCATTATCAAGCCTGAAATTGGTCAATTCTCAATGCTTGGATATATACATAAAGGATCTTGGGTATATTTTAAAGACAACCTGAAAACAATGGTAAAAGGGAAAATAGTATGGCAGTTAACTGTCACACCAGGGGAAGCTCTCAATGCCACCGACCTCTCCATTCCCACGCCTAACTAGCTGTCCTCCATATGGTTCTTAGATCAACCCCGATAGAGCCGAAGAAGTATACGCAAGACCTGTCAGCAGAAACACTCCCGGTGCCTCCCCCACACCCTGCCTGCAGCACACCTGACAAGAGAACTCTCTGCATCAACACAAATAAACCAACCTAGAGGGAGACGGGGAGGTTGTGTGGGAGAGAGATAGACAGAGAGAGAGAGAGGCAGAAAGAGGGAGAGAGAGAAAGAGAGAGAGAGAGAGAGAGAGAGAGAGAGAGAGAGAGAGAGAGAGAGAGAGAGAGAGAGAGAGAGGAGAGAGAGAGAGAGAGAGAGAGAGAGAGAGAGAGAGAGAGAGAGGCAGAGGCAGAAAGAGGGAGAGCTAGAGAGAAAGACAGAGACAGAGAGAAAATTAGAAAAAGTGACAGAGAGAGAGTCCCCAGAATGGTTAGTAATTGTTTAACAAAAGCACACGCTCAGTTGGATTTTACCTTAATCTTTTTAACAACACTCTTCAATGGAGGATTTTCTTTCTAAGGGTGGTTGATGGAAAAAGTGAGAGCCTAGCGAGGTGTCCAAGGATGTGGAAGGGGCAGGAAAACCAAAGCAATTACTCAAAAAGCCACACTTTAAAACATAGTTAGTTTCTTTCTGAACCGAAAAGTCATGCATTAATAGTCTCTTCTGTATAAATACATAGGAATACACGCCTCAAGCAGGGAGCAGTTTGAACCGGAGGGAACCGGGGAAGAACAAATAGCTCATGCATTTGTCATGAATTCATTTACTGGAACAAAACATACATTTTACATACAACATTTATATAATGAATTAGAAGTCGTACAACTTGATTGTATGTGGCTCTTTGAGTAACAGCTATAATAACTGAAATCATTAGCATAGTTTGGATACATTTCAATAATGCATTTATGCCACACTTTGTGAAGCTAAACTGCTTTTGTAGTGTGGTGGTCTAGCATGTTAAGCAAAATGTCTGTGAGGAGGTGGGCTCTCAGCTGCCTTCTAACGGCAAAATCAGTGATGAATTGAGTGTGGCCGTAGAAACACGACACCAGTGTTTGTTTGGGCATTCCTAAATGTTTATTTTTCTCTTCTTCTATTCTATTACTAAATGATTAGGACACAATCTGTTAACGGGGGAATGGGAGAGAGAGAAAGAGAGAGAGAGAGAGACACCTTTAGCACCTTGACAGTTTGCATAAATCAACAAGCTAATATAACATAGAAAGCTAAATGACTTCTTTCCCTCTGCATATATACACCCCTTCTATATACCCTTATGCCCCTGAGAACCCAGGAATGCTTCTGTTCTTCAGCTTCAGAGACCTGAACCCGTTTAGACGCCTCTTAAAACTTAACAAGGCAAACTTATTTGACATCATCTGCATTTTATATATTTAACATAGTTTGTGTAGCAATTCGGTTAACAAACAAAAGTTATGTTTTAAGAATTGTTCAATTACAACATTGCTCCTGGACACGTTTAGACTATTCTTAAACTTAACAGGGCATACTTATTTGACAACATCTGTATTTTAATTATTTTAACATAGTTTGTGTAGCATTTCGGTTGACAAACAAAGGTTATGTTTCAAGAATTGTTCAATTACAACATTACTTGCTGTACGTTAAGACTGTTGAAGTCTAAATGTCTTCCAAGTTTCTATAAAGTCAGAAACCTGCAGAAATTAATTGTCAGTCGGGGATAAAGAGAATTCCATTTAAAAATAATCTGAAAGCTAATGTTTTTCACCGCACCTGAACAAATAACAAAGTGACACACGCTTCATTTGGCTTGGGATTTGACTTATTAAAGGTACACATATTAAAATGTTAACTTGTAGGAATTGCGAAGACAATTCCACAACAAAACGAGTGTCGCGTGTCGTATATTAGAACAGAAAAAAACCGTAAAGCGAAACTAAACTAGAATAACAACACAAGGCACAGGGTATACGTCACTCCTCTTGAAGGCCACGTGTATCTCCATCAACAGGCAAACAGTAACACACACATACACATAAGGTGAATTATGTAACGGTCAGTATACAGTCCTCTACCATATTATACAAATATGTCTATTATCACACGGCATGGAGTTTGTTCCACTGAAATATTTCTGAAGTGAGGAATGGTTCAACACAGTGATTATAAGTACAATAGCGCCACCACCTGGTATGTTAAAATGTACATGCATATATTATGCATTCATTCTCAGATTTTGTGTGACATTTTTGAACACTTGTGATTCTGTCAGTTTGTCGCGACGCATAAATGGGTTGTTCGGGCATTTTGAGTGGATCGCAGTGCATTTGCCAAACCAATCTGTAGAAATAAGCACATGAATGTTGTTTCACTGTTAATTCATGCTTCAAAGGCTCACTATTTAATTGAGTTTAGCCCTTAGATTGTGTCAGAGAGGTGCACACACAACTTAACATGAGAAAACGATATATATATAACTATAATTGATTGTTATCATACAACTATAACTATAATTGATTGTATCAAATGACATAATAAACCACAAACCTAATTAAATTCAGGAAACCTTGATTGAGTAGTTGTCTCTAACCTGTCAGTTTTAAATTAATGATTCAAACTCCTGCAATTAACCCGATTCCTCATCACCCTGTATCCTTGTCTCCGGGAGGAGCTCTCAAGTAGCCATTTTAATGGCTGGTGGCAGCGTTGTCTGCTGCAAAAACATAATGTTAGTAGAGAGACAGAAGAGGGCATGTTGAGAGTGTGGGGCCTTCCCGTCCCTATGCGTTCCGTATGACAGTTCCTTACTGAGACTGCTACAGACTACAAGACACGTACTTCCTATCTTAGTGAACATCCTAAATAAGTTGGGGTCTAACCAGTAACAATAAAGGGCATAGTAAGGTGTAAGTGCACGTCTATCTGGATTTGCAACAACAGAGTATTAACTGTCTGCATGGACTTACTGTATTTACTGCTATGCTAGGTGTGACCCGACTAAGCCACCATAGGATAAGGGTGACCATAAATACACGGGTAGAGCCTCAACACAACACACTGGTCTCAGGTCATAAATACATGGGGTAGAGCCTCAACACAACACACTGGTCTCTGGTCATAAATACATGGGGTAGAGCCTCAACACAACACACTGGTCTCAGGTCATAAATACACGGGTAGAGCCTCAACACAACACACTGGTCTCAGGTCATAAATACATGGGGTAGAGCCTCAACACAACACACTGGTCTCTGGTCATAAATACATGGGGTAGAGCCTCAACACAACACACTGGTCTCTGGTCATAAATACATGGGGTAGAGCCTCAACACAACACACTGGTCTCTGGTCATAAATACACAGGGTAAAGTGTGCTACATTGGCCGACATACGTGTGGTCTATACTTTTACGGTGTAGGCTGACTGGTAAGGCATGTGAAGTGTGTTCTCGCTCTCTATTGATCATAGTCTGGTATTTTCGCTGTCACACACAAGAATGTGTTTTATAGGCCTGATTCTTCCTCCCCTGTGGGTTTTCATCAGGGTCTGGTGACACAAGTGTCACCCAAGCCAATGTGCCGACATTAAGCTGTAAGGTAGAGAGGCAGTGTTTATTTTGCCACAGTCCTGGTCACCTAGTCACTTATTGTGTTTCATGGAAATGGAAGAAGCAGGTTTTTACTTGCAGAGATACGGAGAGACAATGGAGAGTTGAGGGAGGGGAACTCACTCCCCTGCCGGAGCCACCAAGCCCGGGGGGAACAACAAATGCGCCCGCAGGAGGCTGTCTTGCGGCCTACTGGTTAGGACACACTGAAGAGGATGGAAACCAGCCCTAACGAGCATTCTCCTTGCCAACGTCCAATCTCTTGCAAACAAGTCAGACAAACTGAACTGCCGGGACATCAGGGAGTGTTGTGCCATGAGTCTCAACCACGGATCCCCCTAGGGTCCTGTCACCGGTTCTAGAACTACCAGGTTCAAGGAACGTTTTTATCCAGCCTACTGAACTGCTAGGAGTGCTGCCACTATCATATACTGGCATTGTCTTCCATATTGCAGTACCGTCTGCTGCACAACAATTCAAACTCTTGCAATAAACCGGATTCCTCATCACCCTGTGTCTTCGGCAGAAGCCCTCAAGAAGCCATTATAATCGCTAGTGGCAGCGTCGTCTGCTACAGTTATAATGCCCATCTTGTACAAAAATACACAAATCAGTGTTTCCCTAGTGTTAGAGTTCAGATGCTTCAAGCAGCATTCCTCTGAAATGTTGATTGAAGCATCTGAACTCCGGGTCTGTTGAAGAGGAGCTGTATGGAATGAGCCCCTTCTATAAGCTGAAGCCCTTTTTTTTTGCTTTTTCATAAAATATATATAATATAGTAGTTGTTGTCCAAGCTCCAAATGGTATTGATGGTATGAGTGTGTTAGAAAGTAAAAATAGGCCTACAAGTTCCAACAATACTACAAGGTCACAATGTACAGCTCCAAAGGTAGGGAGTTTGTGTTAGATTATTGGTGATTGTTTGTAGTATCCTTATACTGTATCCAAATTTTTCGAAAGTATTTTGTTGAAATATCAACAGACAACCCTCTTGGGCTGTCTGGTGGCCAGGCTGCCAGATGTGTCCTGAGCCACATGACACACCACCTCCCCTCAGCAGAGCCTTAATACTTAAGATGTAACTCACCTGCACATTCACAACAGAACACACCTACAGACACATTGACTGACTGACATGACATGAAAAAATACTGGTCATCATGTTGTGATTCCAGTGTCACACCACTCTCTTCTCCAGCCACGCTCCTCTGCCTCCCCCTCTTGTCCACCGGGGGTTACTACACCCAGGAGAACACCGTCACAGAAGACCGTAGTAACGTCAGCCCACCTGTTCCCTATTCCCAATCAAGCTCCCTATTTAGACTCTGCTCCCCTGTCACTCGTTGCCAGAACTTTCCTTTTTTTATTTTATTTTTTACCTGTTACGGTTTCCGGTTTCCGGTTACCCTTTTTGCAATCTCCCGTGTACTCCTGTTTTTTTCCCCGTTGGACTATTTTGCTTGTTTGTTTCTTTTGTTGGATTTTTCGACTTTGATTTCTACCCTGGATATTTCTGTTTGTTTTGGACTTCAGCCTTTTCTCCGCAGCACATTGTAATAACAACCCCTGTTTGGAATTCCATTTTGCATTACAAATTGTATTATTACTTCCGTAATTTACACACACATAGTTCATTGTTCACACCTCATATCAGTTTATTCATTGGAGCAATATCCAATAAAGACGCCTACGGGTTATTGGACTCCTTTAGCCTCCGACTCGGTCTGTACTCCCCCGGGGTTCCGCAACAATCCGTGTGTGGCATAACACATCACCTACAAAGCCCTCAATAACCTGGCCCCTCCCTACCTCTCTGACCTCCTCCCCCGTCAAACTCCTTCCCGTCGCCTCAGGTCCGCTGACACCAACAGCCTGATAGTCCCCAGGATCAAGCCCTGGACCTGGGGCGACAGGGGCGACAGGTGCAGCAACCTTTCAGTGGCTGCACCCTCCCTCTGGAACGCCCTCCCCATCCACATCCGTCTGGCAACCACCCTACCATCCTTCAAACAACCACCCTACCATCTTTCAAACAACCACCAAATCATCCATCAAACAACCACCCTACCATCCTTCAAACAACCACCCAACCCTCCTTCAAACAACCACCAAATCATCCATCAAACAACCACCCTACCATCCTTCAAACAACCACCCTACCATCCTTCAAACAACCACCCTACCATCCTTCAAACAACCACCCTACCATCCTTCAAACAACCACCAAATCATCCATCAAACAACCACCCTACCATCCTTCAAACAACCACCAAATCATCCATCAAACAACCACCCTACCATCCTTCAAACAACCACCCTACCATCCTTCAAACAACCACCCTACCGTCCTTCAAACAACCACCCTACCATCCTTCAAACAACCACCCTACCGTCCTTCAAACAACCACCCTACCATCCTTCAAACAACCACCCTACCATCCTTCAAACAGGCTCTCAAGACCCACCTGGCTTCAAACTGGCTTCCCTCTGCTAAACATCCTCCCCTCTATCCCATGACTCAAAATTGTAATTATACTCCTGTTTTTGTACTGTATGTAACTATTCAATTATTATACTGTGGCTACATAGAGGTCATAGAGGCTACATAGAAGCCATAGAGGCAACATAGAGGCCATATAGGATACATAGAGTCCAAAGAGGCTACATAGAGGCTACAGAGAGGCTACATAGAGGCCATAGAGGCTATATGATAGAAATGTAACCTCCTTAGTCCATTGGCTGCAGTGTTATGCATTTTCTGTAATGCTGCTAATATTATTTTATGCTATACAACTATTATAACAGAGTATTGTACATTAAAACATCAATGGTGATAAAATATTGATTGACTAAACATAATTTTTATATAAATATTTGTATTTCCATATTGTTTAGCTACAGAGCGAAACAAGCCCATTCAACATGTTTTACCTTTCTCAAAGCAGCTTTTCATTTGTGTTTGTTTATAAAAGGTCATATATGTATTTGTGTTTGTTTATAAAAGGTCATATATGTATTTGTGTTTGTTTATAAAAGGTCATATATGTATTTGTGTTTCTGTTTATAAAAGGTCATATATGTATTTGTGTTTCTGTTTATAAAAGGTCATATATGTATTTGTGTTTCTGTTTATAAAAGGTCATATATGTATTTGTGTTTGTTTATAAAAGGTCATATATGTATTTGTGTTTGTTTATAAAAGGTCATATATGTATTTGTGTTTGTTTATAAAAGGTCATATATGTATTTGTGTTTGTTTATAAAAGGTCATATATGTATTTGTGTTTGTTTATAAAAGGTCATATATGTATTTGTGTTTGTTTATAAAAGGTCATATATGTATTTGTGTTTGTTTATAAAAGGTCATATATGTATTTGTGTTCCTAGAACTTTCTTATAGCTTAGCTGACTCAAACATATGTTAACATGCAGTCTTCTACACGTGGATCTACTGCTGTTTTGCCTTCTTTCGTTTATAGCTTGGCATTGCACTGCATCAGCAACCTGCCAGTGCAGTCTAAAAAGAACCTAGTCTTAAAATAACACTATATTAACAAATATAGCCTTTTGGAGCGGTTGACAACCCCCCCACCCCCTTGTGTGCTAGCTGGGCTGTAGGAACACCATCCTCCAGTCTATCTTGCTGTACCCTGGTAGCCATGCTAATGTGGAGGCTTGTGGCTCCACAAGCAGAATCAATAATAAGGTTTGACTAGTCAGTGTGGGAATGAAGAGTATGGTCCTGATGCATGATGCTGTGTTTTCCTATTTTTTCAGTTATTATGATCAAAGGGCAAGGCATTTATTTCAGGCATCTATATGCCGCCTCGGCCCAATTGCCTGTCTAATGTCAGACACCTTCACGCATGTCTCTGTAACACTTAAGCTAAGTGCGTGGTCTGTACACCGGGAACAGCTGTGGCGTTGTGACGGTAAATAGATTAACCTAACAACACTGTGTCAGGAAGCTTCACAGTGCTGAAGGTCCCCTTCAACCATGTGTATTTGCAATTTGAGCAGAAAAACAGTCAGCACTCCCAGCTACTCATCTCTCTGCTCATCTCATTGCACACACAGAGGAGGCTTGTGACTTGCACTGACTTATGGCGGCGGGAAGGGGATCCGGAGAGGGAGCAGGTCCACTGGGCTTGTCAATGGCGCTTATACGCCATTTTTGGTTGTCTAATAACAAAATTCACATGCTACAGATCATGAAAATAGAAAATACAACGTCCCAAAGCACGGCCAGTTGGTTGTCAATAGAGGTTAAGATTTTACATAATTTCATTATCTCTATTTAAATATTCACTTTAAGAAGTATTTTTCCTCTGGAAAGTACGTTTTTTTTAACAGCCCTAGAGAACTGATGCTACGTGACCAGAGAACAACAGTTGGAACAACAGCCCTAGAGAACTGGTGCTACATGACCAGAGAACAACAGTTGGAACAACAGCCCTAGAGAACTGGTGCTACATGACCAGAGAACAACAGTTGGAACAACAGCCCTAGAGAACTGGTGCTACATGACCAGAGAACAACAGTTGGAACAACAGCCCTAGAGAACTGGTGCTACATGACCAGAGAACAACAGTTGGAACAACAGTCCTAGAGAACTGGTGCTACATGACCAGAGAACAATAGTTGGAACAACAGCCCTAGAGAACTGGTGCTAAATGACCAGAGAACAACAGTTGGAACAACAGCCCTAGAGAACTGGTGCAACATGACCAGAGAACAACAGTTGGAACAACTGCCCTAGAGAACTGGTGCTACATGACCAGAGAACAACAGTTGGAACAACAGCCCTAGAGAACTGGTGCTACATGACCAGAGAACAACAGTTGGAACAACTGTCCTAGAGAACTGCTGCTACATGACCAGAGAACAACAGTTGGAACAAGAGCCCTAGAGAACTGGTGCTACATGACCAGAGAACAACAGTTGGAACAACAGCCCTAGAGAACTGGTGCTACATGACCAGAGAACAACAGTTGGAACAACAGCCCTAGAGAACTGGTGCTACATGACCAGAGAACAACAGTTGGAACAACAGCTCTACAGCAGGTAAAAGAGGTAAGAGTCTGGCGAACAAAATTGCAAAACTGAATGCTGGTAAAAAGGAAGGGAATTTCCCATTGTGCATTTGCCATTCCTACCCACATTGTAATGGTAAAAAGCTGGTTTGAAAATTGTAATTGTAACATCAAATTTCATAAAGTATACATACTGTATGTATACATAATAGTACATGTAATGACTCTTGTATGATAGCCTATCTTAATAATACATTCCACAAATATGATTAGATATATTTTTCAGTTAAAATTCAGAAAAATATATGATAAACTGTAAAGTACAGTGAAGAAACTTCTTCACTGTACGTATGATGATAGTAATGATGATAATACATGGAAATACCATCAAACTTACGTACTGTAAGTTCAATGGTATTTCCATGTATTATCATCACTACTATCATGGCTCTGACAGGCTGTTATGATGTAAACCAGTAGTGATGTGAGTGAGAGAAAATAAAAAAATAAAAAAATAAGGGAATCTCCTTGGTGATAAATCCCTCCACTGTCACTCCTCCTCTGTTTCCTCCAATCCCAGAGTGACGCTGCAGTTTGTGTGTGTGTGTGCATGTGTGTGTGCGTGTGTGTGTGTGTGTGTGTGTGTGTGTGCTTCTCCAGAGACTGTCCTCAGTCGTGCTAACCCCCCCCCCCTCCGTTTGATTTCCTCTCTCTCTCTCTCTCTCTCTCTCTCTCTCTCTCTCTCTCTCTCTCTCTCTCTCTCTCTCTCTCTCTCTCTCTCTCTCTCTCTCTCTCTCTCTCTCTCTCTCTCTCTCTCTCCCCCATCACTCTCTCCTGCCTTTCTGGATCACACTTATGTATGTCCACGTCTCACAGCATCTCTCCCTACACATGCATGCCCTGGATTGAATGCAGAGAAGGGAAGTAAGGATCCTGGGATTTTATAGCAGCAGGCAATCTGCTGTCGGGTGCTTGGCTTGTTTAGCTGTAGAATCAGCTGCAGGTAGATAGATGGGTGGGAATAGAAAGATAGGACCATGTAACCATGGCATCGGAGCCGTTAATTGTGGAAAAACGCATTAAAAGCAGAGGATCTGTGTGAAGATGAACCTGCTGGGGGAGGGGGTGCAGGGCAGGCTGCTACATGCCGCTCTGGTGGAGCAGGAGGAGTACGAGGGCTCAGAGGAGAGCAGCAGCACGAGCACCACCTGCAGCCGGGGAACACAGGCACCCGCCGGGCCCACCTTTGACGTCCCGTATTTCCGCTACATCGACGAGGAGGAAGGAGTGGAGGCGGGGGAGGAGTGGAGCAACAGCAGCCGCTCCCTCTCCTCCACGGAGGAGGATTCGGCTGTCATGTCCTGTGACCGGGACGCAATGGGGTCCAGGACCCCCGACAAGATCCTGGAGCAGCTGCTGGACCACGTGACCCTGGGGGGCCCGCAGGAGACCACAATGGGGAAGGAGTCAGGTAAGCCTTTAGCAGAGAGAGAAAGAGAATGTAATGTCATCATCATCATCAACATCAAGACCACCGTCACCACCACCATCACCATCAAGACCACCATCACCATCAAGACCAACATCATCAACAAGACCACCATCATCATCATCAAGATTCAAGATTTAAGATTCAAAATAGTTTTTGCCATTTGCAACAAGTATTCCCTCCCGCAGTATAACATTCTGTAACACAATACTTTAAGAAACCTATTCATTGTGCATACATATTGTGCAAAAAGCATTTAAAAGCATTTAAAATTGCCAGTAGTGCAGCAGCATCATGAATACAGTGCAGTACAGTGCAGAACAGTGCAGTAACTGTAATGAGTAATACATTTGAGTCCAGAAAGTCCAGCAAAGTATGACAGTGTAATGTTATTGACAATGTTATAATAGTGGCAGCACTCCTAGCAGTTTAGTAGGCGCACGGCCTGTGGATTAAAACTATCCATGAACCTGGTAGTCCGTGTACGGTTGCTGCGTAATCGGCGACCGGACAGCATGTGGGGAGATGAGATGGTGCCCAGGGTGGTTGCAGTCCTTTGTGATGGACATGGCCTTCGTCCTACATCTGATTCTAAAGATCTCCTCAATACATGGAAGTGCACACCCGATGATATTTTCTGCCGTCCTCATGGATGGCTTTCTTGTCCTGTGCATGACAAGAAATCATCAACCATCATCGTCATCAAGGCCACCATCATCATCAAGACCACCGTCACCACCATCATCATCATCAAGACCACCGTCATTAACATCAAGACCACCATCATTAACAAGACCACCACCACCATTAAGATCAACATCATCATCATCAAGACCACCACCATCATCATCAAGACCACCAGTATCATCAAGACCACCACTATCATCATCTACATCAAGACCACCATCATCATCATCAAGACCACCACCGTCATCATCATCAAGACCACCCTCATCATCATCATCGAGACCACCACCATTATGAAGTGAGTACACCCAGGGATATTGGAGCCAAACCGTCAGACCAACAGTTAGTTTTAGCTGGCTGGGTTGGCTGTGGTGTGGTACTGTTATGTCATACTGTTGCTAGGTGTTGTACTGTTATGTTATTCTGTTGCTAGGTGTGGTACTGTTATGCCATACCGTTGCTAGGTGTGGTACTGTTTTGTCATACTGTTGCTAGGTGTGGTATGAACACAATGTCTTGGTTTGAATTTGTTTGCAAAATGACATTGGATTGCAAAAAGTTCATACATGGGGAACAGTTCATATTTCGTGCCAGTCCTCACATGCATCAACAGTAAGTCCTCACTGTACTGTGTGTTGGAGGGTCATTTCCCTGGGGCAAAAAATGCAAAGCGTTCACTTACGTGTATTGAAACCAGAATGAGATCCATAGGTGAGCGGATTGACTGAACAGGAGGGTTAGCGATGTCCACTGGTCAGGGACAGAAATGAGCGGAGGCCATTGAGTTATTGATCTATCCTTAATGGCACTGGGAAGCGAGGCCTGTTGGCCGTTTCTCTCTGGTTTGAGCTCTTCATCTCTATGGCCCTGGAGGAACAACAACAGGAAAGACCACACATGGTATCAAAGCATTAACCACAAGTATATTCAAAAACTTGTGTCTTTTGTGGTGTGTCACATAAAGTTGTTAGATTTAAGAGACACTTCAAGGAGAATAAGGGTTTCTATGCTATATTGAGTGTTTGGTGATATGCGATGCAGATCATCCATCATGTGTGATACAAACAAAATACTTTTAAAGGAATACTTTCAACCAGTACAAAACTGGTTTCCAGTCAGTTTTGTACCATTACCATGCGGGTAACATATGAAAATGATCAATTCCCCTCGAATGTATCTCCAGCATTCAGTTTTGCTAATTTTTCGCAAGCAAAAGAATCACCGCTGAATGATAATGATGTGACCACAGAACTGTTGTTCCCTGGTCATGTAGCACCAAAAATGTCCCACTTTCCAGTGGAAAAATACTTCTTTAAGGACCACATGCAGTCGACACCGCCACAAGCCATTAACATGGCTTCTTGAGGGCTCCTCCCAAAGACAAGGACACAGGCTGATGAGGAATCCTGTTTATTGCAAGAGTTTGAAGCATGGTGAACAGAGCAGTTGGTATCTGCTTAACTGGGGCCCTGATTAACAAGGACCCATAGGTGTGCAGCCTCACCAGCCATATAGTTATCAGTCTGATTCAGGCCAGGTGAGGCTGATTAAACCAGCCACCAACCACACACACACACACATATCACAAAACAGTATAATGGTTGTCTACTTCTGGTGCTTTTGGTGTAACATTCTGGAGGTGATTAGTAAATTTATACATGACTTAAATTGAATTAGACATATTTGTGAATAAATATCATCAAAAATAATATTTTATATTTTTCACAAAGTAATATGTTAGTTTTAGTGTAAACATTATCCTATCAGAAGTAATATGTTAGTGGTGTAACCTAACCATGATCCTATTAGAAGATTAATTTATCAATTGTAAGGCCAACCGGAAGTAATTGGAAAGATTGATGATTTGATCGACAGCTCAATAAATTGATTGACAACTAATCCATTATTTTCAATTCAGCTAAATGAATTATTCAGAGCAGAATGTGATGATCCATTAACAACACAGCAATACACATTTTGCAAAGTAAAAGAGAGATGCACACAATGAAACTCCATTTCAAAAGACCAAAATAAATGTTTTGACCGAACACCAATGTCGCACCCTTTTGCAAACAGTGACACAAGCTTTCAGGTCTTCCAGTAAAACGCTGAGTGTGAAATAACAAAAGTGTGTGTGTGTGTGTGTGTGTGTGTGTGTGTGTGTGTGTGTGTGTATAATGACTGAACTATTACTATACAGCTTTTTGTTATAACCCTGAACATTAAGTACACAGGTACTTTTAGGGTCAGCTGCCAATTTCACTTGTATTGCAATGTGTTTCATGTTAGTGATTGCTAGCATGCAAGGGACAGAGTGACAGAAAACTGATTGCATGTGTCCATTATAGCATGTCACCTGAAGTAAGTTAATTAGTGTTGTATCAGTGTTTTGTATTTACAGTTAGTTTTGTTTTGCTTATTATGATCTTAGTCTAAGAGTTAGCAGTCAGTTACCAGATCGATCCAGCAGAGGGTGTGCAAACCTGCAAGTAACTGTAAGGGACAAGTTGTCTCTCGTTTTCTTTGGCTCAAATTATCCCTTTTCAGGGGGTTAACATGTGCAAGATGAATACAGTAAAAAACAACAAACCTGGCAAACCTATGATATCAAGGAGAGGCTAGTGACAATGGTGTTCGTATTTAAGTGTGTCACATTCAAAATTGCAGCTTCAAAGGTTTTCATGAATAAGAGGACGGGTCCACCTCTAATAATGGTAATTTACTCACTGTACATTAGCGTGTTCATTCACATCCAATGGATAATAATGGGAAACAATGATGGCTGAGAATATACTTAGTAATCGGGCGGCAGTATAGCTCAGGAGGTAGAGCGGCCCCTCACAACCTGGTTCAATCCTGGCTCCTCCTAGCAAAAAAACTGTCGAGGTGCTGAGCAAGACACCCCAACCCTAACTGCTCCCCGGGCGCTGTATAAATAGATGACCGCTGCTCCTAATACTAGGATGGGTTAAATGCACTGAAATTCCTTTCGCTGTACTGTACTTGTGCTGTACACTGACAGATTTGAATTATTATTAATCACTAAGTCAAGGGCACCAGTATATCAGCCATTGTCCATTTTCCTGTGGAATATAGTTCAAACTAACACTGAACAAAAAACACGAGTAATCCTGGATGAAATGTGTTGGACTCAGTTTCATGACGGAAAAGGAAAATCAAAACCATGTCAATTAGTCCACTTTCAAAATATATAACCGTCAGCTGTACTATGGTTCATCTTTTTGTATGTTATATTCGTACTTACTAAAGCTAAGCTAATCTTAACCTTTAAGTTATCATTACATAAACAAAGTTGGTACAATTTGAATTTTGTAATCAATTTCTGTTATTTTACAGATGCACTTTTGGATGACTTTCTGCTGACCTATCTGGTGTTCATGTCCACCAGCGACTTGTGTCAGGCTCTGCTCGGACAATATCCTTCAACATCAACAGCATCACCAGCACCACACGTCTCCCCGAGCCGTGTCCTTAAACCTAACCCAAACATGACCCCTTATAGTTTCAACCAAAGCATTCGTCTAGATATCTAAAGTCGGCAGGCTAGGATAGCTCCGGATTGCTCAGTCTGTTAGGACTTGGGGCTTGGGAACCGGAAGGTCGCCGGTTCAAGTCCCCAAAACACCCGGGCACTGCAGAGGTGCCCTTGAGCAAGGCACCAGAACCCTACACTGCTCCCCGGCCGGGCGCTGTATATAAAATAGCTCCAAATACTAGGATGGGTCAACAAACTAATTTCACTGTGTGTGTGTACATGTGACCAATAAAGAGGATTCAATCATTCAGATTTAGAACTCCGAGCTCAAATCTGGATGGCATGGGGTCTCAATAGTATCACAAACAAATGGTCAAGTTAGGTAACTTGTAAAAACACAATGCACAAATGATTTGTATCTGTGAATCTGTAATACGCCTCTAATTGACCACTCATATATCATCATTTAATTTGCATGTCAACTTAGCATTGTTCAATGGGAAATATATTTTGAATCTCTGTGGATTCTTTTGGGACTGTATTACCGTGCTGTTTCATACTAAATCCACAAATGCAGGGAGCATGTGTCTCATAAACCCAATGCCCAAATTAAGCCAGAGTGATGAGTTGTATCTGTAACACATCATTTTAAACTAAACTGACTTGAAAATATGTGTCAACATTTGTAAATAAAGGCTTTTAATTCGCAACTCGTATATCATCATTTGTGAATAACATCAAACAACGTTTTCCATATTAATATGACAGTCACAATCCTTTCATGAATTTGCGATTTTGTGTCTCAAAAATATATTTCCATTGAAAAATGCTGATAAGTTGATATACAAATGATGGTATAGGAGTGGTAAATTAGAGGCACAGTTACAGATTTTTCAGATACAAAGCACATATTGTGCTTTACGAGTTACGCGACTTGACATTTGTTTATACTATTGAGACTTATATATTCCATAGACCATAGAACAGCGGCGTTTCACATTATTTAGCTTCATCATCCATCAGTCACTTTATTGTTCTTTGTATTGTTATTTTTATTGTGTACAGTATTTTTATAGTATCATGTTTTTGAAATTCATACTGCGGGAGGGAATTTCATTGTACTTGTTGCACATGGAGAGTACAACTCCTGAATCATATTTGTCAATCATGTTGCTGGAGGCGGGGATCTGTAAGCACAAAACACAAACTCGGCCAGCAGCAGTAAACTGTAAAACGAAATATCTCTGTTAAGGTTTCAAATCAACACCTTGTAGACTGACCACTATAGAAATACACTTAAAAAAATACACTTCAATTTTTATATCATATCTCTGTGACAAGGAAACAAGGTGTAACTCAGCCCATTGCAATTGTTGGGTTCTGGCTCTGTGACCCCCCCCCACCCCCCCCTTGTTCTCTATAACATAGAAGAGCTACTGGATCTCCGATTACCAAAGCCTTAACTCAAAGCCCACCTATCTGTCCAAGCATCACCGGGGGAACGAGGATGTGAAGGATGCTCTGGACAAGAAGAGGAAAGTGCTGCACCTGGTGATCCAGTGGACCGCCCTCTGCAGGGACTTCCTGTGGGCGGATGAACATGTCAAAGTCTTCATCAAGGTGTGAGGCCGCAGGGTGAAGGGGGGCCGTTTGCAGAGTGAACTCTAAGGTAAACATAGAGAACCTTGAATCTTGAGTAAGGAGTGACCTTGCTTTGTTGTTTTGTTTGTTTCCAGAATTTATACCGTTACGTTCTGGACGACCTTCATGAGCATCCAAGCCTAGAGAAGGATCTGAGTGAGGTGAAGCGATTCTGGCAGCACCATCACAGACAGTAAGTGATTAACTTGCTGACGTGCTAATACGTTAGATTTATATGTGAATTTAGATTGATTTATAGTTGATACACTGCACAGTGGACAGGAAATAATGACAGTGGACCATCCAACACTAGCTTAGTGTTAGAAATGTGCCTATCTTTTATTAAAGATCATATTTTATTGAATGGGTTCATATATGAAAAGTATAATTGTTGTGCTCTGGTTTGTTATGCAACATGAATAAAGATGAGTTCCTTGATAGAGTCTCTTAATATGAGGACCTACGAAGCTGTTGTAGAATCAGAATCATCCACCGAAATGTCTCCACTTGTTGTTGAAGACCTTTAGAGTGCAATGGCAGCTTTACTCTTAAAATGATTAAAATGATTGGCTGGACATGGAGCAACGAGTTGAGAGGAAATGTCCAGACAATGCTACTATGCTCTGGGCTCCGGCAGGAAAGCAGCACACAGGGGCTGGCTTCCAGTCTTTTTTGTTGTCCTTTGGTCGGGATTGTGATATTAGAATGGTAATACAGTCACAGCATTCCCCTCGCCTTCCTTCCCCTCCTCATCCCCCTTCCCCGTCCTCTCACGCCCTTCCTCCTCCAGGAACACCTCCTCCCCTCCTCCTCCCCTCCTCCTCCAGCAACACCTTCTTCTCCCCTCCTCCCCTCCTCCTCCCCTCCTCCCCCCCTCCTCCTCCTCCCCCTCCTCCTCCTCCCCTCCTCCCTATCCTCCTCCTCCTCCCCCCCTCCTCCTCCCCTCCTCCTCCTCCCCCTCCCCCTACTCCCCTCCTCCTCCCCCCCCCCCCTCCTCCTCCTCCCCCTCCTCCTCCCCTCCTTCCCTCCTCCCCTCCTCCTCCAGCAACATCTTCTTCTCCCCTCCTCCCCTCATCCCTCCCATCCTCATCCTCCCCTCCTGCCCTCCTCCTCCTCCCCCCTCCTCCTCCCCTCCTTCCCCTCCTCCCCTCCTGCCCTCCTCCTCCTCCTCCCCTCCTTCCCCTCCTCCCCTCCTCCCCTCCTCCTCCCCTCCTGCCCTCCTCCTCCAGCAACACCTCCTCCTCTCCTCCCAGGGGAGGCTCTGGGCTCGCCCTGCCATTAGAGCCCAACACTGATAACTCCACCCACCCATCCGTCCTTATCTCACTAAGCCTCTATTCTTCATGTGTGTGTGTGTTTGTGTGTGTGTGTGTGTGTGTGTGTGTGTGTGTGTGTGTGTGTGTGTGTGTGTGTATATTTACCTGTGTACATTCATGTCACATAATTAAGACGCTTGGCTGCGGTGGCAAGGACACACACACACACGCATGACGAATATATGAATGCGTTCTGTGGATCAAAATCATTTAGTCCATTTTCATTCCCCCGGGATGTCTCCTGAAATGGTTCAATTCTGGGGACTTCCAGTGTTTAAAACTACTATTTTCCACCCCTCACGGCAAAATCCCCCTGCCCAATCAGCTTGGAATTTGGCTTGGGCTTGAGAATCAGTTGTCTTGTTGTTGATGCCTGAAGAGCTACACAAGACTTTACAATGGCTGCCAGCAATGGATACTATGGATCAAATGAGGGCAAATTAGGAAAACACAGGCGGTCATCTGTGACATCATCCTGTGCCTGCATAACCGGTGACACCTCCGAGCCCACGAGGGGCACCGATGGCAGGTGAGGTATAGGTGCTGAGGTTGAGAAGAGACACAACTGCTGCGTTTACATCAGTAACAAGGGGAAGGCTCATATCTCCTAGCTTCACCGTGCATGTCTTAAAGTGCATGTGGTTAGTTCTTTAACTAAGGTCAGTTTAACCCCCAACTAATCTGGGGTGAAGATAATTGTGAAGATAATTTAGATCCTTCCCTCCTTCCCTTGATTTAATTGCAAAACTTCTAGCACATATATTTGTAACTTGTTATTGGCATCAGGTAAAACATTTATAACTTTGAATTGGTTATCCCATTAAATGAAGGTTGTGATCCTTAGGTCTTAAAATAACTACTGTCCAATCTCGAAATTGTCCTGCCTTATAAAAAAAACCTTCTAAAGTGATTTATAAGTCCTAACATAACAGCTGCACTATGTGTCATCTCATCCAAGTCTTGGATTATCATCAACCCTGTGAAGCAAAGCATGTGATTCAGTCATTCATGGTATTTTATGGAAGAAAAACGTCTCGATTGGAGTAGATGAACAGACCATTAAATGATTTAATTACTATCTCTCATGTAGAACTCAGGCATTAGCTCCTCCAATGGCCCCAAGTCAAGTCCTCTTAATGTTAGGGTCACAACTATTTTATTCACCAATATTTGCCACCTCAAATTGAAATGTACTTTTACATCTCTTCTCTTCTAGCCATTGCACATCTACAATACGCTGCATACATTTCCAGATCTCTGATCAAACATAAGCTTGTTTTCAATTCTGGCAGAAAGCGCTTTTATCCAAGGTGCTTTACAAGTCATGCCTCACATTCACCCAGTCATACACATATTCATCCACCGACGGCGGAGTCAGCCATGCAAGGAGACAGCACGTCAGGAGCAGTTAGGGTTAGGGGGTCTTGCTCGGGGACACCTCCACAGTTTTTGCTAGGAGGACCCGGGGGATCGAACCAGCAACCTTCTGGTTGTGAGGCGACCGCTCTACAATTAATGTATGCTATTCTCTAGGTCACCTGAGAGGATCCAGCCCACTGCTGCCTATCCAAAGGTTTTTCACATTGAAACTGTTGATTGTTAATTATTAGTATTATGAATACTTGCTGGATACTAGACTCACTTCTAAGAGCCATGTTGAGCACCTATCAAGCAAACTGACAACTAATCCTGTTTCTCTTGTGCTAGTCGAAAGACCATTGTACACATAGTCTACATGTCTGTCTGCGCCTCATTATGGTGATGTTGTATATGAGCAATGCGTGCTTCTCCCTCCGCTCCCTCTCGCTCCGATTTTGGACCTATTACATCCTATACGGAAAGGTGGGATGGTTCTCCTTAACAAACAGAAGGGAGCAGCATTGTATGTTGTTTATTTATAAGGCTCTTTTAACTTCTGGTCTGGTCACATTTAAATATATCTAAATCTAAATCTGAAGGATTGAATCCTCTTCATTGGTCACATACATGTAAACATACAGTGACATGTGTTTCTATGCATTTAACCCATCCTAGTATTAGTAGCAGTGGGCAGCTATTTTATATACAGTGCCTGGGGAGCAGTGTAGGGGTCTGGTGCCTTGCTTAAGGGCACCTCGGCAGTGCCCAGGTGTTTCGGGGACTTGAACCTGGGGACCTTCAGGTTCTCAAGCCAAGTTCTAACAGACTAAGCTACTGCCGCCTAGTACTACCCAGTACCAAATACAGTACTTACCAATACTTCCTAATGTATGTGTGAGTGTCAATTATCGGCGCCTACTGTATGTAAACAGGTCTCTCTTGAAAGAGATCCTGATCTCAACGAGACGACCTGTTTAAATAAAAGATTCAAGATTCAAGATGTTTAATTGCCATGCGTTTGCAGTACGTACAGTGGAATGCTTACTCCCCATTCCCTCAAAGGCTCTGGGTCCTTGTCAAATGGACATTATTGATTGAATATTGAACATTTTCAAGACTTCAGCATGTGAAATAATGCCTCTATAACCACCACACCAAAATCATGGAACTCGCCAACCACAATGTGTAGATGCTCCCTCCCCTCGCTCCAAACTAACTATTATTATAAATCAAATCACATACCTTGATTACATTCATAAGAAAAAAAAGGGAAAAAAAGATAAAATCAGCTCAGCAGCACTGGTTGGAATTGACGGAAGTGGGTCTGTTGAGGCCCCCAGTGGAGGCCGAGGTGGTGGTGGAGGTCCCACAAGAGCAGAGCTTTGTGCCAACATGCCTTCTGCATTATACAGAGCGCAGTGGAGGTGCTGGAGATGATAATGGACTCACAACTATCCATTAAGGTGACCCCGGACTCCGCTAAATGTAAACACAAAGGAAGGGAAGAGTGGAGGCATTAGATGAGAAAGTCTTCATATTGAAACCATGAGCCCTCTCTTCTAGTATGGATGACTTCAAAGCTAGTGGTTAAAGTAAATTATTTTGTTTAAACACTAACATGTAATTATAGATAGTTTACGGCTTCATATGGATGATAACCCTATGGATTTGTTTGACCCTTTCCAGTACAGAGGATGGCTGTTTTCCACAAAAAAAGGTAAGAGAAAAGGTGCATGATCTCATACATTATATCCAACGATAAAATTGTATGTATCTACAGCATGAGAACTCACATACATTTTATTCACTGGCATTAGTCACAAACAAATGTGTTTGTGTTTGCACACACAATGCAAATGATGCTGAATCCCATGCGTTTCCCTTCCTCAAGAGCAAAACCATCTCCCAAGAGCCACAGAGGGAGAGCAAGGAAGGTCAGTGGTGAAACCTCTCTCTCTATCCCCCACGCCCACCCCTTCTCTCAGTGTGATGTTTTCCTCTCATCACACGTTGCTCCTCACACACACATATCAAATAAAACAATATGACACCAACAGGGATCCTTGGGGAAGGGTGTGAGAAAGCTTTAATAAGACCCACTGCTCCTGGAACTGTCTTTGTGCTTTGAATTGCATATGGACACAGCAACTCAAGCTATACAATACAATTTGTACAATACAATGTCCTGCCTTTAACAGTATTATGTAGTATATTGTGTCTGCCTGTCTCACTGTCTCTCTGTCTGGCTGCCATCCTAGTGCTGTGTCATGTGCACCTGAACATGGTCTCCTACCTCAGTGTGAGGACCAGGGCTGGGGTCGCGGCCCAGGGTCTGCTGGAAGCCGTGGCCAAGAGAGTGGACGTCCCAGCGGAGGACTTGGTACTGGTCGCCATAACTTACACCGGAGGTAACGACCAATAATAATAATATATCTCAATATAGATCTGTAGAAGACGACGTATTTTGGGGCCCAGATGTGAATATCTAAGGATTACACTGTTGTGACTTCTCCTCTACAGGGAGGCGCCTGCTGCAGCCTCAGGATAGACTCCACTCTGACTGGCTGTCGGCCTCGAGGAGGCTGCATGTGTGCAAGAAGGACCTCAGCG
The DNA here is from genome assembly GCA_027704905.1 of Muraenolepis orangiensis. Taxonomy (NCBI): domain Eukaryota; kingdom Metazoa; phylum Chordata; class Actinopteri; order Gadiformes; family Muraenolepididae; genus Muraenolepis; species Muraenolepis orangiensis. The sequence continues at coordinate 15,931,984 of CM051008.1, forward strand.
AGATCATGGTCAGCATATTGACCATTACAATCGCAGTGAAATTAAATTAAAAAAAGTAAATAGGAAAGTAAATCTTTTGTTGATTTACTGTCTGTTTGTACCCAATTGACAATTGGATTTTCAGACACGACACAGTTACATACATTTACATTTACATTTACATTTAGGGCATTTGGCAGACGCTTTTATCCAAAGCGACTTACAAGGTGTACATTAGTTGAAGCAGACAATAGCATAACACTGAGGTACGCAAACATAATCATTTTAATTGCACATACATACGTATGTGCAATTAAAATATATTTTCAATATTTTTACCGAGACTTTCTCTCCTCCTATTTTGTTTTGCTATAGAACCCCTTTACAGACAACGGATTAGTTCAACAGAGGACCGTTTGTATGCTCAGTATGAACACATGGGAGGTGGCTGTAGCGCTCACCAACTTTGCCTGGACCATATTTGAGTCAATACACAAGGTTTGTGCGACAGCTGCAGAAATAGTTCTGTAACCTCTCTAACCTTAACTCTAACCCTTTATTTTACATATTGATACAGCTATTTTTTTCTATATATATTTTTATAATTGTGTTTTTTAAATGTTTAAAAATGTTTCATTGTATTTCGAAAATTGCATTTCACAGCAAGAACTAGTCAGTTTCACCTTTAGCCGCCACGCCAGCAGTCACCACACGGTGGCGCTAACGCTGATGCTTCAGAGATTTAATGAAGTCCAGCTGTGGGTGAGCACGGAGGTCCTGCTGTGCCCTACACTCTGCAAACGAGTTGAACTCATCAAGAAGTTCATCAAGATTGCTTCTCAGTAAGAATCACTCAATATATTATATTATTCTATATCTATTATTAAGGGTGACATATGGGTTAATGGTTTACAGAGGAAACTCCGCCCTCTTGTGGCCAATCGAGAATATGTACAATTGTGTTTAACACAACAATTATATTCCATTGCAGTTGTAAAGCTCAGCGGAATACGAACTGCTTATTTGCCGTCATTATGGGCCTGAACACGGCAGCAGTCACCAGGCTCAGTCAGACCTGGGAGGTAAGTCACTCATATCGCGGTTCTTATAACGTTCTTATAAGATTATAATTCATCTATAATTCTGTACATATCTCATACCTACTCAATACGTTATTTGTTTTACCTGTTTTAGAAGTAGTTTTTTATTAGACTGTATTTACATCTTATTCAACAACTGTACATTGTATATTACCATCACTTTACTGCAACATTTGCACTCTGGTTAGATTAGTATAAAATAAAAATAATAAATGATTTTCTGTACTGTACTTGTGCTGTGCAATGACAATACATTTTAATGTAATGTAATGTAATCTTATCTTTTTGTTGTTGGTTTTTTAATCTGTGTTTTGTGTCTCTTCAGAGAGTTCCAGGCAGATTTAAGAAGCTGTTTTCAGAACTGGAAACAATCACAGTAAGTTCAATATTTATTGTCCAGTTTGTTAGAAAGGGCCTCTAGCCATCAGTCAGCTATTAGGGGGGGAAATGCGCTGTGAGAATATTGAGATTTTAGACCAAGCGTCTCTTATGTGGTTGGTTTGTGGAAACCTTCTTGTCTTTGTCCATCACTTTGTTAAACACAACACATTTACAGTAAATCAAAGTACACTCAGTATTTCCCCAACGTTGTCCATACATACCCAGCCCGTATGGACACTACATGGAAGGAAACACTACCCAGATCCCTCCTAGCGCCTTCTCCTATCACTTTTTACTAGCTTTACTAGCGTCTTACTTAGTAGATAGTTTGCTTGTTTGTTAGTTAGTTAGATATTGTTATATTGTTTGCAAACGTATTGTACTTTATGCTGAGCACTTCAGTTATTGGAGACTTGTTAGGAATGAAATGCACCTTTTGACTTCTGGTGAGGAGTTATTCTCTTACCTTCCTTTGTTGAACGCACTATTGTAAGACGCTTTCGACAAAAGCGTCTGCTGAATGACTGTAATGTAATGTAATGTAATGTAATTGTACTAAATGTCCCCTAGGACCCTTCCTTCAACCACAAGGCCTACAGGGACTCCTTTAGAAAGATGAAGGGGCCCAAGATCCCCTTCCTTCCTCTCCTACTCAAAGGTTGGACCTCAATGTCTTCCTGGTTGTATGTTGTAATTGTAGCACACTGTTTCAGTGCAGCACCAGTACTAGGAACCTTTGTTCGGTGAAGTCTGTGTACCTACCGGTCAGGTAGAAGCTGTAACCCCCCCCCCCCTTGTTCACCTGTGTTTTCTGACCGTGTACTGTTGAGCTTTAAAACTACAACTAAGTGTTCAGTAATGACCATCACGAATGGATTTAGAGTGTGTGTGTGTGTGTGTGTGTAGTATTTTACTACTCGGGTTATAACAACCTCAACGGGGTGCCAACAGCAATATGCATTGTATCAGGTGGATGTCTATGTATCTGTAAAGAGTTTGGAGTATGGATAGGAACACGACTTAAGTTGACCAATAGCTTGGTGCCCATATTAGATTATGATGACTGCACTGCACTGCACTGCATTCATGATGCTGCTGCACTACTGGCACTTTAAAATGCTATTAATTGCTTTTTGCACATTCAACACATGTACATATCATCCATCAGTCACTTTATTGTTCTTTGTATTGTTATATTATCGTATAGTGTTTTTGAAAATTCTACTTCGAAAGGGAATGGGGACTATGCATTCCATTGTTCTTGTTGCATATGGCAAATAAAGAATCTTCAATCTATATAGTTAAGGAAGTACACAAAGAATTGCAACAATCACCCTTTCCCACACTGCTTGAGTGAGCAGTGTGGGATTCATAGCTGATACATATCTTTGATGTATTCCCCAGATATCACTTTCATTCACGAAGGCAACAAAACCTTTCTTGACAACCGGGTCAACTTTGAGAAACTGGTAGGCTACAGATACATAATATGCAGTACTGTATATATTGTATAATGGTGTGTCTTTATGCACATGAAGTTACATTTCAGTATTAAACTGGGTCTGACTGCACCTTGTTCCCCAGCACATGATAGCCGACACGGTGCGTCAAATTCGACAATGCCAGAATGACCATCTGGGTCAGTATTCTTGTCGCTCATATCCACTCATAACTTCATTAAGCACATTTTAGAATAAAGTACTTTAATAATAGTATGTTGAATAGTATGTTGTTTCAGTACATGATCGTGACAATGTTAAATTGAACAAAATTAGTTCAGGAGCCGTTGATGACTCAATGATTTCTCAGCCTCAAGTCACATTGTACGCTCTCGGTTTTCACAGGAAGTTACATTATTCAGAAGAACAGTCCAGAAGTGCGTGTCTACATTGACTACCTTCATATCATTGACAATCAGCAGACTCTGTTTGAACTGTCGCACAGACTGGAGCCGCGTGCATAATAAACGTAGTGTTCTGAGTGTCAGCCGTTGAGTGAGTCGGTTGGAGTGCTGCTGTCCGTTCTCTACAGCTCAGGCATTTAACAGAAGACTGCATCACCCTAGCCGACCACCAGAGGGCACCAGTCTACCAGGAACAGTGTGGAACAGCAGTTCTCGGGCTATGTATGCACGAATGTTGGCTGTAATGCTTCATAAAATGCCTATACACACACATGTAACAGTTGGACATGTTTAAAAACAACGGTGTGTATTGACAAACTAACTTCCAGATTACACTGGCAGTGAATGAATGTGGTGTTGAAAACAACTCAAAGATGTCGGCGGCCGACATGGAATCATGATAGACGTGATAGTCATTAATGGACAATATCGACCAAAAAAAACCCTTTGCTGATCTCACTCTGGACGTTGCTGGATGATAAAGGCTACGACATATTCACAACAATGATTTGAAACGAAGAAAAACAGACAGTGACAATATGATTCATAAGCACACAACATAGATGGTTGCCATCGTTTACCTTTCAATCTATTGTTTTGTATCTTACTTTTAGATTGAGACAATGCTTGTACTGAATTTAAATTTTGTAATGTAAGCTTTAACAAAATGTTTTTTTCTCGTGCTGAAAAATGTAAACTGGTTGTATTTTAATTTGATTTAATGCTGTGTGTGCATGTGTATGTGTGAGCACACGTCGACACAGACAGACATTTAGGGAAGGCTTGAACAGAGAGGCGTGGTGTGTTTATTGAAATAAGTGACAATCACACATACTGTATGTTAATGCAAAAAACATTCCAAATGCTCATTCAACTTAACAATATGCTCATATTTTATAAATATATGTGATCTCTACCTGAGCTGTGACAATCGGTTAGAGGAAAACAATATCATTGGCATTAAAAAAAAGAGTAGCAATGGCAAGAACTATGGCAACCTTTTCATATAGGAAAATATGATTAACAATGGTATAGCAGTAAGTATTAAGGTATTTATTATCTAATCAAAATAAAGTATTTCTCAGGTTAGGACCTTCTATAAGGCCTAGTAAGGTGTTGTAGATATGACGTACTGTATCATCAATGTGTTAACAAATACTCAACAAAAAAAAGTGACATGACATTTTTAAGCAATACTTATTATTTCCAAAATGTGCAGTTTAGTTTTTAGACTTTTTTCCAGTGGAATATATTGTGAATAGTCTACTTGCTCTGTATGTTATTCAGGTATTATTGAGATCATTTTGATTACTATTTACTATTACTATTATATGCATTATAGGATTTGTAATAGTCAGCATGACAAATAAACCACATCTCTTGACCACCTATCTTATTGTGTATTCAAATCGAATTCATCAATATTTTCTGCATTGCTTACAATATCATTTCAATATCAAATAGAATTGTATATAAATTAGACACGGCAGTGTGTTTTTGTCCCCAAATATCTCCCCGAACTAGTCTAGGAACCAGATGCTAATGTTACCTATCTGCTAACACTTGAGTATCTAATGAATAGCTAAAGAAGTCTCAGTCGAAGCACACTTATTTTTTTTTAAGTAATCACAGGTGCAGCAACTGTTTTTTCTCTCCCAATAAATTCACAGAACAACAGCTCCCGTCTCGGTAATGGAGATGTTTCTCGGTAATGGAGATGTTTCTCGGTAATGGAGATGTTTCCGGGATGAGCCCTCCGTGACTTAACCCAGGTGGTGTCCCCGTTGGCCTTTAACACGACTATCTGAGGCCCGACCCCTGCTGTGAAGGGGACCCATACCCTGCCATTTTCTTCCCCAATGCTGGGAGTACTGTATCATTTGGCCGTCAGCAAATGACTGGCTCGCTAGTTGTTGTGTGGTGCCAATGCGAGGGGAGGGGAGGGAGGGCAGATGAGGGGAGAACAACTACAGGAAGGACCAAATCTCTCCCCCCCCCCCCCCCCCTCCCCTCCCTCCCCCTCGCTCGTCATCGTACAATACAATACAGCGTCAATCCTCCGTCTCCCACACACCCACAGGGCAATGGCAGCAGGGGGGGAAGGGACACAACGGCTTCAAGTAGGGGGGCGGCAGGATAGCTCCGCTCTGTTGGGACTTGGCTCAGGAAACCAGACCGAGGTCGCCGGTTCAAGTCCCCGAAACACCCGGGCACTGCCGAGGTGCCCTTGAGCAAGGCCAAGACCAACCTACACTGCTCCCCAGACGCTGTATGTTAAATACTGCTCCTGATACTAGGATGCGTTGAAACACATTTCACTGTGTGTGTGTGTGTGTGTGTGTGTGTGTGTGTGTGTGTGACCAATAAAGAGGACTTAATCCTCCAGATTTAGATTGTTTAATTGGTGCAGTGTTCAACCAATGGGTGCAAATGATGATGGATGATTTTCCTCCTTTCTTCTCTATGTCTTTCTTTCATTCATGCCATCTAGAAGTGATGTACCAACTCAATCGTCTGATAGTGGCTAAGGTGGATGCGGTGTAACCTCACCAGGCAGAAGGCCTACTAGATATTGATATGTATTACACAGTGTAATAGTATAGTGGCGTGTTCTCTGGACACCTTGAAGTGATCTCATATTCGGGATGTGGTGCAGACCACGCTCATGATTGCGTGAACTTTGAAGCGGAACGCGCGCGACGTGGCTCCCGTGTGTAGATTAAAAAAAGTAAATTCTACAAGCGCAACCTTGACCCTGGAGCGCATGCAGTATTTTATCACGGCTTTGACAAACATGAGGCCTTAAGGGATATCAATCATGCTCAGCCCTGCACCTTGGGAATATCTGCCTAATGGGAGTCAATCTACCAACCGCTTTACCCTCATCTGAGTCTTCAGGGGAGGGAGGGTGTGTGTGTGTGTGTGTGGGGGGGGGGGGGGGGGTGGTGGGGGAGCGCGGGGGTGTCGGTTCAGGAAATTAACCTACCGCATCAATTAAGTCAATGTGCCAATTGAACAGTGTTAGATAAGACGGTTGATCCAGAGGCAGTAAACAGGCTCTTCCTGTGAGTCAATATGAGTTAATCAGATCTCAGCGCTGCAGAGAGCCGATAGATAAAGGGCCCAATAATCTAATGTGCTGTGTCTCATAGAAGGCTATCAAGAGAGAGAGAGAGAGAGAGAGAGAGAGGGAAGACTGTGAATAGGCTTCCCCGGCAGGTCCTCCTGGTCTGTTAGCGCCATCGTCTCGGCCGTCTCGCAGAAGGTCAATGTCAAATGCACCTCATTTAAAAGTCAATAGCGGGCCATGCACATCTCATCTCATCTCCTGGGAATTCAGTCCCGAGGACCCTTCCAGACGTCATTGTGTCACCATGGGTACCGTTCTGTTAGCAGAGAGCAGCCCGGGAGCTTTTTTAATCTTGACCTTCCAATAAAATATGCTCCCGCGCCCGAATTACAGGTCTAAAATGGAGACATAAGCTCCCCAACCAATCATGGTGGGTGGATGACACACACACACACACACACACACACACACACACACACACACACACACACACACACACACACACACACACACACACACACACACACACACACACACACACACACACACACACCACACACACACACACACACACACACACACACACACACACACACACACACACACACACACACACACACAATCTCGCCTCGCTTGTTCTTAATGCAACTATGTTTTAGTTATTTGTTTATTTTATTTATAGTTATTTTATTTTGGCAGTCATTTAAAAATATAAATGCAATGAAATGTCAGTAACGTGATATATCAAAAGATAACCGCAGTGCCCACATACAGGTCTTCTGTTGGTTTAAAATTGAAGTATCATTTTTGTTGCCATTACTGTGTGTCCATCTGACTATCTGACCCCCAGCCCGTCTCTGTCACACAGACAGGAGCAGGGCCACTCCGCCCATCACCCACTTGGCGGAGGGCTGCTTGGTCTTCAGGTGAAAGGTCCAGATGCAGGTGGGCCCGCGGAGCTTAGTGCGGTACACCGGGCACTCGTAGGTGTTGGTCAGGTCCCACTGGTCGGAGGGCCCGGCGCGGACGTACAGCACAGGCATGGCCGAGGTGAGCTCCCTCAGGAGGCCCTCCGACAGGACCCCCTCCTGGGTGTCCCAGCGAGCACCTGTGTGTGTGTGTGTGGGGGGGGGGGACATGAGTGTCTAACTGTTCTTGACATTTGAAGATGAACAACGGTGTTCAGTTCCAGATACCTGTGACTAAATGTTTTGGGCCTTTCTAAATACCCTGTGATCTGTAGGTTGCAATGCACATCATGTGTACATTATATACAGAGGCATAATGTTGCTGAAATTGCATTCATTTTCTTGAGAAATTTCAGGTTGTTCATAATGTTTTGTAAATAAATGTTCATTAAATGTAATGTACATTTGTTATGCACTAAAACAACAGTTAGGTTATTATCCCGGCCCAGTTGGGATCAAATTTGGCGGTATGTGGCCCCTGAACTAAAATGAGTTTGACAGCCCTGATCTAAGTCATGATATAACTCACTGTATGAGTCCATTGAATGGCTGGGCACAGCAGGATAGTGCTGCTGATGTTCAGAACCTGTTCCATACCTTCCATGAAGAGTCCGTGGACGTAGGCCCCTTCCCTGGGCGGATGGCCGTAGTCCTCCTTGGTCTTCTTGGTGACGTCCACAGAGAGACTCATCTGGTCCAAGGGCCAGCGGTTCTTGCGAGCGGTACTCTGCATTACGGCTACAGAACATACAGCACAGAGTACGGTTTGGACAGGCTGTGCTGAAAAGCCTACTTTATTAGTTACGGTTAGGATTGCAACTGGACACAAAAAACAATATATAGTAATATAGTAATAATATATTATAATATATATATATATATATATATATATATATATATACATACATACATACAGTATATATATATTTCTATAGTAGTAATATAGCCCACACAAATACAACATAAACAACAGCAGTCCACACAGTGGAGATAAAACATTGTTTACACAGATACAAATTTGAACATAAGATAAGATAAGCTACTATTATTAATAACCTATTATTATGCTCATATCGCATTTATACCTAGACTGTCTTTTAACCTGTGAATTTAAACTGTATATGATATTACCATGCACTTTACTGTAACGTGTGCACTCTGGTTAGATGCTAAATTATTTTCGCTGTACTGTACTTGTGCTGTGCAATGACAATACTTTTGAATCTAATCTAATAAAATATTTTTATTAGCCAATTGCAACAGGTACATTGGAAAGCTTACTCCCTATTCCCTCCTGCAGTATACATCTCCAAAACAATACCGTAGAAAATAATATATACAATAAAAAGAAACAAAAAAAAAGAACAGCGTGAAGCATTTAAAGTGCCAGTAGTGCAGCAGCATCATGAATACAGTGCAGTAACTATGATGCATCTCTGCTACGTATGTGGACTTACCATCTAAAGCTTAGTTAGTGTTATTTGACACAGTCTATGTCTAAGTGGTGTTGAGCCTTACCAGTGAGGAAGGCCTGGGGGTTGAAGAGGCCAGGGAGCCAGACCACCGCTGGTAACACCAGGTCCTGACTCCAGCTGTCCAGCTCCCTGCAGCTACACACCACATCAAGAAACCTGACCAAAAATAAGATCAGGTTTACCGTTTGTACCCATTTAAAAACACACTCAAAGTGAATGCTTGAACACAAATAACTAACAAAAATAATACTGTGCAACAGTACAAAACACATTTTGTGCAAAACACTACACACACACTGTTTCTTATGTTAGACGCTTTCAAAAATCTGCAATTTTTGACAATACCTGAAATAGGGATACACAAACAAAACTCTTCATACACAAATCTAACTGAACACCAATCAGCCTGAGCCTCAGCACAACAAGTAGACCTCAGACGGGATCCCTTAACCACCTAAACCATCTCTACAATATACTTTTACAGTAAAATAAATCCAAAACATGTTTTTTGCCCTAAATGTTAATGTTAATGTTAATGTTTTGTGTTCTTAGGGATCACGTCTTAGGCCTATTTGTTGTGCTGAGGCTCAGACTGATTGGTATTAATTAGATCAGTGTATGAGATGAATACAAATGTTTTCCGAATGATTGCAATATATTTCCTTTTGAATGAAGTGTGTTGCAGAATTGCAAAGACAGTGCAAAGCAGAACATGTGTTTGTACTGTTGGTGCATTGGTTTAAAGGAACGAATACATTACTGTTTTGATGCTTTTGGTCTAAGCATTCCACTTTCAGTGTGTAAGCAGTGGGTAAAAAACATTTACAACCATACAAGCTCATTATAAACCTCATGGCCTCACCACTGTTGAAGAGTTTTGGTAGAAGGATAAGACAGTTTGGCCCAGGATTCTGGAACTGAATCACTGAACAGAGCAGACTGCAGGCTCTCCATGCTGGAGGACATGGTCAACTCTCCCTATTCACAAACAAGGTTCCAAGATACATATCATTCAGGCATACAACAAAATATACACATTTTCATATAGTAATCATGCATGAATATCAAATATCATCCGTCCCTATAGTGTTCTTTTTATGTTCATTTTTATTGTACATAGTATTTTTGATAGTATCGTTTAAAAAAAGTCATACTGCGGGAGGGAATGGGGAGTAAGCGTTCCATTGTACTTGTTGCAAATGGGCCAATAAAACATCTTGTATCTAGTACGACATACGATGCACTCCAGGTGTATTTACCTTGAGGCCAAGCCCTAGTTCCTTCAGGGAGCGAGACATTTCGGCCAGCAGCAGGTTCATGCGCTCACACTCCTGGCAGCAGACGGAGCAGTAGGGCCCGCGGGCTGAGCTCTTAGCCATGATGTCCGCCATGTTGTACTCCTCTGGCAGGAGATCCAACAGGTCGTCCAGCTGACACGTCACCTGTGGGACCGCCAGGAAACATCTGATGCTTCATTTGACCCATGTGAGGGATATCGTTTTTTGCTTTGGATTCTTGAACAAATCCAAACGTTACTGCGTTTGATCTTTAAATCTAACTCAGCGGTTGAGCAAGTAAAGACTCACTGAATAACTATAGAGGGACAATCAATTGTCACTGATGGAAAGTCGCAACTGGACCTACGATAAAAGCTATTTATTCATGTTCTCATTTCAGTACATGACACTTACACACACTTACACCTACACACAGTTTGATTCTGTCAATCCAAACGTTCCAATCCAATCTTTCGATCTTCCTATCATTTTAGATATTTTCATGGACCATTTTCCCATCTACAAATGCTCCAGATCCCCCCCCCCCAACCCCCGCCCCATACACACACCTTGTCCTCAGTGCCCTGCGAGGCCCCCTCCCCTCTGCAGGACCCCCGGGGCTGCAGCTCCAGCAGGGTCCTGAACAGACCGTCTGAGGTGACGGTGAGGAAGTCCAGCTCGGCGTTGGGGTGCAGGCCGTACAGGGTGGGGTTCTCCGCGGGGAGACACTCGTCCACGTAACCGTGGTAACCGCTGTAATCCAGGAACGGCGGCGCAGAGAACCCCGGGCATAGGTGCAACTCTCCGTCCAACTGTGGGAAGAACCGTCGACAGAACCATGAACCAGAACCGGGTTTCAAAAAAACAATCATTATTATTTTTAAGAACTCAAACTCCTGCCAATTTAGATTGGAAGATGGGACCGCTGTCTTATTCAACACACTTGATCAATTGAAAGAGCTGGCAGCCAATCTAAATTGGCAGGACACTAAGATAAGCCATAGTGTGTCCGTAGCTGCTATATGTTTCCTGCTAATCAATATAATGGACAATGAACCACGGGAGAGACAAATGCTCTTCTCAATACAGCAAAACACATTGACTGTTGGCCGAATGCCAGTCTTGAAGAGAGAGGACTGGTGTAGCCTGCTAGTTAAAGGTGAAGTAACCCTGCTTATGTGACTTGTGTTTGAGTGGAAGGGAGGATTTCTTAGTGGAGCATTTCTAAAATAAACTGTAGGTGTGTGGACCGCCGTTTTAGCATTTTTCCATTTATTCTGTCATAAATCTAATATATTCATTCAAAAATACATCAACGACATGACAAAGACATCAATGGTGAAGCAAATTTTTTTCTTGTTGCATTTCTGTGATATATAATAATAAACTCTGTTTACACCAGCATTTTTCAAATGGCAAATTGAAAACCATTGTGAGATTGCGATGCAAAGTGCGGTGCATCTGGTCTAAACAGGCAGGCGTGGTCGTACCAGGGAGTGTACGATGCATTCAACGGTGTGGACTCGCGATGGGTCACTAGCTATCAACCAACATAAAGCATATAAAACAAGGAGCGTGTCATGCAAATGAAACCCCCTTGAAACACTGCTGTGATGTGCCTCCTTTTCTTAGGAGTCTATGATTCCTAGACATTTTGTAGAAATTATATTTCCATGATTAAACATTGTGGCATTATCCAAGCAATGTACACTCATACACCACAGTCACTGACCATCCTGCCAACCATTGATGTGTGTGTGGGTGTGTGTGTGTGGGGGTGTGTGTGTGTAGCAAGCGGGTGCCTCTGGTAAATGGGCCCTACAACAGTTGTGTAAACAGATGAGTTTTTCAATCTGGAAGAAATCTAAATTCAAAGGTTTTAGAATCTAGACGTTCATCTTGTGTAACCAGGGCCAATGAGACGTGTTGCATTGATGTAGTTGTACTGTAACATCCCAAGAGGGCACCCTTTGCCTTTAGGAAAACACACACAGATTAGGTAAGGTGCGTTTTTAGGCACCCTGGGATTAAAACGTCTGCAATATTTTCTTAGTAGTAGTTTCTGCATCAGCCAATTATTAACTCTTTGAGATATTTGTATAGTTAGTTTCATTTGAGATTGGATAAAACCATATCAATGCTACACCTAACAGATAGACAGGCAAACGTCACATGAAAAAGATAATTCAGAGTGAGCTGTGAGCTTTGACCCACCAGCTCGGGGTGCATGTACTCCTGGAGGTAGGTCTGGCACAGCCTCCTGTCCCAGGGGTCTGTGATGTGGCCCCCGTAGATGATCTCCCCAAACAGATAACACAGGTCCTCCAGAGGCAGCTGAAGATAAACAACACACATTTGACTCATGTTGACCCTCGAGTTAAGAAAACAGCATTACGTTAATCAAGCCTAATATATATAAAGCACACATGGGAATAATTAGAAGAACCATTTATTATCAAAATATATATAACTTCAAGTCGGAGATATTGCAATTGTACACACAGCACCTAATAGCTTCCCCGTTGAATCCTTGATGAACACACTGTTTCCGCCATGTAAAATAAACCCTACTCTGATCGGTAACAATATGATTGCCTAATCCCAATTAGGCTCTTCCCGCGGCAGATAGCAGTGGGAAATTGTGTTTCTTTGCACACATTGATCTAATGTATGACAGAGAACTCCGTTTCACAGCGGGAGATTATGATCTGCGTGGTTGAAGGAGGGGGTGAAGGAGGAAAGAGGGAGAAGAAGAAAAAAGGGAAAAAAAAAAAGAAGAGAGAACCTGGGATTCATAACAAATTACAAAAGCTGGAGGCTCATCCATTTGTACCTGTATTGTTTCGCAAATTGCTTCCTTCATCAGCTCTAATTGCAGTGATCACTTACGCGGCATTCTGAACTGTCACATCGGCTGCATGTAATTACATTTCGGAGGACGCTTCGTTGCCCTCCTAATGAATTCTGTGTATACGCGCATACAGGTTACTGTTTGGTTAACATAATGAAGGACATTTGTTTTTGGGGTTGTTTTTTTTTTCGGAGGCAGAAGATCTGGGGAGACATAATTGGTTGTGACCAGAGTGATAGGACCTGCGGAAAGACAGACATTAGGAAGGACATGGATTTTTCTTTTTGATGTTCTCTTTTAATGAGATACAACTAAATGATGGCTTGTAGCTCAGTAGTTGTGTTGTTTGAGTATAGGGATGAGAAATGATGGGAAATATATATTTATATATAGCTCCGCGACCCGACCCGGATAAGCGGAGTGGATGGATGGATGGATATATATATATATATATAATATATATATCCCTGCATGCGTGTAGACATAGAGGGAAAATTCACTGATGGAGAAAGACACAACTGTAACTACTATAAAAAGTAAAATCTCATTACACTTAAACATGAAAGTTGATGCTGTTACTTTCATCTCTGAATGTTAAATAAAACCAAATTACAGTATAAGTAGAAACTCGACAAACATACTTTGGTGTTGTCCTCTAAGTAGTTGTACAGGATGTTGACGGAGACAGTGAGGTCTCCACTGTTAAACGGGTACTTCTGGTTCCAACCCTGGGGCCCAAATTTACGGCGCTCCGTCACACAGGCGTGGAAGTAGCACAGCGAGAAGAACAGAGAGTTGAATTCCCGCTCCCTCAAACTCATATCCAGAGTGTCCTTGAGCAAAAACACAACACAAACAAACAGAACAGGAAAAACAGACCAAATTGAAACATGAGAGAACTTATAGGATCATAAGTTATCATATAACAATATGAATTTGACCTAATGCAATTCATACATTTGATCTTAAATGTATCACATTGTTATCTTAAATTATTAAAAGTTATATGGACTAAATGGTGAGCAATAACTTCTGGAAACATGATCCGAAATATCTCAAAAGGAGCAGTAAACATTGTGCTATTATGGCACCTGGCTGAAGTTGTTGAGAGCGGCATGCAGGCTGGCGCTCATGCCCGTGGGCGGTGCGTTAGCGATCTTGACGGCGTTCTCCAGCACGCCACGGGGGATGACGTGGCACTGAGCGTGTGGTGCCGGCTCCCCGCTGAGAAACACCCGGTAGCCGGGGTGAGCGTTGACCGCCACCGCCTCCAGAAGGACCTCCAGCGCCGGTAACCAGCGCCTCACCAGGTCAACGTTCTGCCCGACCAGAATAGAAAAAATAGTGATTTTGTCAGATATTTATCAAAAAAACTCAAAAAGTCATTATATGAATATTAATCCCAGATAGGAAATGAGGGAATGAATGAATCATTACTGTTTTTTCCGAATTGCTTACACACAAAAAGTGCATCCTTAAACACAAAATCAAAAACCTTAACCCATTGTAGCCAATCCGTAAACTAATTGAACACCAATCAGTCTGAGCCTTAGCACTACAAGTAGGCCTCAGACAGGATTCCTAAACCACCACCCATCTGTTACAGTAAAACAAATCCTAAAAAAATGTATTTCATACTATTAATTTAGGGCAGTCTGAGCCATGTTGTTGTGTGTATTGTCCTATTTGTCCGTGTTTTTTGTTTTGTAAAAACAACGGTATTGGCCAAAGTAAAAAACTGTGTATATACGTATATATATATATATTTATTTGTTTTCATTGACATTTTGAGTAGATATACTGCACTGGAACAATCTTTCACAGAATCACAGAAGCCTGCATGATAAAAGAAAGCATTTAAGTGTTTTGTATATAGTACATCAGTGTTGTTGCTGTTTTGAAGGAGAAACTGAGATTGTCCATGTGTGAATATCCTTTTCAAGCAGAAATTACATTTAGAAAAAAATATTGTTAGGTTCTGATAGCAGAGTTTAATTTTGACATAGAAGAGAGATGCCTTGCTCAAAGTGTTATGTCGGATGTGGCTTGTGTGTAGAGTTTTGAAATATTGAGCCACATTCCACACATGTTGTGGAAGCAATGAGTAAAAACTGTGCCAATGTTTACTGTAGTACCTGAATATTAGCATATTCAGATATTTGTTCGTTAGGTAGGTGTTAAAATCTCAATTCAGGATTCGAATCCTTTTTTTTTTGATATCCCAGGGATACTATCTTATACCTACTCTATAAGTTATTTTATACCAGATTTTACAAACAACAAACAAACAACAAACAACAACTATACCTAGTAGACTCATTTGACATCCTATTTAACCACTTTACATTGTATGCTCTACATTCTATGCTCTTTACTGTTAAATTTGCACTCTGGTTAGATACCAACTTATCTTCGCTGTACTATACTTCTGCTGTGCATGACAATCAATTTTAATCTAATCTAATCTAAAATACAACAGAGTAAGGGCACGAGACATCCAAGTCCGAAAACGCTTCACACCAATACCCAGTTGAGGGTAACAGTAGCTATCACCAAAAGTGGCCTGGCCACACATGGGATGACCAAATGATCCTTTATTAGTACTCAGATATGCGAACATTATTCAAATACTTCGGTATCAGTCCTGCGGTGGTGGGCCGTGCCAGTGTGAGAATCAGCAAGACTGTCAGAGACAGTCTTGCTGATTTTCTTGCTGGACTAAGTTGGCACTAAGTTGGTATAAATGTTCTTCTTGGGTTCTCCTCAGGAGTTGGTATTCCATGGTGGGGGGCTAATGGTTTCAGAAAGGGGTTTAATAATGAACACATTTAGCAGCTAATCAATGGTTATATGTATGTTATGTGCACAATAGGTGAGTCCTGCTGCGCAAAAAAGCTTTGTACAATTATCAAAGCGTTGTGATAATTGGAAGTAGGCCCACTCTCTCACTCACACTCTCATTCTATGGAAGCCATGCATCCCTCCCGATATTCAAATATAACCTAAACCTAATGATTTTTTGCACCTTGATAGAATGTATTCTGGCCTGCCATAGTTTAATTAACGTAAAGATTTCTTAGAACTATTATACGTGTTTTTTTATGTTATTTTTACCAACCATTATTTAGTGTACAGGCGTTGAATTTGTCTGCTTAGCGGGGATATTGGAAAATAAACGTTGACTGTGGCGTTACTTACTGCAGACTTTACCCGCTGTGTCAGGGGGAATTTACACGGGTGATTTGGCCAATCGCGCTTTTGATTAAACAGAATTGAGTTCATCTCCCGCGCTCAGGCTCTACAATAATTCGTTTAGATGCTTAAGTGGGAGCAGCGGGACCAGCTGCCTGAGATGCTGAGTAATGCTGACTGTACCTGCAGGAAGACCCAGTGACCGCACTGGGAGGCGCTCCTCAAGACCCTCTCGGCCCGCTCTTCCTGACCCTGACCCATGGGCACGTTGTGCAGTGTGCCCTGGTCCATGGAGAAGCCCAGCTTCAACCCTGCCAACAAAAAAATATGTAAATCTGGAGGATTTGAATCCTCTTTATTGGTCACATACATGTACACACACCACACACAGTGAAATTTGTTTCTCTGCATTTAACCCATCCTAGTATTAGGAGCAGTGGGCAGCTGTTGTATATACAGCTGCCCGGGGAGCAGTGTAGGGGTCTGGTGCCTTGCTCACGGGCACCTCGGCAGTGCCTAGGAGGCGAACTGGCACCTTATACCAGTTCTCACTCCATACTTGGTCTGTTTCGGGGACTTCAACCGGCAACCCTCCGGTTCCCAAGCCAAGTCCCAACAGACTGAGCTACTGCCGCCCCTAAGCACAACATCAATGGAATACCAAATAAAGACATAAAATACTATGTCATGTTTAGAAGAGTCATACAATTATATTTTATTCTCAGAAGAGAGTTAAATACCGGTACTATTGATTATGCTATTGATTATTTAAATTCGAGTCAGAAAATAATATTTCAGGAAATAATATTTAAAAAGATACAATATGCAACATATTTGGATTTGAATGATGCTCTAAAACACACTTTACACGTCCATGTGACCGCGTGGATCCGCATGATGTAAATGTGGCCATTCGTCCTCAAGGACTCACGTTTATATAACTCGGAATTAAAAGAATATAAAGACTCCTGGTGGGAAATCTTCGTCTTGGGAGGGATGGAAATGCCTGCCGTCAAAAGTGGACCCTGAATAAAGCACGACCGCAGCCATCTGTGGCCATGTACCACAGACAGCGTAACCGAGCCACAAGGCTATAGGAACCTACAGGTTCAGTTCTCTAACTCTGCAGCAGTGTAGAGAATGCCTCTCTTTTTTTTACAGAGACTCACGCTTTTGTTTGGCAGGGTTTGTAGAGAGTATGGAGAGGGTGAGGTGTGGAGTATTTTTTAAACATATATATTTTTACAGCTGATGGGAACCTCATATGGATAGGTGTAGTACCGAGTTTCTCCACATGTCTCAGGGGGTTCACGCCAGGGGAGAGGATGAAGAACACTGGGGTCGAGGGCCCGCTGTCCTCAAATGACTTCTCAAACTCCAGCCCAGAGGATTCCACATATTTGCTCCCCATGCTCTCTGCTACAAAGTTCCTGCCGGGCAAAAGAATAGCAAAATAATAGTTATTTATGACGATATTGGTGCAAAACATGTTTTATTCAAAATAGCATTTTGTTTAAAAATAATACTTATTTGATGTGGTTTCAAAAATATTTTTCTTTAAATGGTATACATTCTTGAATGAGTACATTATTTATTATTTTTATTATTATTATTATTATTATTATTAGTAGTAGTAATTTCATATGATAATATATCAAATTACTACGATTATATAGGGTATTTTAAATACTTCAGGGAGTAGGTCATCCTATCGGGCCGTAGGGCTCTCAGGATGAGGAGCTTCTGAAGGGAGCTTCTGTGTTTCCAGTCATGGGGAAGCCTCTCCTTCTCAGGACATTTAGACTCCACTATCTTCCTCCAGCTCTTAGGAGAGCTCTCTATGTCTCTGTCCAGTCCACCCAAGCTCTCCAGGGAACAAAGTGTCTGCATTCAGATAGGAAGGAGACATGATCAGGTCTCTGTCGCAATTCAAATAGGGTGAAAATAGATAGGATGGCAGCAATAAAATGGTATGATACAATTGCATTAATATGTTTAGCTAGTGTTGATAATGGTAACAACTTTACTTGTCTTTCTCTGCAAACATTGCATCAGTGACACGATCCTGCAGATACCTCCTCGACAACATCAGGAGGATTCGCAGCTTCCTCAATGACAATCTTATCTAGGCTCTGGTCATCTCCCAGCTGGACTACTGCAACTCCCTGCCATCTGACCTCTGGAGCTTGTTCAGAAAGCGGTTTGACCCGACCCAAGTTCTCCCACACATCTAAGCTTCTCTGTTCTCTACACTGGCTTGATTGGAGCTTCTGGCATCCAGTTCAAGACCCTAGTGCTAGCCTAAAGGGCTGTGAAAGGAACAGAGTTTCCTAACTCAAGGCTATGGTCAAGCCTCATGTCCCTGCCCGTCCACTTGGCTCTGCTGCCTCAGGGCGTCTGCTTGGCCCTTCACTCAGGTGCCCCTGCGGCCGATCTACATGGTCACAGCTCTTCTCTCTCCTGGTCCCACAGTGATGGAATGAACTCTCCACTGATGTCAGGACAGCAGAGTCGCTGCCCATCTTCCGCCACAGGCCTGAAAACCCCCCTCTTCAGGAATCAATACCCTTCCTCTATTTCTTGTTTGCCAGTGCTTGTTTATTGGTTTTTGCTTATTATCTTGTGTCTATTGGCTATTAGCTGACTTTTTGTCAACACCCCTATTTGTAAAATCTAGCGAGCCAACTTATTGGACTTTTACCTCAGTACTGGTTCTGCTCTTGGAGGCTTGATAGGAAGGAAATGCACTTGATGACTTCCAGTGATTAGTAGTTCTCTTGCCTACCTATTGTTAAATGGACTTATTGTAAGTTGCTTTGCACAAAAGCATCTGCTAAATGACTGTAAAGTAATGTAATGTAATGTAAACTGTACCTTGATAGCTCCCCAGGCGTGGGGAGAAAGGAAGGATACGGGGCTCGCTTTGCTCGGCATCACAGGAAAAAGCAGCAAAAAGTTGAATTCCTGTATGTCAATAGATCCCTGCTTCAGGAGAATCTGATAGGGACATGATCCATTTCAGAGGGTTGAATTGTGTTAGTCTTTTGTTAAACAGTTTCCCCTCATATTATAACTATGTAAAAGGATATCAGCTGAAAGTATTGGGCTTTCATTCATGAACCATAGAGCAGATGGCTTTACAAAGGACAACTTTCAGAGACTGATCACCGGCCACGAGGAAAACAGTTGGTTCAATGACAGATCATTGCACGGCCCCACCTGATCCCACCCCTTGTCAGAACCAACTGGCCGAGCAGCAGCCATGAGCACCCGTGGGTGAAAGGTAATCTATATCTATATTGGCGTATGTCCCCGCTGACTGAACTTTAATTTGAAGTAATGTGGGGCCGGAAAAGTACTTTGATTGATGAGGGCGACAGGAGACCCCACCTTGAGGCGGTGCCCCAGGGGTACCTCACCTGGAAGGCGGTGTGTGACAGGAAGGTTAACTTGTCTCTCTGGAACAGGCCCTGGCTGATGTACAGGAATACTGAGTAGGTGATGGCCTCTGTCAGGTGGTCCACCCTGGCCCGCACATCCTCGTCCCGCTCCGCCTGGCCCATGGCTTTTACAAACACTGTGTTGAACGCCTGGTGTGCCCAGCACAGACAGGACATACATTTTAGTGTACACTTTCCTTTTAAGACTGAACATAAATGATAGGGTTGTCATGAACATAAATGATAGGGTTGTTATGAACATAAATTATAGGGTTGTAATCGTGCATAGGATATTGCTATGATGCTTATGCATTTTTATTGTTTATCAGTTATTAGTTATTTAGTAATTATTAAGTTATTTATACTGACTTCTGGTAGACAAGAATAATTCTCGTATAATCGAAAACGTTAACAATTTGTGACACAATCTTCTGGACAAAATCCAACCCAGACACCAATAGTGATGACAACAGACATGTTGACCTTGAGGGAGAACTGACACATGAGGTTGATGAGGCTGACCTTGAGGGAGAACTGATACATGGGGTTGATGAGGCGGAGGTCGTTGATAATGAAGTAGAGGAGTGAAGCTCTCTCGGCCGCCGGGCGGTAGAGTTCCCGAGCCTCGTTGATCTTTGTCTCGTTCTCTATGGCCTCCATCACCTGGGTGTTCCAATTGCACAAGAGAATGATGTTATTAACTCCTGAACCACAGTCACGCTCCAAAAAATACTCCACCATATAGTAATATTCATAAATTCTCACATAGTTTGGCCACTAATTGAGGCACCAGGGGGGTCGTCGTGTGCCATTCAAAAAGGGAAGAGTAGCACTCTTGCGGTAAGGAAATAAGCACTAAGCAACGGCTTAAAAAAAGTTGAAAAGGGGACCAATAGCCTCACCTTGAGATGAATGTGAGCTGCAGCGGTCTTGGTACCCTCCAGTCGCTCCACCAGGGAAATGTCCCCCAGGAAGTTGCCCTCAGCGGTGGAGAGGTAGCTCAGCAGTTGGTCCTCTAAGCTCTTGAGCTCGATCTTGAAGTGGTTCTGCTGTGTCGTCAGCACACGCTGAGGTGCCGGAAAAACAAACATATATATATATATAAACATATAAAAAAAATATGTCAGAAATGCATAGAGACATGCAATGAGTCTTGTGAAATCACTCTTTAACTATTCAGGTTGTTAAGGATGGCTTACATAATAATGCCAGTTGTATGACACCGGAAGACAAGCACTCAACCGTTTGTGTCAGTGGTTATAGCATTAGGGTGTGAGCATATAGGGTGTGAGGTTTACCCTAAAGGTCACTCCGTCACACTTACTTTGAGAACTTCCAGGTCGGGACGCTCGGAGGTCACCACCTGCCCTAGGATCTGCTCTTCCAGACCCACGTGGGTCACCGAGAAGTCGATGAGGGTGGTCTGCGCTTGGATTTCGGGGGGAAAGTGGGGATTGGCCAGCTTAGTGTGGAGGATGAGTTTGAAGTTGCTGTTGTACTCGCACTCTTTACCTCCAAACCAGATGTACCTGAATTGAAAGGAGGATAAGTATTGGTTAGCACAAAATGCAGGATGTTTTTTTATTTGACATATAGCTAGCTGTTCACTGATGGGGTTAGGGTTAGGTCAATACATTATTGATTACTAATATTAATATGTCCAATGCACATGGATGCACATGGACAAAATGGTCATATTTGAATTATAAGTGGTTAAATAAAACAGGTAATTAACAGTATATAAGGCACCCCATGTTATCAGGTTCATGAAAACACATTTATTATTTTATTATTACAACCTCAATTATTGCCTCACGTTTACCGATTCAAACACCAACAAGAGAGTCAGCCATGCTAGGAGAAAGCTAGTTTGTCAGGAGCAGTTAGGGTTAGGTGTCTTGCTCAGGGACACCATGACACTTTGGGATTTAACCAGCAACCTTCCAGTTGCCAGACACCCGGCATTACCTCCTGAGTACCTCGTTGCTTAATATGTTCTAGTGAATACTTGTGTAGAATACATAAGGTGCAAGGTAGAGAGAAGGCAAACAAACTTTAAAACAATCGCATGCTTCCCATTTTATTTATGATGTTGACTAGCATGACAGAGTTCATTTTAATTTCCGAGTCCTTGAACTGTACAAATTCGCCAGCTGCTTCACATTTTCTCCACATTCAAACACACACACACACAGACACACACACACACACACACACAGACACACACACGCACGCGCACAGACGTGCACACACACACACACACACCGGATGTGACAGAGGGGCCCCATTTTTACAGCACAGGTTCCTCATGGCCAGGGTCTGGTTCAACTCTATATCTTCACAAGCCAGAATTAATGTACTATTGATAGAACCATTACTCCACCAAATTAAAGTCCCTGCTGATGGATTGGCTTGTAGTCTTCCGTCAGCCATGAAAGGAATAATTAGTATTCATTACTTCACACTCTACAACATTCCAATTATTAATGAACTTCAGGTGTGGAGATCTACCAGATCCATCACGGTGGCCCCCAGCAGGTTGTATTAATCACAGGCGAGAAACAAGCATCGGGGGGGTCATCTACATGGAATAAACTTAACTTATAATCACATTTACCTGATGAATTGTCATACATTCGGAGACAGGGGTGCTCAAATGCGTCATGTTTCCGTGTAGTTAGCAGCAAAGACCGGCGGCCGAAAGAAAGACGCGTGTAGGCTTGTGTAGTGTTTGTCAACGCACCGTGTCGATATATGGTATTTTCATTTTTCTATTTGCTCAACGGTTGAAATCCATTGGATGAAATTCATCGGCTGTAAAACGGTGATACGGTATTCTGAATGCGATGGAGATTGAGAAAACAGTAATGTGGTACTAAACGAACACAGATAAGCAGTTAATAGGATAATCATAGCGTACAATTATACATAACTCTACGACTGATATAGTTACAATCGACAAACAATCAGGCTTAACTTTAAAGCTTGCATTCTATGTTCATTAGGTACAGAAAAAGTGTTAATATGAAACTCAAATAAAATAAACTGGGTAGGTACAATGGAAGTTTAAATAAACAGAACATTAAAACGTTTAAATATTACACTCCCTGTTGTTAGTTTTTTGTAAATCAGTATGCCGATGTTTGGGTCAAATTCCCTAGTTTTCATAGAGAACAAGATTACATGTGTACAGTATTGTGTACATCATTTTTATTTTTTATAGTTTTATAGTTGATAGAATTTTTTATTGTATAGTATTTCGAAAATTCATACTGCGGGAGGGAATGGGGACTAAGCATTCCACTGTACAAAAAAAATAATAATTTGTACTAAAAATCTTGAATCTTGAATCTACATGATTGGGTTGTGTTAACATTTTCATAATTCACGACGAACGACTCACTCCTGATCCCAGTTTCATGGCTTTGGGCTCAACAATGTCCATAGGCTCTCACCCGTTGTATTTTACAACCTTGTAGGAGAGGGGCTGACTACACCACCACCAACACACCCAGTCTCCCTGTTTCGGCTGTTCCATATGCATCATCGCACATAAAGAATATAAGCAAACAAATACACTATCTATCAACCAGCCGTGAACCGTGCGATCAATACATTGGCCTCTGAGATTCAGAACACACGACTTCAAACACATCTATAACCCCAAGACAGAGGAGAGGAGGCGACCATAATGCAGTCAGTCACGTCCTGCCAGGGGCCCCGCTTTCAATGCCCAGAGAGAAGTTCAACCATCTGGCCATTCTGATGCCATTGTCTCAGGGGTGCTGGAGGCAAGTTGTGGGTTTATTGACTTGTGTATGAACGGGGGAGGGGGGGGGGGATAAAAACCATGCATTGGTTTGAAATGTTTCGCTGTGTGCAACAGCCCCCATGCTAAAGAGCTTTTGGCTGAATGTATAGTATACTAAACTCTTGAGGACCACAGTGTGGTAACTCTATGCTCTATCTTTGTTCAATCCAAACATTTTTAATTATACATTTTACAATTGTGCAATTATACATTATACATCCAATTATAATTATTATTATAATAATTGTTATTATTATTATTATTATTATTATTATTATTATTATTATTAATAATTATACTTCAGAATGAAATGGTTAATTGTTTTAACCTTAAATATTTCTTCAATAATATTCATTGTACTGACCTTCCTCTTTTGATGGTATGTTTGCCCAGTAGAGGATCCAGGATGGGATCCACCATCTCTGTCAGGTTCTCCATCAGAACGGTGTCCCCGCAGGCCAGCGCTCGCTCTATGACCTCCAGATACCTGCACAACGGAATGGACTCAGTGATGCAAATATGACCCCCCCCCCCTTACCCCACATACCTCCATTCATTTATTTATTTACTTTTACATCCTAGCACCTCCCAACGGATTTTAACAACACCATATTGCTGCACCCTGTTTTTTCTCACCCTTTCTGGCCCAGATGCACCACCCTGAGCCGGGAGGCGTACTGGCTCCGGATCCACTTGCTGCCTTGCTGCTGGGGGTCGATGATGAGCGGCCAGCGCTGGCTGGCGGTGAAGATGGCGGCGTTCTCGATGGACATCCGGTTGTCCGGCAGCCCCTGGTTGTGCCAAGCGGCCACCGTGGCGTCGTCTGTGAGCATGAGGACCGGGTCCAGGTGGTCTGTCAGCGGGATGGAGACCTGAAACAGAAGCCATTCATACATTATGCTTCATGGTGGAAGCACCGGTATCACTGTGCCAAGGGGGATGGACTCCAAGCCTTAAACATATTGGGTTCAATCTCCTATGTCTTTAGAACACGCTTTGTTAAAATCTCATACACAACTATTATGGAAAACAACGTTCTACTAACCCTGTGTTCTGATTCCTATAGCTACTCTAAAACGTTTTTTTAGAAGCAAGGTCATGCAGAACTTTAGTATTATTCTGTAATATGTTGTTGCTACTCCAATTGTGATTGTATGCTTTGATGAGCCTCAGTCACTGTGGATAGAAGCGTAGTCTGCTAAATGACTAAAGAGTAAATAGTAGATCTTTTGCCTTTAGAGAGTGTAGAAAGGGGATCCAGGAGTGGTGGAGGAGCTCCAGGCGGTACTGCCTGGTGAAGTATCCCAGGTAAGAGACAAAGGCGGCAGCCAGCAGCATGTTCCCACACAGGGTCTTCTGTTGATCCGTGTACTGGACCACCGTCTGGGACCAACGCTTCTTCTCCGACTGTGGGACGCAAATAAGCAACAACAAAAAACAACAAGATGTGTGAAGTCGTATTACCGTTAGGAGGATCATTCAAACACTCAACAAAGATGAAATGACAAGCTTAAAATGTTTGCAACTTCTCAAAGCAAACCTACAGTCAGAGCATTTCAAACCAGAGGAATGAAACATGAATCACTTATTGTAGTAAACAATGTATTGAGCATCTCTCCTCTCTCTTTAGTGCACAAACTAATAACCCGTAAAATGGTAAATATAATGTATAGCCATTAACCTAAACTGCCTGTGAAAGTTTTGCTCCAGAGTTCTCAGCATCATTTTTACATTCATCCAGGCCTTCAATAGCACCACTGTGACAGCCCCATACAACCATAAATCACGGCAATTCCTTACAAACAGGTTTGTGGTTCCTGAATATGTGGCATAATAAATTCTCACAGTTAAAAATCACTATAATTTTACTCTAATGCATTATTGATTACCTGTAATATCACTCAGGCTGCGGGTGAGACATTGTTAATTTCCAACAGCTGGTGAGGCTTTGAAGTAAGTTAATGATTAAATATAGACACTCTGATTTATTAGTCTAAACACCATCACTTCCAGGTCAATGCCATGAAGACAAAACATTTATCTTGATATGTTTGAAAAGCCAAGGTATTCAATGGAAACCACATTTATTTTATGGCGTGAAAAAGTCGAACATAAAAACTGACCACTGTAATGGCAATGGTTTAATTTATATTGGAACACATCAACATTATGAACACTTAGCAACTGGCCGTAAAATACAAAATACTCCACGTGGATTTCCCTGCAATGACAATACCTAACATTGGCGATTGTGATTGCCTGAACACTGTTAAAGCAGAAATTAAATTATATAAAACGTGTTTAACGTGTAAAAACAAAACATGTTTTCTTCCCAGCTTGAATAGATGGTGTCTTGTGACCTCACTTTGGATGCCATTGGGTGTCACTGCCAGCCACACCAGTCCAGCCAGCGTAGGGCTGCCCAGGTCAGCCATGCATCGTGTGTGAACCAGCCCTCTGTGAACACACACTCGCCCAAGCTTTTCGTCTGCTGCTGCTGAGCCAGACTGTGTGACCCCCTTTGACTGAGTGGCGCTGTCTTTGCCGATGCGGTCTCTTTCTCATCCATGAGATAGATCAGCATTACGACTATCCAGTCTCCATTTGATATTGCTACTCTGGTAAAACATAACCGTTTGTGTGTGGAACTCAACCGTGGCAGGTCAGACAGTGAAGACAGACACCCCCCCCCCCCCTCTCCTCACCTCCAACCCTTCGACCAGCCGGTTGGCCAGCTCTATGGTCTGGTTGGTGCGAGACACCTCCTCCTGACAACTGACTTTCTCTGCCGTCGCTTTTTTGAACTGCATGGTGAGGAGCTGGAGGCTCGCGTCCAGGTCCTGCAGACAGCACACACACGCACACACACACACACACAAACACACACACACACACACACACACACGCACACACACACACACACACACAAACACGCACACACGCACACGCAAGCACACGCACACACATCCACTCAAGCAATCATCAGTCAGGGTTATGGGGAAAGTATTGAAACATTGCTTGATGTAAAGATGAGTATAATTTGTTATTCCTTACCTCTAACTTATTTTGCACAGCCAATAATTTGACCGTTGCCTTCTCCAGATCTACATTGGCTTGTAAGAGTTTTTGTCTCTTAGGGGCAATGTCACAATACACCTATAGACATCAAGAAGTATTTTTACAATTATTAAGTACAATTATTCTAATTACAACATATGTGTACAACACAAAAGTAATATTCATCACTATTCAATTCATAATAAAGCATGATTAAACTGTAACTTTGACCAATTTAAGGATTTATTCTGACCTCATAGTATCTGACTATGTTGATGATCCAGGCGCAGAGGCCGGCTGCAGCAGTAGACTTGGTCATGACGAGGTCAGGGTGAAACGCTGGGTTCTTCAGGTACTCCTGTTTGACCACGCTCAGACAGGCCTCTGGGATGTGCTCCTTATCATAGGACACCAGGGTCTGCAGGAAGTCATCCACCTGGGGGAAGGAGTAGGGCTTAGAGATATGTATAATTGATTTAAATGGTTATGCGCCTCCCTTTCTACAAGAACTCATTACTCCACAAACTGCCACCCGCACCCTCAGATCTGCCACCAGCTTGGTCCTCAGGGCCCCCAGTGCTAAGCTCTGCACCATGGGGGGGGACCGGGCCTTTTGCTAGGCCTGTCTTTAAAGACTATTTAGGAAGGCCTACTTGTGTTAATATTAGTGCTCACTACTTTTAGTAATTGTATTGTGTTTGTTTGCTATGTTTTTAACTTTGTAGCACTCTGAGATTTTTTGCAATATAAATACAATTATTTTATTCATTTATTTTTGTATGCATGTACTGTATGTATGTATATACCATAAAACACTAGTTAAAAGCTCCAGCTTATATTTGCTTCAATCACTACACTCAACAGACCTATATTTGGGACAGGAAAATAGTTAGTTATTTTAACCAGTGTGAATAATACTTACTTATTAAAAAATAGGCTATCAGATAATATAAATTATGAAGAATTAATTTGACTTTATCCTGATTTGCCAAAACAAAGTATGCCTGAACTCCTTTTGATCATAGCAAGCATCAAACGCATCATATCGCTGCATATCATTTTTTTTTATATCTATCTCCATTGGATGTTCGATGAAAGGATGGGCAGGACGTAGAGCACCAAGTACCACACTGCCTGCACTAGAGCTCTACAGTAAGTCTTGCTTGCTCCTTCTCCTTTTCCGAGTTTTGTTCAGCAAAGTTGGCAACTGACAGCGTATATTGTATGTATGTATGTATGTATGTATGTATGCATGCCCATCAGTATGTATGTATGTACTGTATGTATGTATGTATGAATGAATGTATGAATGTATGAATGTATGTATTGTTGTTATTGTATGTAACTGCATTAGGGGCTATACAAACATAACTGGCTTAAATGTACATGCATAGATGAATGAAATGCACTTTTGACTTCTGGTGACGAGTTGTTCTCTTGCCTACCTTTGTTGAACGCACTTCAACATCGTAAGTCGCTTACAACAAAAGTGTCTAAATTAGTGTAATGTAATGTAGATAAGGCCATGCTTGCAGTGTACACTGGACCAATCACTCACCCCCCCTCTTGCGCAAACAGAAATGGGTCAGAAACTGAATCCGCCCTATTTAATGGAACTGAGCAGATTACTAGCGGTGCACCAGCACTGCACAGACCAGGCGGACCCGTCATATATTTAAAGAGCCAGCATATTCAAAGAGCTACCCCTGCTCTGATGGGGCCATCTGACATGCTGAGCAGGGCCGGGGGGGTCAAGGCCCCGTGCACACATTAGATGAGGCGTTCATCAGGTTGATGTGTATGTTGCCATGGTGACAGCTTAACCTTGCCCATGAAGGCCCGCGCCGCCTTCCAGCTCCGGTCCTTGGGTACGCGTCCGCGGGGCGCCAGCAGCACCATCACAGCCGCACACACGTTGAGCACCGCCGCCGGAGGGCTGGGGAAGGTCTTCAGCTCGGTCAGATTCACCTGGAAGCCGGACACACAAGAGTGAACTCAACATAGAACAGAAGGGGAGGAGTCAGAATCTATGGATAGATCAGGAGCCTCTGGAGGAAAGGCGGAGGGACCTTGTTGAGGGTGTTGAGGGCGGCCATGGCAGCTTCCAGAGCTGGCTCAGCTGTAGCCAGGTCCCGCTCGCAGTCCCTCTGATTCATGGACACTTCAGCTTGGATCACAGCGACCTGCGCCAGCAGAGGAGACAATTATAATTAACAGATTACAGTACATGACATATAGTGCGGTTTGTAGTATATAGTATATAACATAATATAGTATATTGTTTTGTTTATAGTATATAGTTTAACATATCATAGGCAGTATATTAGTGTTATATTTTGGTTTAGTATATTATTGTTGTAGGAAATTCATACTGTGGGAAGGAATGGGGAGTAAGCATGTCATTGTACTTTGCAAATGGCAAATAAAAAACATCTTGAATCTTGGATGTGCTTGTGACATGAACAGTTAAGGGGACTAAGATAGTCAGAAGTTCAGACCTTCTTTGCTTCTAGATCTGCAGCCTCTTTCTTGGCCCGAGCCTTCTCCGTCTGCAGGCCAATCTTCCCGATTAGAGATTCAGTGTTGCGGTTCTTGACAGTCAGCTCTGCTTCTTGGGAAGCCAGTTTGGCTTTTAAATTGTCAACCTAAGATTGTGAAAATGTTAGATTTAAAATATTTGTCAAGTGAATCACGCAGTGGAAAAACGGCCATACAAAATGCTGAATATAATTAAATCCATGAGACGGAATCTAGAAAATCTCGTCTCACCAAGTTAAAGACGAATCATTAACAGTCCTGTGCGATTTTTTTTCATTACTCAAACATGATATGAATATTAAGCCCCAGTGTACCTGGACGGCGGTGGTCTGGAGCTTCTGAAGACCACATTGAAGGCGGTTCATCTTGTACTGGAGCTCAGTGCGGCTCTTCTGCAGAAGGTTCCTGTACAGGGTGATTTGCTGGAGAAAGCTCTTGGGGGTGGTGTAATTGTACCTCTTCTCATTGCACTGGTATTTTTCACTCGCCTCGTTGACACTGGTGTGTACATAGGCCATGAAAAGACTGATGGATTCCTGGACGGCTGGCTGTAAATATAAGAGCAGAGGGGAGAGGAGAGAGGGGCGAGAGGGGAGAGGAGAGAGGGGCGAGAGGGGAGAGGAGAGAGGCGGGAGAGGCGGAGAGAGGGAGAGGGAGAGAGCGGAGAGAGGGGAGGGGGTAACAGGGAGTGCAGGATTGAGTAGACTTTAACATCAGCCAGCTGATGTGGCCTGAAATATTATCTTCATAAATTCTGAATTCATCTCCAAGTTTTGCCATCTCACTTGCCTTACCTGTGACTTACTCATTCTAAAATTTAGGTGCAGCTCGCAAAAATGATGAGGCTTTGAGAATCACTGTGAAAACAATGTGTTTAGCCACTGACACGGAGCCTTGTAAAGCACGCTGTTAGCATTATTCCTGGTGTCCTCCAACTTTCCTACAGCACCACTGTTCATAGAGGCTGCTGTAGTCGTCATATTCATCATGTGAAGCGCAGTGTCACGAGTCACCATCCATCACTCAGTTAACGATCAATTAATGCTCAAATAAACAAGCAGAGAAAGTGAGCACCACATCTGAACATACCTCGCAAGCAAAGAAAAACAAAATCATTATTAATTACGATTTGACATAATGTGTTTTGACAAAGCATCTGATGTTCAGCTGAGACCGAGGCCTAACCATTCCAATTGATTGGCCTTGTGTATCAGTTATCAAGGCGTTGTACATTTCTAACTCACAATAAATAAATGAGCTTCTCAATCTTTGTTTCCCTGACGGGGAAGATACAATAGTGACATTAGAGTACAAATACTAATATGTATGATTCCTTACTTACAGAATCAAACCCCCCCCCCCCACACACACACAAGTGGGCACCAGCATGTTCTAGACTGTGAAGATGTCTGCGAAGATGCACACTCAGAGAGACGCCGTTGATCTTCAGACCTGCCTGCATTGATTGCATCAAGAAGACACACCAGCACCTCTATGCACTACGGTGCCTTGGGAGAAGCGGCATAAATGTACATCTAAATATTGAGGATAAAATCTTCTATATTGGTCACATACATGTACACACACAGTAAAATGTGTTTCTCTGCATTTAACCCATCCAAGTAGTAGGAGCAGTGGGCAGCTATTGTATATACAGCACCCAGGGAGCAGTGTAGGGTAAATGGACATTTATATGGCAAACAGGTCACTTTTTCAGTTTTCACTCCGTACTTGGTCCGTTGGGGACTTGAACCACAGTCTGTTGAATGGAGTCTGTTCCGTTGAAAATATTTAGAAAAAGCCATGTAAAAAAATGCACCGCTGGTGCTTGGTGTATCACAACCAACTGATAATACAGTGTCAGCATTCAGTTTACTTGTTGTCTTTAGTGCAGAGGAGGCTGGCCCATTGAGGAAAGGGAGGACCATCCTCCCGAAAAATATATATAACAGATTAATCTGTGAAAATACTGATAATATTACTATTTTAACACTTCGAAAGGCACAAAAATAATGTGTCTGTGTGAAAATACCAACAGCACACCCTACCGCAATTGAAAATTACTGTACGGAGGTCCGTCCTCCCCAAGCTCCCCATTGAAGTCCATCATAAAACTGTTGGACCCATGCGGCCGGTGAGTCCGGGTTTTTAACATGAGTGTGTATGGCAGGAAGGGAGGACGATCCTTCCTTAGGGCGGGTCTAGCCAAAGGCTCTGTGAACCAATCAGCAGAGTTCACTGTGCTGGTGAATACCCAATCAGAGTTTTGGGGGCAGCGTTGTCATCATGCAAGGATCTATCTTGTATCATACATTTATTCTGCGTTCCAGACAACTCGTGAGTCGTATATTTCAGACTTGAAACTTTCGAGTTCCTCCTCCATCCACCACCAAACTTCACCAAGCTTCACCAAGCGCACCTTCCTTCCTCCGCTACTTTTACAACCACCAGCCGTCACTGCTTTAGCGATAAGCAAAACAATACACACCCACTCCCTGCTGGACTACTCAGTGATGAGTTGACACGTACCTCCTCAAAGACAGGCGACTTGTTGCTAACCTATGAGAGGACTGCTCATCCTCGGTCCGTGACTGTACAGTGTACAGTGTAGCGCCATGGACCTCTTAGCATACGTGCTGGCGCAGAAGTGTAATTTGGCCTTAAGACTGCCACAGCACATCCTGGTTGGGGACAGCTGGAGCTAGTGAGTAGGTCGTTATGTGCTTATCAATCCCTGAGCCCCTCGTTAGCATAAATGATCATTGGTTCTGATCGTCCTGCCACCACAAGGGAAAACAATGACATGCGTTTGTCAGCGGGGTCTTGAGGCATGACCAGCAATTTGTCAGTGGGATCCGTTGGGTGCTAATGGTGAGGGATATTTGCACAACTGAATCCAGCTGTATCGCTGTAATCAGAAGATGTTAATTAAAAGTGTAACTGGGTATGAAAATGCCTCATCAAATATCTGGCAAAGCTAGAACAAATCAATGCATCATTTCATCATCAAGTATCTTGGTTAAGATGCCTACCTCAACCAAAATAGAAGAAAAATAATTAGAATGAAGAATATAAATGATAATAATATTGAACTATAAGAAAAGAAAAGTAAGAAAGTAGCAGAAGAGGTGGTAGCACACAGGGACACCAATTTGTATTAGTTATTGCAGATTATGCGACCCGGAATTTCAAGGCAGCATCACTACGCTGCCTCTCAGTGGCAGTGTTTAAATTCATTTCTCAGAAAAGTAATAACTGACCTCAATGTCATCCACCTCTCGTAAGAAGCTGAGGCTGACAGACTGCAGGGCCTCTGGGGTCCATTCATGGAACCAGTTCACCGTGGAACAGTTGACCAGGGCCGGGAACCGACGGGTTCTGACCCGCAGGGAGCTGCTTACAGGAGTCAGACACAGCACCACCTGAGAAAAATGATCACAAACAGCAATTCTTACACACAAACATAGCCTAGGAAAATGACCTTGGCCCCAACCTGCAGTGTGTACCCATCCCCATCCCCTCTTCCCTCCCCACAAACACTGTGTGTGTGTGTGTGTGTGTGTGTGTGTGTGTGTGTGTGTGTGTGTGTGTGTGTGTGTGTGTGTGTGTGTGTGTGTGTGTGTGTGTGTGTTTGTGTGTGTATGTGTGTGTGTGTGACCCCTCTTTCCCCCAGTCCTCCTCCCCCACTCCTTTGCTTACTTACTTATCTACGTAGCTTATTTACTTACTTTGCCTCTACCAAGTGCATTATTTTTCAATATCACCACACCTATAAGGTCTGGATTATCTTGCTTATACCACGACCACTTGCAAATGGTTTAAACATAGGGGTCTGTGGTGGGGAGGGGGCGTTGTCTGTGGTTTCGAGGGGGCGTGTTTTGTGTTGTGGTGGGGGCATTGTCCGTGGTGCGGAGGGGGCGTGGTTTGACATGGGCTGTAAACAGGGGAGGGGCTTAAGGGGTAAGGGGGTGGTTGAATGGTGGGGACCGACTCAGATGTGGGCGGTGAGCTTAATGAGTGGCTGTGTCCACAACCAACAGACGAAGGCGATGCTGAATCTGCCTGCCCACAAAGCGGAGGGTGGGGCGGCGGTGCACCTTGCCGCTGGTTGGAGGTCCAGAACCACAGGTGGAGCATGTCAACCTTGACCTCTTCCTCAGGAGCTTTCCCCTGTCCACATCAAAGTGGCCCCATCATAGACAACACTATAGCAGACACCCACATGCCCTAACCCATCCATACATCCCGTAACTGGACCACGTTCAAATCCTCCGGGGCCTACCCAGTCTCTGCCTCAGTCTGTGGACCAACAGGTAGTCCTTCAACCAGGCTTTGTTGGATTCTGGGAGCTGTCAAACCCTGATCCACCAAAGACTTCCCACAGATTAGGAGATTTTCCCTTTTGTCTCGTGATGATTCTCTACGCTCAGCCTTCTACGCACAGCCTTCAATGTGCATAAAATTGAAAGCTGAAGCAGCTGTCACATTCCCACACTTTCTAATAGTTAGGGACAGGTTAGGTAGAGTGAGTCATGACACTCAGCCCGGGGAAGAAGTAAGCTAGTTGCTTATCCCAAAGGGGATTCAGGAAATGGTTTTCCAGGTGGCTCATCACAGCCCAATGTGGCTGGCCATTTAGGCTGTGATTAAAACCTCTTAAGACCGGCTCATGGCCAAAAGCTGTTGCGCCCACTACCTTTAATTGAGACCCCTTTCGACAGAATTGGCATGGGTCTCATCTTTAGCACACAGGGATACCAATTTGTATTAGTTATTGCAGATTATGTGACCCGGTATTCCAAGGCAGCATCACTACGCTGCATCTCAGTGAAGAGTGTAGCGCAGGCAGTGTTTAAATTCATTTCTCAGGTTGGAAGCTTGAAAGAGATTCTAACTGATCTAGGCACTTAGTTAATGTCACGTAAACTACACAATCTTTACAAGATGTTAAAGTCCTTGTTGCTCCATTTTCCTGAAACTGAATTCAACCATGAGGTACTGGCAGATTCCTTTATATCCAGTCTAAGGGAGACATCTCCACTCCATACAGGTTGTTCCAATTCAATACACTTCCTTCAGGGTTGATCTGGGCCCCTGCCACTTTCCAGCGTCTCATGGACCAGGTGCTACATCTGCATACTGAGTATGCTGCTGCTTACCTTGATAATGTCATAATTCATAGTGACACCTGACAGCAGTATATTCAGTGGGTGGGGGCAGTGTTTGAGTCACTGAGGCGGGCAGGGCTCACGGCCAACCCACGGAATTGTGCAATTGGCCGGGGGGAAGGAGGAACAACATTTGACAGCACTTAGACGGCAGGCAGGTGCGCCCACAGGTGGAAAAGACAGAGGCTAGCGCGAAATGCAGGTGAAGGCATTTCTGGAGTGATAAAAAGAGAAGTGAATACTACAGCACATACGCACAGCACTGTACGTTCCACAAGGCAAGACGTTGAGAATGTCAGGTGCTTTGCCTGTAAAATATGTCTTAAAGTAGTTTTGCAACTCCTTTGCAATAAACCAACAAACAAAGTCATGTATGCTTTTCGATGTTCGATGACATGAAAATATATACATGAAAATAATAATAATAATAATAGGCAGGACAAAGAGCAGTAAGTACAACGCAGTCTACGTGCACTCTCGTTTTTAGGGACCACCGCAGAGTTGACAAAGTTGTTGCTGCCATGGTGATTGGGGTTGCTGATTCACTAGACCAGCTGGAGAAACTGCTGTATTCAAAACTAGACAGAGAAAGCAGCTGCAATTTGCATGTCAAATTTCAGTATATTTATTGGTATGCTAGGCTTGCTTTGGTGTTTTCTTTTTTCATTTCTGCTGGTGCAGAACAGTTCTCAACTGCATGCTTTGTTCATTATTCTTTCCTTCATATAATTATATAATTAACAAGGTTCATGTAATTGTTTCCATTATTATTATAAGCTACCTTATCTCCTAAGAATGTAGGCATTACCTTGTGTTACCCCTCAAACCTAGGCTACATTGCATGAGTTATAGTTCTAATTCATAACAGGCCTATGTGACATGATAAATACAGAGATACATCTTCCAAAGGCAGGTTAGACACAGCTTGCCTTACAGTATAATGTCTATGTTAGCCGTGTAGGCCTATTCTTATAATGAACAGCCACCAAATAAAGAAATCCGATAAATATTTCAGCACCACACACCACTTGCAATGTAGGCCATATATATATATATATATATATATATATATATATATATATATATATGATAAATTACAGCATGGAATATACGTGTCTTTAATTAGCACTGTCATGATCCCATGTGAAAATAGGCAGAGCTGTGTTGGGGTGTTGGCGGGGTCAGCCCTCACACCCATACCAATCAAAGCACAGGTAGTCACACTGTTGAATGTTCGGATCAGGCCCTGCTTCAGTGGATCACCCGTTGGTGTCTCGCTTTACAGCCATTTAAGTTCAAGGTGATCCATAGGCCCAGGGGCACAGATAGTGGTAGCTGACTTCCTTTCCTGCCTGTTGTCAGACTGACAACTATACCCAGCCTAAAGTGGGTGGTGGGGATTTGTGGTGTGAAGGGGGCGTGGCTTGGAGTTGGCTGCAAACATGGGGGCGGGGCAGCTCAGTGCCGGGAACCAACACAGCTGTGAGTGGTGAGTTTAATGAGTGAATGACTATACTCATGGTTGATGTGCTCTGCCCCACAGTGAGACCGGGTCCAGGTCACGTCTCATCGAGATGTGGACAAGCAGTAGATGAGACTGTTCTATGTTATATTCTTTAAAAGTCTCAAAGTCGGAGTAGTTTTGTATGTTTGTAGTTTCCCAAGGAGGTGCACCGTCATGCTAAATAAAGCCATTTTCTTGTGTGATGGTTAGAAAGGAGAACTATACGGGTCTGACTAATGCCCACAAAAATGTATGGACATTTCCTTATTACTCCACTAAATAGAGAAGATCTTGGCTACAGATAAGCTGTCTAAACCTTCTGCCTATTACTTAATAGACAATGTGACATTCCTCAAAAGGAATAAGTACGGAACATATCTAAACACAAATGCTTTGTTGGCTCAATCCAGCCAGTTGTAAACGAAGATATTCACTCATGTATTTAAAAGCGCGCATCAGTATGAGTATAAGATGTGAGTATGAGTTCTTGAACGTGAGTTCTTTATTTTTAATGTGAGTTAATAGGCTTAATTTAGCTGGCCAGCTGAGTTGAGGAGATGTTGCACATTGATGAGACTAGCCATGCTGTCATCGAAAATATTGCACACCTCTCACCACCAGAGGAGGCCCACTAGGCTATGATATAAGCCTGTAGACACACACACACACACACACACACACACGAATGGAGGTAAACTGTACATATGCAAAGCAAAAAATACTGTATATTGCACGACAACTTGCAGCCAAAAAGAAAAGTGAACGTTCCATCAGAGAGACATAGCGAGACATAGTGACAGGGTAGTTATACTCCTCCTCTCATCCCACTTCTTCACCACCTGGCAGCCACACTTACTGTTGGCAAGAGCAGACAGACTCTAAATCAGCTGGACTTACAAACACGTGCACTGGCATGGCTAATTACCTACAGATTTATAACTGACACCTACAGATTAGAATTGACAGTGGATGGAAACTAACAAGATTCACGATTCAAGATTATTGGCCATATGCACAAGTACAATGGAATGCTTACTCCCCATTCCCTCCTGCAGTTGAATTCCCTACAATTTAACACTATATGCTATTCTATGTACTATACTTATGATATACAACACTATACTGTATCAATACTGTACACAATAATAATAACAATAAAAATAACAATAAAGTGACTGATGGGTGATATATACATGTTGAATTGTGCAAAAAGCATTTTAAAGCATTTTAAAGTGCCAGTAGTGCAGCAGCATCATGAATACAGTGCAGTACAGTGCAGAGCGGTACAGCAACTGTGCAGTCACAACTAACTACAGTCAGTTGTGTGTTTGTAGTTTGTTGCCCATCCCTCTCCAGTAGCTGCCCATTGGTTTTACTTATTCAGAGCAAAAGCTACGCTTCAACAAAACAAGCAGAGCTACGAAAGTATCCACTTTCACCCACTATATATATAAACTACCGTGATGTTACACAACAGCCCTTACCCTAAGCCTAACCCATGACTAGTTTAGAATGGGATTGTATTTAGTCTCACAAATCAGACTTGAGATTAACATCTGAAGGCAGACAAGCTCAAATCAAAGTTTCACTTTCTTTCGATTGGAAGGGACTAAAAAAGGTCTGACAAAAGGAGGTAGTAGGTAGTTTGTATGCAGCTGGCAGCTTGTATGCCCGTGCCAGGGAATTATACTTGTTCTTCCATAATTGCTAACGAAGGACTGAGAACTAAAACGAAAGCATTGTCTTCGCACTGTCGGAAACCCATCGAACACAAACTCAGCCAGCATTGGTGAACTAAACTTTTCCTGGCATAGCCAGGGACACCAACATCCTCAGACAAGTGTCTGTCAAGGTTTAAAATTAAACCTGTGTAGTAGACTGGCCACTGTAGAAAATACATTTGTTAAAATCGTCTTCTGAAACTGACGCTTTAATCTACATACAATATGTTGTATCAATATATAAATATTAATGTAATTCATGTATACAAACACGTGTCCTTTTGGCCTTATTTTTGGTTGGTTTGAAAATACTAGGTTTTTAAGACATAACAGAGACACATAATTGTTTTATTTTCCTAAACACCTATCTATCTAAATGCATCCATCGATAGTAAGACAGTGATCAAACAGTGATAATATATGCTTGGTAGTAATATTCTGATAAAACAGTGAAAATATAGTAATAATATATGATCTATGGTAATATAGTGATTATGAAGACCTGGGCAGTGTGGTTCCAGTCCAATTCACCCCATGTTTAACCCCTATTGAAAATTATTCTAGCAGTATTTATGGTCAAACCATATGACGTAGGTTCATAATGATTGATTAAGGAAGAGATAATTTCATTATTTTAGATGTTACAACCAATAAATGTACAACGATAAAAACATATTTGTGGAAAACTCACAATGGGTTTTTTACGCTAGGGTACAGTTAAACGGCACCATGGGATTAGTAGTTGGTGTAATAAGGTACTAAATGTTCCATTATTTTTTGGGGGGTTTTCCTTTCAAAATGTATATCTAATTGAATTACTCTTGTCAAATATCAGAATCCACTGAATAAGTACAACCATACAAACTTTCTTGGAAAATACATTTGACAGGCAAAACACATCCGGAAACAAGAGTCTCAGAGTGACAACAAGACTGCCAAGGTTTATATAAATAATAAAGTGATAAAATATTGATAATGATATATGGCTAATGGCTAATATAGTGATTATATCGTGTGATTGATAGCAATATGGATGGATGGTATTTAGACTGGACCTTGAGTTGCAGTCGGACCCGGTCTAGGAAGAACCTCCAGCAGTTGTCCTTGGTGTCCAGGAGTCCGTGCAGCCGCACCTCAGACCTCAGCCCAGACACCACCCCGTCAGCCTCCTCCTCACTGAACAACTCTGGGATCTCCCCTGGAGGAACAAAACTTTATTGTATACATAGGTCCTATTTGTTGTTATTTAAAACCACTGATCTATTTCAATGCTGACGTTGTATGAAGTCACTGTATGTACATATGATTTACTGTGTTTACTGTGTGATCTTTGTAATAATCACCATCATCACAATCATCAATTCCATTGAAATCATTTAACAAAAATACAATTGTTGTAAGGCCAGAGGAGTCAAGTATATTCAGTAGGTATATATGGTAAGTAGACAGGGTATAACTATATAATAAGGAAAAAATAACGTTCAAAACAGCCGTATGAAGATAGTAAATAGACAGTAAATAGATAGTAAAAATATGTTTATCGCGCATGTTCATATCACGATGCCTATGTATCCACGCCATATCGTGCAGCCATAGTCTACATGCAACACACAAACAGTGATCAAGAATTGTCACCTGATGCCAGCAGGTCATTGATAATGAGCAGGAAGCGTTCATCTAGTATCTGACTATCGGTCAGCAAAAACACAATCCTCTGGTTCTTCACTCCAGTCTTGAGGAACAAGCGTGCTAGATCCACCTGGATATAAACATCCTCAATTCAGACAAGTTGAAAAATGGATCAGGGAATTTCTATGTCTCTGATCAAAAATCAATGGAATAGCATAAAGTCAGTAAACCTTCACAGTTTAACAGCACATTAAATGGAGAAAATTTGCTTCATTAACGAGATATTGGGGACATGAACCGTATCTGACAAGTCATCCTTATTAGGAGTCAGTGGAGATGTTGAATTAGATCAATAGACAACACACAGCAACACAGAGCATTATTGACACCTAAAATGCATTTTCGCTCTCTGCAGTGTCTATCTAAGTTGTTAAGATATTAATTTCAAACGAAAATAAAATCTATATCTAGTTATGGTTACTCATGCTTTTAGGTGGTGATGTCTGTATGTCTATAAAACCAGATGAACCTTCAGATCCTGGAGGCCGTATGACTTGCTGGGTGTGATCTGAAAGACTTCCATGGAGGAGATGTGGGCTGCCAAACGGGTCAAGCTCTGCTTCCCGCTGCCACCAACCCCCACCATCAGGCCATAGCCCCGCGGGGACTCCAAGATGCGAGCAATCCTACACCTAATACGAAAATAACTTGGTTAGGCAAGCAAAATTATTCTTAGTTTTAAAAAAAAAATTACTTCCTATTCATGATTTACCCCTTTGGCCGTAAGTGAACTGCAGCCTACTTGAGCGCACATTGAGTGAAATGTGAAATGGGTTAAATTCTCGGCAGCTAACGACACAATTATACGAACTGGCTAAAGCTAGCTCTTCTTTATGTACAGTAGAACTGAACTGACTGAAGCTAGCTCTTCTTTATGTACAGTAGAACTGAACTGACTGAAGCTAGCTCTTCTTTTTATACAGTATAAGTGAACTGGCTAAAGCTAGCTCTTCTTTATATACAGCACAAGTGAACTGGCTAAAGCTAGCTCTTCTTTATATAAAGCACAAGTGAACTGGCTAAAGCTAGCTGTGTTTTATACACAGCACAAGTGAACTTGGGAGCATGCATAGACGTTGTTTCATTCATTACATTTTTTTTATGAATGTTCTAAGCCACTAGACTTTCCCCGAGAGTCGGGTAAAGTCAATTTTTTTTAAGTTAAATTACAACCTGTAACCATATATTGGCAATATAAAGGTGTCATATTATACTACCAGGTGTGAGTGGGATTAGCCATTACAGGCCATTTCAAAATTGTCATGTGACTAAAATTGTCTGTATATGGTGACATCACACAGTGGGACTGTCCACCCATATCCATCATAGATCTGGGTGGACACTGTGTGATGTCACCAAGTAACAGACAAGTTTAGTCACATGACAATTTCCAAACGGCCCTATGACCCCTTTAGTGATTTATGCATGTCCTACACATAGTCCCTTTAAGGAAAATCTAATATTTGTTTTGCAAGATATTTAAGTAAGTAAAGTTATTAGAAAAGTATTTAGTAAAGTAACTTACTTTATATTCTTAGAAATTGTTTTCTTACATTGACAAATGTGTTATTCTGATTAATACTAACAAAATGATCTAATGACAAAATAAAAAGTAAAAAAAATAAAAAGCCCCCGCCCCACCATGGACACACTCCTTCCTGTACGCTACCACGGTATCATTAACATTTACACCAGCACTTCAGTATGTCTGCTCACACATGCTCCATGGCATCCTGGAACAGCACCAGGTTCATGACGGCGTTGAGCTGGTTGTAGCTGTCCAGAGCCTCTGTGAGGAGACTCCTGAGCTCAGCCCAGTCTGTGAGCGCAGTGTAGCAGCGCTGCTCTCCCCTCTGGGAGAAGTGACAGAAGAGCAGAGGCTGCTCTTCACTCACCTTCACACCTTCTAGGCCCTGGGAAAAGGAAGAATACACTTTATATGATGAATTAACAGGAGATAATCGTCATGCTTTGAAATGTCATTTTAAATGCAATGGGCCTTATTGGTGTCACAGTCATGCTGCTGTACAGTATATAATTGACTTCATACCAGTTATTATTTAGTCATTCAGCAGACATTGTTATCCAAACGTATTACTCCACAAACTGCCACTGCCTTGCTCCTCGGGGCCCCAGCACTAAGCGCCGCCCCATGGGGGACCGGGCTTTTTGCTCGGCTGCACAACGCCGGTGGATTTGCCTTCCTGACAATCTAAGTGCACCACAGAGGTGTGGGACAGGCCTAAAAACCTTTATATTTAGGAAGGCCTTTTTATGTTCATATTAGTGGTCACTATTTTTAGGAATTGTATTGTGTTTGTTTGCTATATAACTTAGCAGTTAATTTTTTAATATATGCTATATAAATTAAATGCATTATTATTATTATTATTATTATTATTATTAATAATAAAATAACTTAGTGATATTCCTTTTAGGAACATGTCATAATCATCTTGTTCAAGGACGCCTTCAAGATTCAAGATTCAAGATTTGTATTAGCCATTTGCAACAAAAAGTACAATGGAATGCTTACTCCCCATTTCCTCTCGCAGTATGCATTTCTAAAACACAATACTACAAAAATACCATACGCAATAAAAAAATGGAGGTAAAAAGAACAATAAAGTGACTGATGAATGATATGTACATGTGTTGAATTTTGCAAACAGCATTTAAAAGCATTTAAAAGTGCCAGTAGTACAGGAGCGGTTCATTGAGGTTCGAGCTCAGAACCTTTCTGCTCACCACTAGACTATCCTGGCTATCCTCGTTTTTCTCTATCCTACTACAGATTTTCTTCTGTACCTGAAAGCATTCTAGAAGGGTTTCTCTCTGGACCATGTGGAAGAGCTGCAGGTCTTTCCTATCCATCATTCTGTCTCCATAGACCCTAGAGGACTCATGTAGCCACAGCGTCACCAGGTCCACACTCTCTCTCACACTCCCAGGACTAGCGAAGAGAAGACCCTGTTGAAACATGCATGGAGTAATACTTGGTATAGTTAAGGACACTGTTAACACAAACCAAGGCATACAGAGAACAGCTTCTGTTATTGTACTATTGAGGTTGCTGTGAATGAATCTTATTCTAAATAACCAACACCAAACAGTCTTATTTTCCAATATAACAAATATTGGATCATTTTCTTCTACGAATATTTTCAATATGAATATTTAATATGGAAAGTGAATGGGGCCTAAATGCTAAAATCAACATCTTCAAAGGTAAACATCTGGGAGCTGTTAGATTTGGTACATATATAGAAAAAGAAAGTACGCAGGTCTGTAAAAAGTGTGTGACCGCTTTGACCACAAGGGGCACTATAACGGGCCCCCTGCCGCACACCCCACCCTGTTTTCCTAACAAAACAAACTGGGTCCCTACAGTGACACAAGGTGCCATAGGAGACCCTGGCAGGGGATGACACAGACATGGCCTAACTCAACTATATTATATTACTATATACTAACTATATATCTATTACCCAATCCATTCAACAGAAGAAATACACATGAATACTAATACTAATACTAACTAAGTACTTGTATTGAAGACTCTGTTTATAGGATAAGATTATTATTTATTATATTAATTATGGGTACCAGTTATACCTCCCGGCCCTAGTATAATTTCACATTCAATATAGTTTTATTTATCTATCGGCCATTGTTCTTATTTAGTTTAGGAATCTTTGTTAGTTATTTTCTAAGATTTCTATAAATGGGTAAAGGGAATTTGTGCTTTATTTTGGGATTACGTTTATCAGTCCACTCATTTGTTTCCCCAATACAGTACTAATTAATGATTAATAATTATTACAATTATATCATAGTAATATAATAACATTTATTAAACAATTTATTAAACAATCCAAACCTCTCAAAATCAAGTGTCACATGTGATAATATAACCCTTCGATTGTGACATGATCAAAGTGTTCACCTGGAAGACGTTGGTGAGGTCTCTGAGGTTGAAGGAGTAGTGGAACTTCACGGCGGTCGGCAGGAAGTGGTGAACCATCTTGCCATGGAAGGCGATGGCGGCATGGACGACGGACGGAGCCGTCCTCTGAACGGCGGAGGAGAAGGGCTGCTGGTTGAGGTGACCCACTAACACCTGGCTGTAGATGGACGTCAGAGACTCGGGAGATGGGAAGTTGACGGCAAACACTGAGAAATGTCTCTGGAAAAAAGCATACACACCAGGGTTTTTTTCAGATATATTTCAGAAAGCAGCTTTTGATTTGGCTGCTCATAGTAGCTACTAGGCTGGAGATAGTGTGTATATTAAATATGCAATAAAGAGTCAATCTGATGGCTCTTGACAGCATATTGAAAGGGTAAACAAAATGATTACATAAAACATCGTCCCTTACAGAACAACATTGCTGTGACCACAACTGACGACGGAGAGTGGACGTTCACAGAAATGAGTTAGAAGCGAAATGAGGGGAAAAACCTGAAGTCTGGGGTTGATCTGGAAGCTTCCCGCTGTTGGGTTCATGCAGGCCACATACTGTGTGTTGTGAACCTCCTTCAGGGACAGCTTCTGTCTGTCATACCTAAAGGTACATAGAACATAATAAAACAAACATACCTGGATGAAATATGACCCACATCCTTCCTACCTAACACCCAACCATAAGACAGACAGTGGATAACTGTCATGGTACCAGTGTTTGTAGTCCAGATGCTGGCGTATGAGTGTGTGAGGCTGCACTGTTCCATAGCTGTCCACTGCAGGCATGTTCATGTCATCTAGGAAGTAGACCAGCCTTCGGTTACCCACTGGGGCGTAGCTCCTGCCCACTCTCTTCTCCAACAGCCGCTCTAAGGCAACTGGAAATAATAGTGATTACAAAAAAGTGATTACAAAATATTGTAATTATTATTAGTAGATTGTATTGTCAGTGCACTGTTGATACACATCCTCATTATCATATTATGTATTGATTGATTGATTTATTGATTCATTATTGAAATCAACTCGGGCTACTTTTGATAAGGCAGCTCAAGAGAAATGGCATTGCAGTTCCCCCCGGGGCCAAGCCCTTCAAAAATCAATCAATCAATCAATCAAAAAAATCAAAAAGAGTGTGGCCGTACGTTGCAGTGTGTGGGAGGTGGTGTAGTAGTTGAAGGGTACTTTAGCGGTGGTGTAGCCCTCCGGCAGACCGCTCAACATGTTCCCCACGAGGGCCGTCTTGCCCACCCCGCCGCTGCCCACCAGCATCAGCGGCTGTCCCTTCTGCAGCAACAAGTGCATGAAGTAGCGCAGACGCTCGGTTTCCGCCGTGTGCACCAGCACAGCCTGTAATCATCGCCACAGCGGGTGGTGTGCGGGAAACACAAATGGTTATTATAGCGTCCTCTGTGAGGTGTGATTTATTGACAGACATGCGTTCGGTTGAATTGTTGGTGATTCATAATGTCTTGTATTTCTTCCCCCCCGCCGGCGCACCAACTACTCTGTCATAATAGCATTGCTTGCCGGGAACAAAACACCACTAATTACTGCTCAGCACAAGTCTCTGGAGCCCCTCGCAGCTGTATAAGGAAGACAATGGAGCGTGGGTGATCGCTCAAGTCTTCACCCCCACACACACACACATGGGGTAGAGTAGACACTAATCAGACGCAGTGGAGACCTATCCTCCATCGAGGGACCCCTGCCATAAACCGTATGATGTGGCTTCTCCTTCCTAATTATGTTCAGCCGAGCAGAACTACATTTTTAATACGACTACATTGTTCCATTTCTGGTTATTTATTTGTATATATATTTTTTCAAATCACGGTTGCTGCCTGTAACAAAGTTGTTACTTTGGATGTGTTTGAAAAGGCCTTGAAATAGAATTTCAA
Source organism: Muraenolepis orangiensis (assembly GCA_027704905.1). NCBI lineage: Eukaryota > Metazoa > Chordata > Actinopteri > Gadiformes > Muraenolepididae > Muraenolepis > Muraenolepis orangiensis. Next base: position 15,976,973 of record CM051008.1, read on the forward strand.
GAAATGTGATTGCTTAATTGATTTATTACCTGTAATGGCGTTTCAGGTTGGGGTTCAAACGGCGGGACCGAGTCAGACCAGGGCAGGAAGCGGTGGGTCTGGGGGTCCAGGCAGTAGTCGAACACCAACCCTTGGGCTGGCAGCTTCACCGTCTTCATCTCCTTGGTCCACCACAGGCTGAACTCAACGCGGTAGTCATACAACTAGGACAAGGCATGCAAGTTAATGTGACTAACATATTCCGATTATTGTGTTTCATACTTTTATCTCCAAAAAACAGCTAAAAGATTGTATTGTTAGAGTATCATTTTTTACATGGCAAACGATAGCGTTTTATACAATTTATACAACAGCATAGTTACGGTTTCAAAGTACTACCTGGTCTTGATGCAACGGCCCTCCAAAGGCCCAGATACAGGCGAAGGTGAAGCAGGTTTCATAAAGCTCTCTCGGGGAGTCCGGTGGAACGTGTTGTGGGTCAAGTAAACAATCAAGCAAAGCACAGAGAGTCTGAAAAAATAAAATGTTATTTACTTATATTTTTCCATTGACTTTCAATTTTCAATTCATTGTAAGCCAAGAGTCGGGGGGAAAACAATAGTCAGAGATGTTCTGGTCTGATCACCTGCACCATGGAGTTCTCTGGGATGGGAGTGATGGTCCTGAAAGAGGTTCTCATCTGTTCCAAACAGCGAGGAACGTATTTATCAAACAGGATGGTCAGGTGGGCGCCCTCTGTCTGATGGACTCGGGCATCGATCCAGCTGGCTACATATCTGAACCCCCGCAAACAAAGAAATGTTTTAATCTATGTGTTATGTTTTTGGGCGGTTTATATTATGAGGAAGGCAATGTGTATTTATGAAGTGCTCTACAAAGGCAAGAATCCTATTTAAGGGACAACCATTAAAAGACAATCATTTGAAGGATTAATGTAAAATAAAAGCACATAATTGTTAATGCATTTATAGGACAGTATAGTCCTACAGTGCTTCAAAGACACTAACTCAAAGTTCATAGAATGAACAAGACAATTATTAATGAAGAAGTGAACTTGAATATGTTTAAATAGTAGCTTGGATACTAATTGGTTAGTGGTGGTGCTTTAAGTCAGTGGTTACCAACCTGGGGTCCGGGTCCCCCCTAAGGGAGCGCCAGAGATCTCAGGGGTTGCGCAAAGCAAATATTTAAAACATTTATACAATTATTTAAGTTGTATAAAATGAAGACTGCTTTCCAAATAATATAAACCAATAAATATAGCAATTCAAAAAATTCTAAAAAGAATGTAAGACAATATAACAAAAAACAGAGAAATAATTGTAACCGTAACTGTTTCAGCTTTGTAGAACGTACTTTGACACAATGGTTGATATTAAGACACAGAAGCTCATAGTCAGCATCTCAGAGTCAAAACCAAACTATTCAATATACATGCAAAGTCTTCTCACAATATATAATATATATATAATAAAATAAAATACAATATAATAAAATTTAATACAATTTTAATAAAATGAATAAATGAGAATCGTATCTGTGTTGTTGATCTGTTATATTACAGTTTTACGTTGATTTCTTTCTCGGTCCATGCACTACGCATTTGAGTGGTTTTGTGTTGGAAAAACAATGCAACCAATCATATATTTGTCTGGGTTGCTGGGAAGAATATCCTTCAACCAAAGTATTCCCGATTACTTTGGCCCTTAGACTGAATGAGAGCGTAGGTTTGGATTGACAATTTGATCAACCAATCATATAGTGATTTGTAGCCAATGGGCGTATTCTTTCAGATTTCCCGACAGGTCCATAGTGCGCTAGAAGGTATACTGGCTCGAGACCTAGCGAGACCTAGCCTTTTTCTACGTAGGTTTTTTACGTCAAAATGGCAACAGGTGAAGATGATGTTGTTGCGGAAATGTTGTTAGTACCCTTTTCAAGACGACCATTCAGTGAAAAGAGGGACATTATAAAAAAGTTTTAACGATCCCCGTCACCACTGTATCTGTGGAAAGGACATTGTCCACCCTCAAACGGATAAAAACAGAACAGGACAATCCCGACTCACTGCAATAGCTTCCATAGCTATTGAAAGGCAACTTATTTTGGATCTGAAAAGCAGTGATCAGCTTTATGACCGGGTTATCGAAATATCCAGAAGGACAGGAGAATGGATTTGGTCTTTAAGTGAACATCATTGAGTGAGACTCATGTTGCATTTAGTTTCCACACACTTGTTGAATGATTAGTTAATGGCTGTCTTGAGTTTGTTAAGCATTTAAATTGAGAGTTTTGACTTGATCTTTCTTTGCATCGCTTAACATCGCAGTTGTGATAGACACGGTTCGCCACTGATGTATATATACACTTATATATACATATCATTTTTTGTTCTATTTGTATAAGTAGATATACGGCACTGGAACATCATTTCACAGCATCACAGAAGCCTACATGAGAAAAGACAGCAGTGTTTTGTATAAAGTACATCAGTGGGTTGTTGCTGCTAATAAAGTCATTTTAATTGTAGTCATTTTAATTGTGAATGTGTCTATCATTTGGAAGCAAAAACGCCATATTTTGAAAAAGGATAGATTTTGATGGCAGAGTTTCTTTTGACATAGAAATAAGATGCTTTGCTCCAAGTGTTACGTCTTATGTTGCTTGTGTGTAGAGTTTTGACACAATGAGCAGAACTCCACAACAAAGTGTGTAAGCGATGGGTAAAAACTGTAAGAGACTCACAGGCTCCAGCCGAGGTCCTGGGGGTTGACGTAGAGTATCCCTGCTCTGGACACCGTGGCTGGGGTGGCGTTCCTCAGTTGGCTGACCTCAAACAACAGCCTCATGGAGGAGGTCAGAGGCACTCGCTCATTACTCGCCAGCGTCAGAACCTGACAGGATAGAGTCAAACCACAAATCAGTTCATATGAATTAATATTCCTATCCTACGAACCTTGTCGTTCTAATGCCTGTAGCTACTCTGCGGTCTGTCCAGATGTGCAGCACTTGACTTGACTTGTTTGTAGTTCATTTTGATTGTATGCTTTGATTCTTTGCAGGTTTACTCAAAATGGATGTTTAACAATTAAAATAAATCAATAGTCAAAGTCAATAGAAACAATAACTAAATATGAATAACAAACAAACCAAAAAAGCAAATCCAATCATATATGCATTCCTCTGCAACTACGGACATCTTTGTTTCAATAAATAGTGGGATTGCTAAAAGCATGAACTTACACACTTGGGATTTTTAGTGGGAGGGTGATGAATATAGTTTTGTATGTGGGTGTCTGAGGGTTGGTTGGTATGTGCTGTATGTGGGTGTCTGAGGGCTGGTTAGTATGTGCTGTATGTGTCTGAGGAAACGTAAGGGAGGCACCTTGTTGTCATCCATCACCGTGTTGAGTGATTCAATCCACATGGGATCAATGTCTCCATCCAACACAATCCACTTAGGACCTGGATGGGAGAGGTTGGCCTGCTCCCTCATTAGCGACGACAGCAGACCTTACACAAGGGAGGAGAGTTCTTCATATCATACACATTGATTACTACACGTAATCAGTCTCTGTTAGACTTGGTTTGGGAAGTCAAGTCAAGTCAAGAACCGGAGGGTCGCCGGTTCAAGTCCCAGAAACAGACCAAGTACGAAGGGAGAACCGGTACTAGGAAAAAGGTGCCAGTTCGCCTCCTGGGTACTCCTGTGCCCTTGAGCAAGGCACCAGATCCCTACACTGCTCCCGAGCGCTGTTTATACAATAGCTGCCCACTGCTCCTAATACAAGAATGGGTTAAATGCAGAGAAACACTGTGTGTGTTACATGTATGTGACCAATAAAGAGGATTCAATCCTCCAGATTTAGATTTTTTTTAAGATTTAGATCTGAAACACCTGTTTTTGTCTTTTCTTTTCTTCCTGAAGAGTTTAAATTTAAAAAAGTCTGCTAGCTAAGCTTTTAGTTTTACCATCTTTCCACTCCCGGGTTCCAGGGTGGATGAAGCCGAACAGCTCGTCAGTGTCCACTGCCTTAGGATTCAAGTCGTTCCATACCGGCTTCCTCTTCAGGTTAGCGTACGTTTTGTTGAGCACTCTCAATATCTGTGCAATGGAAAATACATGACATTGGATGCACATGCATGCCCCATGGCTCTATTCACATGCTTGGTGTACACAACTGATGAAATGAGATGGGATTAGATTAGATTAGATGCCTAACCTGACTCTTCCCAGTCCCTGCATTTCCGATCACAAATACAGAATGACGAACTGCAAGTATCTCATCCAGCTGCACCACCTGAGAAAAAAACCCCCAAAAACGTGTCTTTGAAAGCATGTTTGTTTCATTTCAAAGTACATATTTCAATGTATTTCTGTCTATCTACTTCTGTCAGACCTTGAGGATAAAGGGCTCTTCAGGCTGGAGTCGGAGGTCAATGGTGGTCCTCCTGATCTCCGCCTCAAACTCAGCATCTCTCCTCCTCTCCACCTCCGGGCCTGGGAACAAGTCCCCAAGAAGGCCTAAGAAGATGGGGACGTCCTCGGACAGTATCTTAGGCATGTTGAAGTCCCTCAGGGCCCGCATCAACACCTGCAATGCAGTGCGTGTAGTATAGCATGTTACAGTTCACTATGTTAAAAGTAGATCTCTGGTGTAGTGAGAGTGGAACAAGATATGTCGTCAGGGACCTGATCTTCTGGTCTCATCTTGTCTCCTCTTCTCAGACTCCCTGCGACCACCAACACTGACTTCACCGCACGCAGGCCCCAGTCATAGTGGTCCTAAAACACAGATGACGGTTCAGGAGACAGAAAGGGAACTCCTATGAATAGCATTATATACAATAATAAGATGAGACAAGAGTTCTTTATTAATCACAGGCAGGGAGTTTGGGTGTTTCAACAGAATTACAGGACAATAATAACTAAAGAAAATACTAGAAAATACTAAAATTATATATATATATATATATATATCAGAAAAATGTAATGTCAATGTCAATAATAACTTTAATAAGTAATATCATTTGTGGAACAAAGTGTATGTGCTGTTTTGTGGTTCTCCAACCTGTCTGGATAGCAGCTCTTTGCACAGGGTATAGAGAGTGATGAACTTCCTGGCTAAGATCTTAGCACTCAGGAACCCTTCTGCCACCAGCATGATCTCACTAATCAGCTCCATGTCCGGCACCACCATGGCACATGGCCTAGAAGATATGCATCATTAACTAAGCATTGGAAAAACATCGTACAACGCATTACATAATGCATGCATTTATGAACTTGCACTACAGACCCCAGTGTCATTATGGTAATGGTAATGGTAATGGTTTTTTTTTTTTATTTTACAAGTCATGCCTCACATTCACCCATTCATACACACATTCAACCACTGACGGCGGAGTCAGCCATGCAAGGAAACAGCACGTCAGGAGCAGTTAGGGTTAGGGTGTCTTGCTCAAGGACACCTTGGCAGTTTTTACCAAGAGGAGCCAGGGATCGACCAGCAACCTTCCGGTTGTGAGGCGACCGCTCTACCTCCTGAGCTAGACTGCTGCTCATTACCTGCTCATTACCTGAATAGAGCTTTGAGGTTCTCTGGGAGTTCAGTCCTGCCGGCGTAGCCAGGGTTCATGGTGATGAAGATCCCCACCGAGGCCTTCAGGGAGATGTCCTCATCTAGGAACAGGAACCTGAGGAGATGGAGATGTCATCATAATTCAACGTTATCTTCAACACATCATTTCAAAGATCTGGAGGTTAAGATACGATGCGTTCCATACCGTTTCTTTTGGTTGCGCAGGGCATCCTGGATGGCTTTCACCTGCACGGCCACAACTGACAGAACATCCACAGCGATGCGGTTGAACTCGTCAAAACAGCCCCATGCTCCGGTCTGGGCCAGCCCCTTGTAGATGTTCCCTATGGACTGGAAGATGTTTTTGATTACTATTGAAACAGCATTGATTGATTGACACCCCGTATATCCTTTTGATATACCTTTTGAGTCCTGCCACCATCATAACATTGTCATCCATATTACATTACACTATCATACTTTGCTGGACGTTCTGGACTCATTACAGCTACTGCACTGCTCTGCACTGTACTGCACTGCACTGCTGCGGAACTGTTGGCACTTTAAAATGCTTTCAAACGTTTTTTGCACAATTATACACACATTTATATATCATCCATCAGTCTCTTTTTGTTCTTTTTATTGTTCTTTTTATTGTTTATAGTGATTTTATAGGATAGTGTTTTAGGTAATTCATACTGCGGGAGGGAATGGGTACATTGTACACATTGTACTTGTTTGCATATGGACAATAAAATATTTTATCTTGAATCTCTATAGACTGGAGTGTTCAAATGAATCACATAGTGTGAAGCATGTCCTCATCATGTTCCCATCTCTTGAGTCACAGAACAAACCCACCTTGTAGTCCATCTGCTCGGAGCAGTTGAAGACGCACACCCTGACGCCCAGCGCCCGGCCCAGGTCCTTGGTGGTCTCCGTCTTGCCGGTTCCTGCTGGACCCGCGGGAGCTCCACTCATGTTGAGGTGGAGCGACTGCGTCAAGGTGATGTAACACCTGGAGACAAAGAGACAAACAATTAGAAACAACAATGATAATAAGAATGACAATGATAATAATAACACCTCACATGAATGAAATTACAATAATAATAATTCAAATTTGTCAGTGTACAGCACAAGTACAGTGAAAGGAATTTCTCTGCATTTAACCCATCCTAGTATTAGGAGCAGTGGGAAGCTATTTATACAGCACTTAGGGAGCAGTGCAGGGGGTATATTGCTCAAGGGCACTGGGGGGACTTGAACCAGCAACCGTGCGGTTCCCAAGCCAGGTCCTTACCCACTGATCAACTGCCCCCCCATTAAAAAATTATCAATACAATAATACAAATGCAATATAAAAATACAAACAACAACTGTGATTTATGAAGTACAGTTAGACTGGATTTGTTGTGTGAAAGTTGACTTTCACACAAAAAAACATATCCTTCGAAAACATCAGCAATGCTGAGGACCATATGTGAGGAGAGCAGCGCCGAGCGGGCTCACCGGTCCGTGAGGGGAGTGATGACGAGTCTGGGGGTGTTCCCCAGGTACTCGTAGGAGTAGGGGAAGTGGGCATCGCAGATGTTCACAGAGCAGTGGCTCTGCTGCTCATCCCAGGTGTGACGCAGCTGAGAGAGCCACTGGAAGGCCTGAGAGCTGGACACCTGGAAAGAGGCATAACACAAGATAAAACAGAAAAATATAATATGAAAGAAAATGAAATCATATCATATCATATTAAATAACACAATATAATGTAAAAGAAAATGAAATCATATCACCTAAAATAATACAATATAATATAAAAATAAATGAAATCATATAATCTAAAATAATACAATATAATATAAAATAATCTAATATAAAATAATATAACATAATAATAATATAAATAAACTCATATAATGTAATGCTATATATAAGAGGCTATTTAATAATAATTATTGATTTATTTCAAAATGTAGAATTGGGCATGTAGAAGTGGCAACACATTGTTTTACATTGAATGGTTGAAATATGAAGTTGCGTTAACCTTCTGAGCAATGAGGTTGCCTACAACATCTCTGGCGTGGACGTCAATGGTGCATAAGGTCATGACCTTCTGTCGGTCTCCTGAATTCAGCTCCCCTAAGAGCATGCTAATCAGTGAGTTCAGCTGAGAAACCTGGAGGACAACAAAAAATAACATAAGATTAAAACTAAAAATATTGCAAAATGAATATAAATAAATGCAAACAGATTTACGTTGTTTGAAAAATAAATAAAAAATCACCTTATTAGCTATTCAAAGCAAGGTCATGTATTCCATTCTCGAGACAAGCATGAAGTACCATCAATCTAGCAATATAGTGTGTGTGTGTGTGTGTGTGTGTGTGTGTGTGTGTGTGTGGGTGTGTGTGTATGCGCGTGTGTGTGTTTGTGTGTGTGTGTGTGCACGCGTGCGTGCATGTGTTTGTGCGTGTGTGTGTGTACGCGTGCGTGTGTGCGTGTTTGTGTGTGTGTATTTATTTAACCATAGCAACATACTACTCTGAATCCTTAAAATAGTAAAGCAAATGAGAAGTAATCTCGACCCCCTCCCCCCCTCCCTCCCCTCCTCTCCCCCCTCTCCCTCCCCTCCTCTCCCCCCCTCCCCCCCTCCCCTCAGGTTTGGACCACGCCAGCAGACGGTCTGCATTCATCAACGCCGCCGTATGACAGCGGATCCAATCAGTCCCGGTACAGTCAGGGAGAATGAGATTATTCCAACAGTGGCCAAGGACATGTTAACCTCAGGCGGTGCTGATGAAACTGACTGCAGTGATAATACACAGACTGTGGGCACAGCCACACAGCATGGGGGCTCCATAAGCCTCTGCAGTGCACGGGTCACTGACTGCCGTGTGAGGCAGGCGAGATTGTGGCGCAGGTGTCCGCTCTCTGACAGCTGACTCCACCTCCACTGCAGGTGCACAGTATCATATCTCGAGGGGGGAGGGGGGCATAATTCAGGTGAAGCAATAATTACTAGTTCCAGAGTGGCAGTATGATTGATCCATGTCATTTAAAGGTGTTGAATGTGTGACAGGTGTAAAGCAGTTGATATAACCCCTGTTATGTCACGCCACAACAGTAGATCACTGTCTATTTCTAAACACTGGGAAAGAAAGACAGTGAACTTACTTTTTCAGATGCCAGTGTATTTCAGAGTTTAGCCGATACAATGTACTGTATATTTAATTCGAATATAAATAATATTAATAATAATACTACTACTAATTATTTTTATTATTATTATTATCATAATTATCATAATAATTATGATTATTATTATTATTATTATAATATTATCGTATAATTATGATAATTACACAGTGGCAAACATGCATTTCATACTTATATCGCATGGTACTGAAAGTAAAACCGGTACCAGTTTCTTGTTGTAGTCTCTGAACGCTGACTCGTAGCCTTCCTCCAGTCTCTGGAACACCAGCGCCATGTCGTTGCTCCACCAGACCTGGGAGCCGGTGAGGACCACCTGGGCTGGGAAGTCCAACACCCACTGCTCCCTGGAGCGGTCCTCGTACACACACACCGCATCCGACAGCTGACCCCGCACGCTGTCCCTCATAGCGGCCTCCAGAGAGGTCAGCCACAACTCCACCTGAAGGATACAGGACGCTCACATGTAGTCAACATGATGGTGTTTTCTTTCACTGGTTTTAGGAATAGAGATCAAATATAACTTGAGCGGTTAGGATATGACGGGTTATCTTTACCGGCCCCTCACAGCTGCATTGAGTTTGGAACGGGACGTACTCTCTCTCTTGGCTGTACATTCCCTCCGCCATTTTGAGATCTTTTACGAATTTGAGATCAGCCATGTTATCGAAGAGCTTTGAGAGGTGGCATGTTGTCTGCGAAAAGATGCAATTGTTTTGTTTGAATCAAATAAGCAAGGCAACAAACAAAAAAAGTCAATTGTGTGGAGAATGGAGAACATTCGACTGTAGATTTTAAAAAAAACCTCTCTGGGACGACTTCCTTTGGACAGAATGTCCAACAAGTCGGATGAGGAAACAAAGTAGAACCGTGGGAAGGTCAGCCTCTTGGTCTCCAGGTATTCTGCCAGAGCTTTTTCACACAATGCCAGTCTGTAAGGAGAAGGTCTTTATCAGGCAACCACCCGACCATCCTTCAAACAGGCTCTCAAGAACCACCTCTTCAAACTGGCTTTCCCCTCTGCTCTCCTCTGCTATCCTCTGTTATGTATGACTCCCATGACATTTTATATTATACTCCTTTTTTCTTATCTGTCTTGTTTTTTTAATCTATGTAACTATTAAATTATTTTTCTGTGTGTGTAATTTTACTCTGTCTAGCGCTTTGAGTACACTGTAATATTATTATTATTTTATTTATTTATTTATTTTATTTGTACAATTGCTTTGAGATGTTGATGTGAAAAGCAAAACACTGAAGATGGAATCATCATGTAAACCTCTTCTGCAGATCCTCAAGCTTCTCATACAAACAGGGTTTATTGGTGGCCATGATGACGTTTTTAGTATTGGCACTGTCCATCATTAACTCCTGCAATAAAATAAAACATAATTAATGCATAAGCAATGCATGTAGTCTTTAAAGTAAAAATAGAAATAGAAAATTAGAGATATGCCGTTTGTCCTGAATACCTTAAAGTCCGCATTTATCGTTTGGAACCGGTGTGTGTCTGCCGGTAGCTGGTGGCAGATGTCCTCACAGCCCATGAAGATGTTCTCCAGGTGCACCCAGGTTCTCTGGACCTCCATCCACAGCACGAGGACCGTGTCTGCTACCATCAATTGCCTCTGCAGTGCTGACACCTGAGAGAGGAAGTGGTCCACGTGCTTGCTCTGAGAGATGCCCTGGAGCTGAACCTGCAGGGCAAGGACATAGCAGTCAGAGGAGAGGTCATACGTATCGTTGAGCTCTTCAAGTTCATCATATAATAATATAATATGCATAATAATTTGAAAAAATATATGAAAGGGGTCTCCAGAAGTGTCCAAGCTAATCAAATGAATTTGATGAATCTGATGTTAGACCTCAATTGATATTGACTATAATATATATATTATATAATATATAATATATATTTATATATAAATATTATACAATTATATACTTATACTCAACATTTGTGCATCAGAAAGAAAAAAAACTGCCTCCTGCTTTTTATGCACTCAATGATTTTTTTTGATTTTCTTATTGTTTTCACTTTTCACTTTTCACATGTCACTTTTTCAGTATTCATTATTTATTAGTATTTTATTACTCCCAATTTGCACTATACGTATTGTTGTGTATTGTATATACCTACGTATTACTGTAATAATACTGTAAATTGTGCAATTCATCTATCAATACATTTAGATTTCATTTAGAGTTCATTTAGTTATATTTTGTTTATACTACTTTTGTTTAGTTAGTTTGTTGTTATTTAGTTTTTAGCTTTTAGGTATTAGTATATTTGTGTGTGTATTTATTCCCCCTGTTTCAACTGTTCAACCTTAATTTCCCTCGGGATAAATAAAGTTATCTTGAATCTTGAATCTTGAATTGTGCTACAAGCTGCTCCCAGACACAGTGAAACATGGCACTAAAGCCATTATACACTTATACACACATATTAATATGTGTGTTATTATTAACACATTAAGCATTATGTGAAAGTCCTGACAGTCCTGACTGTTTTCCAAACTGGAGAGGCCGTTGTATGTCGGCATCTTGCATGCAATGAGCTGTATGTCAATTAATGTGTATGTATGTAATGTTGTAGTTACTTATTGTATTTTATTGACCACATATTCTAATTCTAATGAACGTTTGAATCCATGGGTAAAACCTGAAACATGCCAATTGGTCGAGAGGGCAATTGATATATTGAGGACATCATCAAAGCAGAAACCTGTTTACATTTCAATGTACAGTAGTAAACAGGTAGTACATATGCAGGTGGCTTTGCTCTGACATGCAGGTGAGGCTGAGAACAACCAAAGCATAGAATCCAAACATTACAAGCGCTGCTTGACCTAGTTTCCTAAACAACAACAAGTGGCCCTCGGGGAGTGCAGAGCTGGCTACAGGACTTCTAACACAAGGTTATATTACTATTCTCTCGTCTATTGTCTAATTTTAATGGTGCAGAGTGCATATCAACACATCTTATTTAACCTTATTCTCTGGCTTACACTTTCCATTTCCTGTAAAACATCCAACATGCTATCCTACGGCGATCAGGACATGCATGGAGAAGGTGAGAAAAAGAGACATTTATATTCACGCAAAGCCTGAGAACGTAGAGAATAGACATCTAATTGTAACCGCCCCCCCCCCCTCACCCAGCCACCAGCCACCAGCATGCTGTGTGTGCATACAAAGAGCATCACAGTGTAACATTGTCCCGCATCCCAGAGCAGCTATTAATCACACAACTGAATGGGGACCCCTGCACTCCGTCAACCGGGCTGCTGGGACGGTCAGATGGCAGAACCATCCCCCTACTGCAGTCTCATCTCTATTCACAAACATACACACACAACCACACACGCACGTACGCACACACACACACACGTGCACACACACACACACACACAAACACACACACACACACACACACACAAACACACACACACACGCGCACACACACACACACACACACACACACACACACACACACACACACACACACACACACACACGCACACACACACACACAGCTTCTCACAGGCAGATCTGGTGACAACTAGCTATCCTTCAGGATTCATATGGAATTAACCAGAGGGCACTCAGTAGAGCACATACTCTGCCAACTCTTTGCAACTTCTTTGAGTTACCTTGCAAACAGACAAACAAACAGACAAACAACAGGGGTGAAAACATAACCTCCGGTCCATCTTTGATGGCGGAGGTAATGGGATGAATACATATATCTACCTGATGGTCTTCCAGAGTTTCAATCAGATTCTCATCACATTGCAGCAGAGCCATAGAGGATTGGTGGTCTTTGTATGAGAAGTCCATGTTTGCCCATGTTTTATTTAACTCTGTTATAACCTGAACAAACAATAGAATGATAATTATGCTGACAATTCATTTGATGCATAGTATTTATGTGGGGACCAATGAACGACAGTCTACGTTTTGTACATCAATTCTGGATAAAAATTCATATTTGTAGTTTGAAGATGGGAGGAACCTTCTCTATGGCCATTTCCTTCACAGCCTTGTCCACAATGTTGGACACTTCCTCTTCATACAAGTGGAGCTGTAGGGCCAGCAGGTCAGACAGAGTGGTGCCAGCACACAAAGTAAAGTCGATCTAGATTAGGGAGAAAAATTGTATTTCGATTTTTTTTAATAACGCACTGACATACAGACAGGTAGATAGCTCTATGTTGTGTTTTATACATTTTTTACCTTTGTGGTTCTGAACAACTGCCTCCAATGGCGGTCACGTATGGCCAAGTTCTGCAGTTCACTTACAGCCCGCAGAGAGGTGAGCAGATTCTTGACGTGGACGTCTAACGCACAATAAACATCCCATGTCCGGGCCTCTCTGTCAAGCTTCTGCATGTCCTACAAGAACAGATGAAGAGAGGGACACGCACTATCAGCAAGGGGCATCTGTTTGAGAACACCAGTAATGTGATGCAGTCCAGCAGGGTGGGGGGGGGGGGTGGGGGTGGCGGGGGGGGGGGGGGTGCGTTGTGAGGCAGCGTGTTGATGCTGGTCACCTCACCTTGGCAAAGCTCCTCAGGTCGGCTTCCATCTGGTCCACACTTATCTGTCCCCATTTGGTCTTGGCCCAGTCCTCCACGTTGCTCTAAAGACAGACAGGCAAAGTGGATAAGCTGATGACTTTGAGGGGACACTGAGGTTTCAGCAGTTCAGGGTTTTCAGAGATTTAGCTTGCATTTCTTATCACTATGTTATTCCTGTGTTTGTGTCATATTGGGAGGGCCTGGGACTGAACTGAGCCTGTCCATCTGAATAAAGGCTGCTTACTGCGTGCAAGTACTAGAAAGTATTTTAATCTCTACATGGTGAGGAATAGAGGGACATTAAAAGTGTGTAGTAGTTTAATTTGCTTACCTGCACATATAAAACCATATCCCAGAGTTCCTTGAGGATGGTGATCTCTCGTCTACAAAGTTTGATCTCCCGAAAGTCGGGGACGGTAACATCGAAAAGACTGGTGGACTCTTGAAGCTCCAGTATCTCTTTCTCAATTTTTCTGATTTCTCTTTGGCACTATATATGACAACATGGAAATTCAAGATTCAAGATGTTTTTCATTGCCATTTGCAAAAAGTACAATGGAATGCTCACTCCCCATTCCCTCCCGCAGTATGAATTTCCGACAGCAATACTATACTAAACTATACAATACTATACTATACTATACTAAACAATACTTTACTATAAACAACACTATATACAACCTATAATATGCTATACTATAAACTGTAAACAACCCTATATACTATACTATGTAGTATACTATATACTATTTGGTTGTATGCACAGTGTAAATTATATTTAACGTGTAGAGACATTTTGGACATTTTAATTGGATGAATCTTACTTTCTCCAGACTGATGTAAGGCAGAGCTTGACTGTAACAGAAGGGTGCATCTCTTTTAAATTTCTCTCTGAATCGGGTTTGCTTCGCCTAAAAAAAAAGAATACACCAAATATGCCGTTGATAACAATTCACTATTATCATATACTGGATACAATAACATCATGTGCATTTGTTTCTGTGAATTAAACAGAAAATGAGTGTCCAGTTAGTGTGCGGTTACCTCAAATGCCGTGCACTGTCCTCGTAAGACAATAACCTCAGCATTCTGCATGTGGGAGACTTCATGTCTCACTGACAATGCCAGCTTCTTCGCTGCACTCCATTTCTCTGGCAGTTCCTAGAAAAAAACATACAGATTTGGTCGATTTAGATTTAAACAGAACATGAATAAATAGGAAAGCAATCAGAATAGATACAAATAATAATAATAATAATAATAATAATAATAATAATAATAATAATAATAATAATAATAATATATTAGAATTCTAATAATATAATAAGCCTCACTTAAACAATAAGGCAGGTTGCTTTGAGACACACTTTAGTCATTTGTGTATCTTGTGTCAGGTTTCCCTAGAGATGCTTGAGAATGAGCTCCCGCAGTTTAGGACTCATTACAGCTACTGCACTGTTCTGCACTGGACTGCACTGTATTGATGCTGCTGCTGCACTACTGGCACTTTGAAATGCTTTTACATGCTTTTTGTTCAATTCAACACATGTACATATTATCCATCATTCACTTTATTGTTATTTTTTATTGTCATTTTTATTGTCTATGGTATTTTTTATACTATAGTGTTTTAGGAAATTCATACTGCGGGAGGGAAAGGGGAGTAAGCAGTAAGCACCATTGAACTTAAATCTTGAATCTTGAATATTTTCTTTAGTGATGTTTAGTTAGTATGTGAGTGCATAACATTGACCATTGACATTACCTCCAGCTGGGTGTAGACGTGATCCAGGATGGTCTCCCCATACTGTTCCAACAGCACAACGGTGTCCTTGAGAGGCTGAAACATGTCCTCTGTGGCCCGCTGTCTGTCTCTTACGGCTACTAGGAGGCTCATCACCTCCCTCAGAGCACAGCCTCCAGCCTCCAGCGTGGACACATGACAACCCAGCCCCATCACCGTTGTCCGGATAAACTTCTCCAAATCGCCAAGACTGTACGTAACAGAAAGCGCATGCCAGAAGCAAATTAATCTAAATAGAAATCATAGAATGTGATTTTGTGATTTTGGCAGGACCCGATTTTATTTTTTTTACCTGTCAGTAACATAATGCATGAGATGCTCCTTAAACAACCAACTCCACTTCTTGACAATGTTGAGAAGACTGACTTTGAAGGACTTGACATCCACTCGGAACCATCCATCAAACACTTTGAAATCGTCAAGTTTGGACACTTCAGTGTAGAGGCCCTCGTAATAAGCAATCTAGAACGTATAAAATAAAAACACCACACATCATATATATATATACACATATTTCAATGGTTCTTTGACTTGGATAAACAAAACCCTTACCTGTCTCTTGAACATGTCTATTGTTGGTGGACTCTCAGGCAGGTCGTCGTTCACATATGAATCTTCTTCTTCCGTGGAGAGCACATGGCCGTACAGGAGGAACTGCCGGAGGAACTCTGCTCTGTCGTCCAGCCAGAGGCGGGTGTAGCACTCCAGTGTTCTTTGATAATCCAACGCCTGCCGGACAGCACTGTCCACTCGGTCCACAACTGACTTCCTCAAGTCCAGAAGATCCAGCGCACCATTCATCACATCCTGGAACAATGGTGTTGCATTTAATCAGACAGCATTGGAAGAGCATTTATTTTTTAATTTGACGAATAAGATGGGAAGAATTTAGTTCAATATTACAGTCAATTTTGCATACATGTTTGGGACAAAGACCTTCTTGGAAAGTAGTTTCCTCTGAATCTAACATATGATAACTTTTAGTATAGAAGTCTATAAAGTTCAAATTACATCGTATAATAAACACATAAAATGATAGGATCACTGCCAAATATTGACATACACTAATATGAATTGCATTATTGATATACAGTACATAGAACAGCACATCCCATTCATTATGATGTTCTGTGCTCAATGCTAAACCTTGTTCCCACATGGAAGCTGACTGATCCCCTACATGGTAGCTCTCCTCCAGTGGAGACACTCGGTCCACCACCGCCGTCGTCTTGAAGACATCTCCCACCAGGTCCTCCAGCAGATGGTGCAGGCCGTCCCCGGCCTCTCTCTGCAGCGAGGGAACGAAGACCATCGCCGGGCCACTGAGAAGCAGCTGAGCCTCAAACAGAGGAGCCTGGCAGGGCTGCGACTCCATGTTCTCCACAAAAAACTCCAGGGACTTGCTGACGTAGCTGAAGAGCCCATCGATCACCATCTCATCCACGTAGTCCAGGTAGGACCGCCACGCTTCTGAGGCCGGGTCGGCACAGAGAATCACCAGGTTCTCCTGGTTTGTGTTTAAAAAGAAGGAGAAACGTTGTTGGAAATTATTTACTGTAAGTATGAAAGCATTAAAATGGCGTTTTATTAGGTATTCACCGAGTATCTGTGGATACCTAATGTTAACTCAGCCTGTGACTGTAAAAATATTTTCACACATATTTGTATCCCCGTTCAATAGGTCTCCAATATTTGTTGGTACCACTTCATTTGCGCTATCATGATGCAGTAACTATGTCTTTAGGCCATATGTGGCATGCTGAACCATGTTGGCCTCTTGGACCCGTAAGGCCGTCTGGATAGAGTTCTCTGTACAGTGACAGTTTCCGTAAAACTTAAACAGCAATTTAATTCTAAATAGTGTGGTTGGTGGTGAGTGTGGGTGGTGGAGAGTGTGGGTGGTGGTGAGTGTGGGTGGTGGTGAGTGTGGGTGGTGGTGAGTGTGGTGGTGGTGTGTGTGGGTGGTGGTGAGTGTGGTGGTGTGTGTGGTTGGTGGTGAGTGTGGTGTGTGGTTGGTGGTGAGTGTGGTGTGTGGTGAGTGGGTGTGTGGTGGTGGTGAGTGTGGTGTGTGTGGTGGTGGTGAGTGTGGTGTGTGGTGAGTGTGGTGTGTGTGGTTGGTGGTGAGTCTACCTGACCCAAGTCAGACTGATTAGACCTGTCGGTCATTGGTAATCTAGGCCCACAGGTTAAACCTGCCATCACCACACACACTCAGGAGTAGTGCAGACATGTCAGCACACACCTGCTCTGCTTGCTTAACCATTCTCAAACCATGCAATAAACTGGTTTACTCATCATCCACCAGTGTCTTTGTTGTCAGGAGAAGCCTAAAGAAGCCACTTTAGTGGCCTGTGGCAGGGGAGACTGACTGATTCTTATTCTACCGTAAGCCAAGTCGAAGGCAGGTTACATTTTGTTTGGGGACTTAGTCCTCACTGACTGTATTTAAGCACTAATTGTATTATTATTCAACCTGTTATTCATAACATATGTATTCTAAAGAATGAATATTTGTATCCCTGTTCAATATGAATTTATTATTTTAACAAGAAATGCATGTGAATGTAAAAGAGCTAGAAAATTAAATGTGATTCATGATTAATAATAAAGGGTGCTTATTATGCTTATTATGTGTATTATGTGTGTGTGTGTGTGTGTGTGTGTGTGTGTGTGTGTGTGTGTGTGTGTGTGTGTGTGTGTGTGTGTGTGTGTGTGTGTGTGTGTGTGTGTGTGTGTATGTGTGTGTTTGTCTGTGTCCATAACTGTAATTCAGTCACAGACCTGCAGCAGGTGGTGGATGGAGGCCCCGTCCTGCTTTACAGAGCAGTACTTTGTGTTGACACGCTCCATCCTGTCATCCAGCAGTATGAGTGCCCCCATCTTGTTGTCCTTCCTACAGAACATGGGCTGCTTGCTCCATCCCTTAACCAGTGACTGAATCCTCGCACAGTTCTCCTTCGTCTTCTTGACTCTGCCCCCCAGGTCCTGGACCAGGTCTTTGGCGGAGCTGATGAAACACCAGCAGCTCTGCACGTCTTGCCACTTCAGGTCCGCCTCTACTTTCTTCAAGTGGGAGTCCACAGCTTCCAGCTGGGTCTGCACCAGAGGGATCTCCACTTCTAGGATGGTCTGTTTCAGCTGGTTGTAGCACTCGGCCAGACCATGGAGAGTGCTTGTGTACTGAGACAAAGAGGTGGAGATACATTTCTATGAACCAAGAGATCTTCTTCTCCATGTAAAATGACTATTAAGAATACACATTTGATGTTGGCTAACTACTATACCTATACTATATACTTCATACCATTATGAATGTATCCCTCTGCCGAAACAAGGCCATTGCAGCAGATGGGATGTTTAAGTGACTGATGGTCTGAATGTACTTCACATCTGTCAAGACTTCGATCAGCTATGGAGGAAAATAATGAGGTCCATCAGGATACACAGAGAGAACTATGAGGTTTATGTTTATTAAACATTGTTTACACTTATTAAAATGTCATTGAGAAAATGCATACATTACATTACATTACATTACATTACATTACATTACAGTCATTTAGCAGACGCTTTTATCCAAAGCGACTGTGTTACACATCTATTGTGTTACAATAGATGAACAAGGGATACCTGTGGATTGAAATTAACTGAGATGACACCAGAAGGGGTCTTTCTGGAGATGAGCGGCTGGTCCAGGTTGAGAGAGCAGACCTGCTCCAGTCCGGTACACCAGCCAGAGTACACGTCCTTCTCATACTGGTCCAGGAGGGTGAACATCTCCATATACATGTGGTGCACCTGCACTACCTCAGTGCCCTCCAAAGACCTGCAAGAGTTTCAGTTGGAAGAAAATGTCATCGTTCAGTAAGAAGTTTGTTTTATGATACATGACTGACTGTATCAGTTGATTTGCTCATCATAACACACAATGCATACACAATGCATAAGGCGTGTTTTCTATGTCACACTTGAATCCTAAGGTGTCATCGTAACGTCTTTTGTACTTACGTGGCAAATACAAATTTGAGGTTTTCCAACGTTATTTGAACTCGTTCTCTGAGCATTTTGGCCCACTTTAAGGCCCCAGACGTGTGAGGCATGTTCTTCACCAGGCCACCGTCCTGGAAACATGGAAAACAGAGCATAACAATGTCTGCGTATGGTAGATTGCCAATGGCTATTATTGATACGTGTTATTATGGGTTTTATTATGTGTATACCTGGCTGAGCCGGGTTCTATACAGTAGTTTACATCTCTCCAGATCCTCTCTGAAGTGTTGCTGGACAACCAGGAAGTTGGGGCTGAACATCTGCATGATCTGCTTTCTCTCCAGAAATGGTCGGATAACATTCAAAAGCTAAGAAGAAAAAGAGCGAGAGAATATTAAGAAAGAAATCTGAGGATGGGAATCAAAACGCTGAGCTTATAATGATGCTCTGGCTTACCTTCAACACTGATTCCAGTCCCATACAATCCTTGAAAGCCAAGCAGAAGATTGTGGCGAGGCGACATTCAAAGTCCGCTATCTTGGATTTGAAATCATTGTAGTCTTTTTCAAAATCCTTCAAATGGAGGCAAGAAATGGTCAGCATTTCAGTGGCTGCTGCAATGTATTGTTTATTTATGAATTACAAAAAAATTCTAGCAGGTTTTAGCCGGTAATTTATATATATATATATTTGTTGTGTTAATTATAGGCACAAGTGAAACACAAATGGAAGTAGAAAGTAAATGATAACCTGAGAGTCCAGCGGGTTGTATTGTCTCTGTTTCAACACAGTGCAGACGTGAGTGAGCTCCCGGTGGACCTGGGCTGCCTGGTGACCGTACACGTTCCCGCGCAGCCCACCAAACTCCAGCTTCTCCAGTCTTTGAAAGTCCAGGATTACTTCAAAAAAGTCCTGATGGGACCACATATCGTTCATTTAAATAGTAAATGTTAGTTATGTTCATTTAGACTGTACTTACCGTATATATATTTATCTACAACTGTTGATGTAACTGCATACCCCTTGCTCACTCCCTGTTGATACTTGTATACTTACCTGTATATATATATATATATATATATATATATATATATATATATATATATATATACCTATATCTGCACAGATCTCATGGCCAGTATGGCTACCATAGTATACTACACACTATCTCTGTACATAAATACACCAGTTTTTTAATACCTAGTAGACAGTTTTTTTTACCTGTTTTTATACCTAGTAGAATTTAATGTAATGTAATCTAATCGAATGTCAATATAAATATAAAACAAAACGATGACCTCACCTCTAACTGCAGCACACGGTTATGGAAGTGGTTGAAACAAGTGAAAACCAGGGGGGCTGGGAAATCCCAAGGAGCAAGGCCAGACAACGCCTCTCTCTGGGTGTCGTAGCTCTGCCTGAAACTCGTCAACACCTTGGCCACCACCTTCACCCTTTTTAGGCCTTCGTCGATGTCTTCGCTGAGTAGATTACGGCCAGAGAGGTAATCTGAGGCCTGTAGGGAGAGGACGTTTTGTTTAACACTGCTGTGGTTTTACGTGGTTGCTGTGACTGTAAGTCAAAAACAAAGAAATACTGCCTCACACTGTCTTAGAAATTAATAGGTACACACAGGCATAAAAACACCAACTAAAGGGCAGTTTTACTACCACTGCTGACACTACTGACCTGTTGGATCATCAGGTTGCATATTTCCTGCAGCAGCACCACCATGCGTGCAGGCCTTCTGTAGGACCTGCAGTGGGTCCAGATGAGAGCCAGAGTGTGGAAGAGGGCTGGGAGGAATGGCTCAGTGTGAGGGAAGTCCGCCTTCTCCAGGTGAGACAGTCGGGAACTCAGAGGACGTAGATGGAGGTCGATATCCCGGGCCTCTTGTAGCGCTTGAGGACAAAACGTGGTGGAGTTTTGAATGATCTCATGAAGATTACACCATTAGATTAGATTAGATTAGATTTAAATCAAATCTATATTGTATGCCCTACCAACGAGTCTTACCACTTAGCTTTAAAAAAAAACTAAATAAAACATGTGTGAGATAATGAGAATAGTTCTTACCATCAGAGACATTTCCATGTAAAGTCTTGATTGTTGGCTCATAGCTGCTTTCTGCCATCTCTAAGATGTTCACCATCTTCTTAACCACGGGATTCTGAAGCTGAACATATAGGAAACAAGTATTTCAAGCCAAGTGACATTAATTCTTGCTCAAGGATGCCTTCTATCCATGTATACAGTACATTGGGGTCCAAACCTGGGACCTTTCAGCATAATAATAACTAAACTACACAGAAAACAAGAGATCATGCCTGGTGATAGATGTTCAGCAGGTTGTGCTTCCTAGTGAGCCAGAAGTTCAGCTCCTCGCTGGGCCCTGGGTTCCTCCCCTTCAGAAGGAGCTCCGCCGAATCCTGCTTCAAGATGTTCTGCACTAGACGGGTCCAGCTGACCACCATGGACTCTAAGGTATGGACCACCGTCGGGTCATAGCTACCATACCTGGGAAAGGAAAAACCCAAACAGCATGATAAGGCCTAAGGTAGAGAGAGAGAGAGAGAGAGAGAGAGAGAGAGAGAGAGAGAGAGAGAGAGAGAGAGAGAGAGAGAGAGAGAGAGAGAGAGAGAGAGAGAGAGAGAGAGAGAGAGAGAGAGAGAGAGAGAGAGAGAGAGAGGGGGGGGAAAGGAAGGAAATGTAGTAGTGTTGTGTATTGAGTTTGTTGTGTTCTTACAGCTTGATTGTGCTGTAAGGTTCGTCCATCTGAGGTGTCATTGAAGGCATGGGCAGGATGGTGTTGCCCATAATCTGCCCTTGGACAATGGCTGTTTTACTCTTCATCTTCTCCACATGTTGAATAAGGTCCTCAGACAACACCTGTGGCCACAGGTGGTGGTTCATCTTGTTTGACAGCAGTGGCAAACATAGCTGGTGAAAATAAGAGCAAAACTCAATTAAGCGGAGAAGGTTGATTTCTTTACAGCTGATTAGCGTGTTATTAAATAGGTGGTTAGCAGGCAGGACAAATTGGTACCTGTTCAATGGTGTTTGACAGCTGCTGCAGCGGCGACGTGCACCGCACGCCCAAAAGTACATGCCCCCTGCAGTGGTTGAGTTCTGCGCGTCTCTTTTTAAGAAAATACACTTCTTTGTTTTCAACATCAGTTATTCCCTGAATAACGGAAACATATGAATAGATTTCATGAGTACATGTTGTGACAGGTTTCAATCAAAATGTACAACATGTCGACGATAAACGAATCATTCGTTTGGAGCATCGCATACCTCTTTCGATGCCGTTATGTTACCACCGTGCGAAGAGAACGTAACCACTGTTCCCCGGTCGAAGAACTCTTTGAGGGTTGTCTGGAGATCTTGATGTGCTGCACTCGTCTCCCAGTGTTGGCCTTTCAGCCGTAATACACGACACACTTCCCCCCCGACATACTGGACACGGTCATCGTCCAGAAATGAGGGGGTATTTTCTTCATCGGACATTTCTTGTTGACACTTTAAATCCGCTCTATCTTTCTGTTTTGGGAGCGGCGATGTTTTTAACTAAAGCCAGGCAAGTGGGCCTATAGGTTCAGCTGTAGCCTCCTATAGTGCGAACAACAGATAAGTCAACTTTAAGGGGGCGGCTCAGCGTCTCGTTGCTTAGCAACAGAAAGACACTTTGGTTTGGTTTGGTCTTCCAGTTCAGGTTTATTGACCTTGTGCCTTATATACCAACAGTAAACAGTATGTGTATTGGGTTGTAGACTTCACCACTTCCCTCTTCGCACATGTAGATAGGATTTGTGTAAATACAATGCAGTAATGTTATAGTATGCATTATGTAATGCAATAGTGTGTGTGTGTGTGTGCGTGCGTGTGAGATGTCTGGAAAGGGGAAAACTTGCTTTGGTCATGATGATAAACACTGTGCCGAGCATATTAAGGTATTGCTTTGTACGTTTTTAGCCAATACTAAATCATAGCACATTTATATATCCCTGAGAATACGACAGCGTCGTAAAACCACTTAAGAAAGTATGTCATTGTTGTCATTACAATTGTAGATTAACAATCTACTATATATAAATATATAAATATAAGTAAAACAAATATGTGTTTACTGATGTGTAATCGAGTCAGCACACACACACACACACACACACACACACACACACACACACACACACACACACACACACACACACACACACACACACACACACACACACACACACACACACACACACACACACAAACACGCTTTTAAGTCCTCACTACGATGATGCCCTCTACAGGACTCTGTGGAACGTAGAGGGAGACGTGCAACCGAGAGTTTAGACTGGAAGCATGGCGTATATTGTCATTTACATATAGCCATACTACGTATAAGATATATTAAGACAGTATTAAATATTTTATAACTTGTTTACAGTAGACATTTAGTAAGCTCATGCTTGTTGATATGGGACCAAACATCGGTATGGTGTGTTTTCGCACATAACAAAGTCTCATATAAGAAGGAAAAGATACGTCAAAATGGAGATAGAGACTATACTTTGGTGACATATTGCTTCATTGGGATTTTTTAAGGCAGCGAATTATAATAATCGCGACATTTAGCACAACGGCAGTGTCGCTGATGTCCTGTAGAGGGCAGTGTTTTATTCTCTTTCGCCAGCTCCAACTGTTGCTCTGCCACGTCGCCATAGTGTAGGACTACAGATGATTAAAATTAAAAGTTTTAAAAGTGTTCGTGAACCCTCCGCTTATTGTCACTTGAGGGTTCTGGATAACATACAGCATATGTTTCTCCTATGATGATATTTTGAAGAAGAAAAAAAATAGTCTCAATATAGCCTGTTTTTCACATGCTTTTCATGATAAATGATTTCACAACAGGTCGTCCTGGATATCGTTGTCTCATCTGGTGGTGGGTGACCCTGGATTAAAGCTAATACTCATGAGGGTTCCTTTGTTGTTGAATGACCAAAATTGGTTATCCCACATGCACCCCGCGGGGCATCTGCTGATGGATACGCCGTCCTGAGGGACTGTAAAGCCGCGGTTATACAACAGCCGGCCGCTGGTCATGAAAGGCTTGTTTTAAATGTTCCTCTGTTGAAACACAAAAGGAGTAAGGGCACCCATTACCTCACAATGGTTGTAGAATCCCTATTGTTTTGTTAAATGACACTCCATAGTTAGAGCATATGCCATGCATAGTCCAACAATACATCGGTCAAATCTGTATCATTCAATTATTTTCGCTGTACTGTACAATGACAATACATTTGAATCTAATCTTCCACATGTGTGTGTGTGTGTGTGTGTGTGTGTGTGTGTGTGTGTGTGTGTGTGTGTGTGTGTGTGTGTGTGTGTGTGTGTGTGTGTGTGTGTGTGTGTGTGTGTGTGTGTGTGTGTGTGTGTGTGTGTGTGTGTGTGTGTGTGTGTGTGTGTGTGTGTGTGTGTGTGTGTGTGTGTGTGTGTGGGGAGAGAGAGAGAGAGAGAGAGAGAGAGAGAGAGAGAGAGAGAGAGAGAGAGAGAGAGAGAGAGAGAGAGAGAGAGAGAGAGAGAGAGAGAGAGAGAGAGAGAGAGAGAGAGAGAGAGAGAGCTGGAATGAGTGCACGCTAGTGTGCGATAGGTTTCCAGGGTGCACTGTGTGTTTCCAGCGAGGCTGCAGGTCAGGGTGAATGCAGGCAGGCTGCCGTGTCGGAGGCAGGGGGCCCTGGAGGCCACAGGGGAACTATAGCGAGGTGTCCCCTGAGGGACAGCCGGCTAGGGCCACTTGTCTGAGGCTTCGGTTTATCCCATTTAATCAGGATCCTGAGAGACTGGCACTGCCCCCCATTGGTCATAATGCCGGGGGGGTCACCGCGGGCTCCGCAAAATGAACTGAAGCCCGCATAGACAATGCTTCCGTCCATCAGCCTTAATCTGAGCTGGTCACTTTATAACGGAGGATATAGTGTAGTCCACTTGTGTAATAATTCACTCCATAAATGCAAATGCATCTCCGATGTTTTGCAGAGGACAACGCATGCATGGAGTGCAAACCATTGCATTGCGTAAATATAGGCTTTATCTACCATCTCTACACCATCTACCGTCCATAGGCTATAGCCCAATAGCGCTAGGATTAGACAACTATGGCCTATGCTACATATACGGTAGAATATAGCTAGTCCTACTGCCGACCAAGCATGCAACGGCATTTTGGTTAACCTTTTCTAAGATGGAACTGTTTCTGTCAACGTGAAAACAGGTGTTCATCACCGCGACGTGCGCCCGGGAAATAAACACATTCATCTCAGAACACCAACACGATAATGAAGACACTGAAGAAAGGCTTCCTGCAATTTGCCGTAGGCTCTCTAGCTGCTTCCTTCCGCCTCTCCGCTATGGACCATCATTTGTACTTGTTTGGATGGCGGCCCTACATGCAGGCAGCGGGTTTAGGGGGGGGGGGGGTTGTAGCGGTAATGTCCCGGGGGCTTCTGTCAGTCCAGCGCCATTACAGATGACAGAGCCGAGTGAGTAAGGCACCTTGGCCGGGTCTCAACATTCTTCTGGCGTGTCTTCTTCTCCCTCCTCCTCCTCCTCCTCCTTGCGCAGCTATAGTGCGTGTGTGTGTGTGTGTGTGTGTGTGTGTGTGTGTGTGTGTGTGTGTGTGTGTGTGTGTGTGTGTGTGTGTGTGTGTGTGTGTGTGTGTGTGTGTGTGTGTGTGTGTGTGTGCGCGCGCGTGCGTGTGCGCGTGTGCGTGTGTGTGTGTGTAGCACCGCTGTGATAAATGGTCCCGCGCGGTGATGGTCTCATGTGATGGTGGCGGGACCGCAGGTGTTGGAGCCCCTGTTAACAAACACACTTGGAATATGCATATTTTGGGGCGGCAGGAAAGCTCAGCAACATGTGAGGACTTGAGGCTTGGGGCTTGGGATGGATTGTTTCAAAACTCTACACACAACAAGCCACGTCAGACATAACACTTCACAAAATGAAACTCTGCCATCAAAACCAAAACATTTATTTTTCAAAATTGCATTTTTGCAACTAAATTATACACACATGCACACTTGACAAAACCATGCTGTCTTTTCACAGACAGGCTTCTGTGATTCTGTGAAAGATTGTGCAATATATTTTATGCAATATATTATTTATTTCAAAACTGTAACACAAATAGAACAGCTTCAGACCAACAAAAATAAATGTGTGTATATATATATATATCGTATATATATTTATATATATATATATATATATATATATATATATATATATATATATATTTATATATATATATACGTATACAGCTTTATTTTTGCCATCACAGTTTTACAAACAAATACAAAACAACTACAATACACATGGCTTAGACTGGTGTTCAATTACCATTCAGGGCAAAAATGTGATGAACCAACAACATACAAATATTTTAGGATTATATATTAAATATATTGTAGAGATGGGTGGTGGTTTAAGGATCTCGTCTGAGGCCTATTTGCTTGAGGCTCAGGCTGACTGGTGTTCAGTTAGATTAGTGTATGAGGAGTTTTTGGTGGGTGTCCCAATTTCAGGTAGTGTTTTTCATTTAGAAAATAAGTGTTTTTCCCAATGATTGCAATTGATTTTCATTTTGAAGGAGGTGTCTAACATAATACACTGTGTGTAGTGTTTTGCAACAAGTGTGTTGTGCAGAATTGCAAACAAAGTGCAAAGCAGAACACGTGTTTGTACTGCTGGTGCCTTGGTTTTGAAGGAATAGTTGCAATGGGGTTAAGGTTTTAATGCTTTTGTCTAAGCGTTCACTTTTAGTGTGGATGGAAGCAATAGGAAAACAATTGCAACTGCAGCCACATGTGAAAAAGTAGACTATTCTTAGTTAATTTCCCCCCACTGAGGCTCTAGACTACTGGTCATTTGCTCAACAAGTTAATGTCTACTTAGTGTTCTCAAAGTACTTCCTTTTTTAAATCTATTTAAGCAATATTAAATCACAGCTTTTCAACTTGGCCACACATTCTTTGCCCACTATATTAAAGCCTATTGAATACATTGAAAAAGGTAAAAACATGTGATAACAGATACTTTCAAACAAAAAGCCTACTTTATTGTAGAAAACGAGTAAGTATAGACCTACTTATTTATTTGATTACGATCTCATCACTTGAGAAAATAAAAAAATAAATAACCTGAATTAATCTTGGCTTTACTTTCCAGGCTGGAGAATATATAGACGGCGGGTTCCTTCTGACAAAGAGACCTTGATTTTGTCATGACATGTCACAGACAACTTCATGCACATTACAACCTTCCACTCACGTTTAATAATAGTGATCTGTGCTCCCCCTTTCCCCCTTTTTTGTACTTTCCCCGAAGGGACGGCTGTAAACTGCACCAATTTACTTCACTCCCCAGCTTTCTAGTTTTGTAGTGGTCGCATTAGTACCCACCCCTCTCCTCCACCTCTCCTCCGCCTCCTCTCCGCCTCCTCTCCGCCTCCTCCCCTCCTCCTCCCCTCCTCCTTCCCTCCTCCTCTCCGCCTCCTCCCCTCCTCCTCCCCTCCTCCTCCTCCCCTCCTCCTCCCCTCCTCCTCTCCGCCTCCTCCCCTCCTCCTCCCCTCCTCCTCCCCTCCTCCTCCTCCCCTCCTCCTCTCCTCCGACTCCAATCCTCCTCCTCTCCCCCTCCTCTCCTCCGACTCCAATCCTCCTCCTCTCCCCCTCCTCCCCTCTTCCTCCTCCCCTCCTCCTCTCCTCCACCTCTCCTCCTCCTCCCCTCCTCCTCCCCTCCTCCTCCCCTCCTCCTCTCCTCCTCCTCCCCTCCTCCTCCTCTCTTCCTCCTCCTCTCCTCCTCCCCTCCTCCTCCTCTCGTCCTCCCCTTGTCCTCCCCTCGTCCTCTCGTCCTCCTCCTCCCCTCCTCCTTCCCCCCTCCTCCCCTCCTCCCCTCCTCCCCTCCTCCTCCTCTCCTCCTCCCCTCCCCTCCTCCTCTCCTCCTCTCCTCCTCCCCTCCTCCTCTCCTCTCCTCCTGGTAATATTGGAGCTGGAGGAGGAGGTCAAGTCTCTGTCGTCTCCATTGGATAATGCAAAATAGTTTGATCTTTTCAACCCCCTGCGTTTTGTGCTTTGCTGTGAACTCTCTGAGCGAGTGGTGGTGGTAGCCCATAGACATTACTTTATTTTCAAATAGTCCTAGTTTGTCTATATTTTTATTTAATGGATCAAATGTTCATCCTTATTTTGTGAAAGAGTGATTGAACAATTATTATCGTAAGGGTTTGAAGTTTGCCTTAATTTCTGTGGAGATAACATTTTTCGTTTAACTTTCATAAACAACAAAGGGTATAGTTTGGGCCTGTACAATAGGTTATACATCGTGACGGAGAACAAGCTCATTATGTGACCTACATTTCCAATTGGGTTATATATAGATGTCCTTTGAATAAATCTAAATAGGTCTGAATTAGCCTTTTAAGCTTTATGATAGAAATGATAACATATGCAGTAGCAACACAAATCAGACGGAAACTATACGCGTAAAACTGCTATACAATAAAAACAACCAAAACTACCAAAAGATAATGTATAATGATAAAAAATAATGTAGTTGCAGTGCATGATTTCATCATGATTAATTGTTATACAGTATAATACACAGTAGTTATTGTAAATATTGTAAATTAAGAAGAAATAAGCTGACGCTTGAATTCTGTCTTCAAATGATATCGGCGTCGGAGCTGTGCCTTGGGATCAATGTGGGGGGAAACGGCACCTCTCTAAAGGTTACATGGAAGATTAATTTAGCCAGAGCTGTGCCCCCCCCACCCCCCCACACACACTCACACACACACCCCTTCACCCCTCACTCTTCCCTCTCCATCCATCCCCTCCTCCTCCTCCTCCTCCTCCTCCTCCTCCTCCTCCTCCTCATGTCCATTAGACCCTGCAGACTAATCGAGCAGCACCAATTGCTCCCGTGGTGAGATCATTAAGTAAATTATTTTAAGATCAAACGGCCAGCGGCCACAATGAAGTCCTGTGTAACGGTAAAAGCCTCCGGGAGTCGCCACCCTCCCCTCACTCAAATTAAGGCCCAGCAGAGGGCCCCCTGGACCTCTCAGGTGGAGGGCCCCCCCCTCGACCATTACAGGTCTTTAAGCTCCAGGCTAAGGTAGGACCCGCTAATTGGTCCCTTGAACAAAACTAACCCACTGACAGGACTGGACTCGCAGGCCGCTTAAAACCAGGGGACAGAATTGGTTCCCCTCGAACAAAATTTAGACCTCATTTTAGAGACATGGACCGTCAAGGATTATAATGCGTGATCAATACTTACCGCCTAGGGTTCTCTCTTCAAGCATTTATGTTTTATCTATAATATATCTAAATCTGAATCTGGAGGATTGAATCCTCTTTATTGGTCACATACATGTAAACACACAGTGAAATGTGATGCTCTGTATTTAACCCATCCTCGTGTTAGGAGCAGTGGAGCAGCTATACATTGTTGTACAATGTTTTTTTATTGAGAAGCAAATCAAAAATCGATTTGTAAAAAGTTAATGACAGAATAGTATTATTATATTATTATATTATTATTATTATTATATTTATATATATATTTATATATATATATTTATATATATATATAAATATATATATATAAATATATAATATTTATATATATATAATATAAATATTTATTATCTTTATATGTAAATTATTTTTTATTTAGTGTCCCTGTCCAGTCCATCCAGGTTAGTAGGCTGGCCCCGTCTCCACGTCAAGTTTCTCTCTACGAAAACACGAAAACATAAAACATAATTTTATTCTCAGTGAACATTTCAGAATTTTAAGAAAGTTTCAGTATTAAAATCTGTTTTGATAACATTTCTATCAAGAAATGTGCATTTTGCATTCATGATCTTCGTTCAGTGAATTAATATGATCTTTAGTTTGTTCGTAAATGTAATGTTTTTTATTGTTGCTATGGTGGTTGCTACGGATGCTGCTATCTCTGAAACACGTTAGCATGTTGTTTGAATCATTGTCTTTGTGTTGTGTATCTGAGCTGTTATGAGTTATGTTATGTAACTATTTGACGATGTACGTACAGAGTGGCCCAGGGATGGCCTGTTTCTTCTTCTCCTTTGGATTTCTGACAGCTTAGCTTTTAGCTCTCATTGCTACTGCAGTCATGAGCCTAGGCAGTCGTCCGCGGGCAAGCAACCCATTTTTGGGGAAATCTGGAAATTAGGTTTGCCATTGCCTCATCAAAAAGTCCATTCCAGAAATACATTTTATGAATCTATATTTTGTTTAACAAAATAATCCTGATAAATGATTACCACAAAGATTTTATTTTTCTATTTCTATCTAAGACTATTCCAATTATTCAATGCAAGATTCAAAATTTGTATTTGCCATAGGCAACAAGTACAATGGAACACTGACTCCCCATTCCCTCCCACAGTATGATAATGTTGATAATGTATGATTATGATAATATAAACATGGGGATCATAGCCCTACAATAAGTGATGGAAATAGCAGATGACCCTGGGGTCTAGGACACTTTAGAGCTACAGACCTGGTGTCCTATTGAGGCCCATGTTCTGTATAACACATGGCCTCAAAGACATACAACATTATCAGTAGTTAGCCCTACAAGAAGTCCTTCAATCCGCAGCTGAGAGGTCATAAGAAGATAAAAAGAAAGCACGCCGTGTACGGAGGCCTAGAATGACCTGCGCTTTCTTTGACATGAAATGAATTCAGGAATATGTAAGATAATGTCCCCCTAGCACTACAGGCAAACATTGCCAAAGTCTCCATTGAAACAACATTTGTCAATTCAATATAAGGTGTTCAAAATAATGGTGTAGGAACTTTAAACCTATTAATCAGGGGGCTCACAAATGGAAATATTGCGTCTCTCTGTGCAAAGGGAGCATGCGCATGGCCGTCATAACGCCACTTACTGCCATAAATGCTAAATAACGGGGTCCGTGGATCCCCCCCCCCCTGGGGTCCAAGAGGGTGTGTGTGGGGGTCCCAGTCAGGCCATGGAACAAGGTTGTAAAGTCTCAGGGCAGTATCTCTAAAACTGTGTGTGTGTGTGTGAATTTTGGCATCTGTAGCCATCTCGACACCTGCAATACAGAGATCGGGTTAGGCTTAGAGCCTAAAACAGTTTCAAGTTCCTAATTTCCAGTGGCATGCTAGTTAGAAACGTGGTTATTGTGCATTTCGCTTATACGTTTTGATTCTCAGATATGTGTGTTGTCTCCGTGGGGTGTAAGGTCTGGGAAGAATTTCAACTCAAAATCACAGAAGAGGGCCACAGGCTCACAAGGACGTCACAAGGCTCCCACAAAGGACTACCATACAAAGACTACCATACAAGGACTACCAGGTTCAAGGATAGTTCCGAGTCGTGTTTCCTGAAGAGGTGAATTTTCAGCTTGCAGCGGAAGATGGGCAGTGACTCTGCAGTCCTGACATCTGTGGGAATTTCATTTCACCAAATTGGGGCCAGGACAGAGAAGAGCCGTGGCCATGTAGATCGGCCGTCTGCTTGGCCCCTAAGCGAGGGGGCAAGCAGACGGCCCGAAGAAGCAGAGCGATGTGGACGGGCAGGGATGTAGAGCTTGACCATTGCCTGGAGGTGGGAAAAAGCTGTTCCTTTCACTGCCTTGTAGGCTAGCACCAAGGTCATGAACTGGATGTGAGCAGCTACAGGGAGCCAGTGTAGAGACCGAAGAAGTATAGATGTATGGGAGAACTTCAGTTGAACACTACGAGACGAGCTGCAGTGTTCTGAATGAGCTCCGGTGGCCTGATGGCAAATGCCGGGGCGCCAGCCAGGAGGGAGTTGCAGTAGTCCAGATGGGAGATGACTAGAGCCTGGTGGAGCACCTCTGCAGCCTATTCAGTGAGAAAAGGCCGAATCCTCTTAATGTTGTAGAGGAGGAATCTGCAGGAGCGTGTCACCGATGCAATGTTTGCTGAGAACGACAGTTGGTCGTCCAGGGTCACACCAAGATTCCTTGCAGTCCGAGTAGGTGTCACCACAGCATCATCAATAGTGACAGCCAGGTCTCTTTGCGGACAGCCCTTTGCCGGGAAGAACACTAGCTCAGTCTTGTCGAGGTTCAGCATTAGGTGGTGCATCGATGACATCTATCATAACATTGTCATCCATATAACATTACACTCTCATACTTTGCTGGACTTTCTGGACTCATTACAGCCACTGCACTGTTCTGCACTGTATTCATGATGCTGCTACACTACTGGCACTTTAAAATGCTTGTATATGCTTTATGCACAATTCAACACATGTACATATCATCCATCAGTCACTTCATTGTTCTTTATATTGTCATTTGTATTGTGTTTAGTATTTTTATAGTATTGTGTTTTAGAAATTCATACTGCGGGAGGGAATGGGGAGTAGGCATTCCATTTTACGTGGCAAATAAAAATCTTGAATCTTAAATCTCTTGAATAAACAGTGTTATGTTTAATCAACTGATGACCTCCCAACAACCATTTGCATCACTTCCTCTCCGGCTACAGCGACGAAATTGATAATCTTATATGTCCTTGAGTGAGGCCCCATTCATATAAAAGAGACACCAGGTCTCACTCGAATCCCAAGTGACCCCTATGTCACCTGCATCACTTCCTGTAGGGCTACAACCATGTTGATTAATTCAGAAAATCTTTAAAACGCGGTATTCATTTGTCAGGATTATCTTGCTAAACAGAATTTTGAAGTTTTTGTTGAAGCAATGGCGACCATCATGTCCAGGGTTGTCCCACATAAAAAAACAGCCCCTGCTTACTCAAGGGTGACATTTATGTTGGAAATTGAAAGAAGAAGATAAGCACTCTCTCTGGGCACTGAAATCTAAGTTTTATTTGAAAGAACATCATCAAACGGTTGCATACAATAACATAACAGCTGGGATACACAACGCAAAGTCAATGATTCAAACAACATGCTGCATGGTTTCAGCGATAGATACAAGATACAAGATACAATATATTTATTGCCCATTTGCAACACATACATTGAAATGCTTCCTCCCCATTCCGTCCCGCAGTATACATCTCCAACACAATACCATAAATATTATATATACAATTAAAATTAATTAAAAAAGAAAAACAAAGTGACTGACAGATGATATGTACATGATTGCAGCGTACATAACACTATTAGCAGACATTCAAAAATGGTGCAATAACTCACAAACTAAAACATCGGATCACTGAAAATAATGAAAATAAAATGCACATCCCCCACATAAATGTTTTATGAAACACTATCTTTAAAATATTGCATTTGAGAATAAAACAAATGTCATCCAGTTGTTTTTTTCCGCAGATTGAAACTTGATGTGTCATGTGACATGGACATACAGCCAGCCAATAGGGGGGCTGGACCATCAAAAACGGAATATATAGGACATCAAAACGTAGATTAAATACCTCAAACGTAGACAGTAAAATGAAATACTGACATTGATATCATTAGTACTTAGGTCATAGCTTTACTTAACTGAAATATTTAAGCATATAGGTATTATGAAAGGTCACATCACACATTTACATTTCCTATCAATGGCAAAACTGTTCCCGTTAACACACTACATATTTCGCCGACGATTTATCATATCCTGTTTTTACGGTATTCTCATCTGCTTCAACAGAAGTGTTGAACTTACAGTAGCTTGTGGTGTGGAGACAGGAACCAATGCAGCAAAGTGACACCAGTGATTCATCCTCTTTTGGCATTCAGCGTCAGGGTCATCAATCACATGCTTTTAATTAGCCACGGCTCCCCTTTGTGGCTGAGAAATGTGCATGTAATTCAATTTGGGACTCCTGCTGGCCCCATGAAACCAATGCAAAGATTTCTCAAGCCACTGTCTGTCTGTTCCTGTTCATCCTCTCCACACAGAGCTGCCACCACTGACGTGCAAGGATCATGTTATGCTTTGTTTTGTTTTGAATAGAATATGACACCGTAAATGAGTATGTTACGGAATTGTTACAAAATAAGTTAAAAAAAACATGGATATTTTTTTTAATTATGATTTGCAGGGATTGCTTTTGTTTTCACTCTGTCATCATTCACATAAAGGCCGTTGAACAGGTGATTCAAGTGAGTGAGGGGATGGGATAAGGGACAAAAGGTTTTAAGGTGTCAAAACCACAGCCATGTTTGCTCAAAAATGTCCGTCAGGTTAGCACAGGATACGTAGGATGCGCCTGTTTGGTCCTGAGGCTTACATGGAGACCTCAGGCGATGGGGAACGTAACAGATGTGTCTGGTGGTTAATTCATCTTGTTGTGGTTTCCTGGATGATAAACCACAGCGTCATGTCCCATTAGCTTGTTTCCTAGCATGTCAACACTTCACCTTCCGGAGGTGTCACTCAGTAACAATTATGCAGAAATTAAATAAGTGAGGGTAGAAAAAAAAATCATGATTATGTGCATGACTTGAGTGCTCCCATGAGTACTTTGTGTCCCCTTGAAGTAATTCATTGAAATGACAACAATATAGCAAAGCAAAGAAAACCAAAACAGGTCCCCGCAGCCCTTCACACACAAAAGACCCAATGCCCTCTTATCCTTCATTTAAATGTTGGCCCTTCTTATTACCTCCCCAATGGGAGACTTACCGTTTTTTTACCCATTGTTTACACACTCAAAGTGAACGCCCAGACAAAAGCATTAGATCCCTAACCTGTTGTCACCATTCCTTAAACCAACGCATCAGTACAAACACATTTCTTAGATTTTCACTTTGTTTGCAATTCAGCAACACGCTTCTTGCAAAACACTGAACACACCGTTTCTTACGGTATCTTAGACACTTATATTCAAAATGAAACTGCCTGAAATTGGGACACCACACACACACACACGCACACACACGCACACACACACACACACACGCACACGCACACGCACACACACACACACACACACACGCACGCGCACACACACGCACACACACACACACACGCAAGCACACAAACACACACACACACGTGCACACACATGAAAACACCTCATTCACTAACTAATTCACTAATTGAGTTTGAGAGTTTGATTTTGCCATATATGTGAGATGCTTCGCTCCAAGTATTGTGTTTTATTTGGCTTGTGTGTAGAGTTTAGACACAAAGTACATGTAAGCAATGGGTATCATCAAAATGTATATTCATGACATATGCATTTCGTCACAAAGGTGGTGGAGGATATTTTGTATGCAAATGTACAATTTTGTGACGTGTGTTTGTTTACGAGTCTTGCTGATTGTGGTGTGAAACTAAATATCACACAGGTACTTTTTTAGTTCATCGGACAAATCAGCTCCATTACACCGTATCACCACAGGCCATGCGTTGGTCGGCCCCAGTTATGTTGAACTTTTAAGAGGAGGAACTGATTATTCTTCCAAATTCCGTCCTCTGTGTCAAATCAGCCTTTCAATTTAAAATGAAAAGGATCCTTGCAATCAACCATTTGATTCATCGCCCTCGCTAAAGAGATGCAGCGAGAGGCCTGAGCTGATTGGCTCTC
>CM051008.1:16017748-16035248 GCA_027704905.1 Muraenolepis orangiensis
TGGAAATCTCTAGCAATCGTTGGGGAAACACTTCTATTCTAAATGAAAAGCTTTACCTGAAATAGGGACACCTCATACACTAATCTAGCTGAACACCAATCAGCCTGAGCCTTAGCACTACACATAGGCCTCAGAAGGGATCCCTAAACCACCACCCATCTCTACAATATACATTTACAATAAAAGTGTAAAGTCTAAGCCATGAGTCATTGCTGAGTGTATTGCAGTCTTATTTTCTGTTTCAGTTTCTTTTTTTTTGGAAAAACGGATGGCAAACATAAAGCTGTGTGTATAGATTTTCTTTTTTTTTGTCTGAAGCCGTTTGTGTTAAAGTTTTTATCCATCGCTAACACAGATGTCGGCAGGGGAATTTGGCTCAATATTTGTAAACTGTACACACAAGAGGCATGAGCGAGGCATCTCAATTCTATGTCAAAATGAAACTCTGCAATCAGAACCTAACAATGCAACAAAATGAGACACACATGCACAATTTCAATTACTTTTTAATTAAGAAGCAACAACACACTGATGAACTTCATACAAATCACTGATGTCTTTTCTCATGCAGGCTTCTGTGATTCTGTGAAAGATTGTTTCAGTGTCGTATATCTTAACATTTCAATTAGTGGAACACAAATAGCTTTTAGAAATAAATAGCCATAAAAAGCACTAAAAACTGACTAATAGGACTACAATACACACAAAAGCATGGCTCACACTGCCCTGAATTTCCATTTAGGGCAAGAAAATGTGAAACAAAAGACTTTTTGTTTTGGATTTGTTTTACTGTAACAGTAAATTGCACAGATGGGTGGTAGTTTAGGGATCCCTTCTGAGCTCTCTCCGCTTGAGCCTTAGTACTAAGGCTCAAGCGGATTGGTGTTCAATTAGATTAGTGTATGAGGAGTTTTGTGTGTGTGTCCCTAATCAAGTAGTGATTGCACTTCCATTTCAAATGAAGTGTCTAACATAAGAAACTTGAAACTAGTGTGTTGTGTATAATTTCAAACATGGTGCAAAGCACAACATGTGTTTGTACTGTTTAGGCTGACAATGATTTAAGGTTTTGGATGTTTGTCTTTAAGCATTCACTTTGACTGTGTCAGCAATGGGGAAAAAACGAATTGAAATGATGAGTAAAAATACTGCACTGGAACAATCTTTCACAGAATCACAGAAGCCTAAATGAGAAAATACAGCAGTGTTTTGTATTAAGTACACCAGGGTGTTGAAAATCGTGAGTATTTGAAATGGTGCATGTGGATTGTTAGGTTTTGATTGCAGAGTTTCATACTGACATAGTGGTGAGGTGTATCTGTTATGTCTTATGTGACTTGTGTGTAGAGTAGTAGTTGTATGAGCCAATTAGCCAAATTCCACAACATGTGTGTAAGCAATGGGTCGTTATCAAAGCAAACGTTGTACATGTTAAGAGTGAGCTGATAAGTTGAGGGCACATTACAGGTGCTTTTTGATTGCTTCGCACGATTTAAAAAACAGGGCCCGATTTTGAGTTATTTGCAAATTAAAAGACTAATTAATAAAATCACATTTTGTTACCATATGAAACACACACGTTTCATATTATTCAATTCAGTTTAAACCAGTTACATACACTGCTGTTGCTAACCTTAACACTTTTAGTGATTCTACTTCTCAGTGATTACTGAAAGTAATCTGAAAGTTAAGTACACAGAGAGAAAGTGCAAATATACAATGTATTCACCAAACACTACACAAGACCAATGCTGCAGACTGACGAACAAATAATTAATTTCTCTCCCAAAATCATGTAAAAGAAACCATGTCAACATAAAGAATCACAAAACATGTCCCAGTTTTCATGCTACTACAGTATTTTGCATAACACTGTGAGCTCAGCAAATTACTGGACAGTCAATGCTAGACATTATCTTTAGGCCTAGCTGTAGACTGATTTATTTTAACATGTTTTCTTGTAGAAATGTCCAAATGACGGATGCCACTGTTTATCTGCTAAGATTTGTCTGAACTCCTAGTCCAGCCTCGCTCAGCGTCAACCCGTGGTTCACGACAGGGTCAACTACTGCCTCAGGTCTTCCTCTTCCTCTACCTTTCACCTCGGCCTCACCCTCTGGCACAGACTCTTCTTCTACCTGCCTCTCCTCCATGGATGCCCCCTCTCACTCTCATCTCTCACTCTTCTTCTCCAACTTTTGGTTGAAGACAGGTGAACTCACCTGCAGCATCTGTATAGTGATTGAACCTGATTGCTGTGTCTACAATTTAGCAATCGTGTGTCTGTGCACCTGATGGCTGTGTTCAACCTATTGGCGGTGGGTCCATGTTTTGCTCCTTGAGTGCAAGGTTTGGATAATTGTGTAATACTTTTGATACATTTTTTTGCAATCCAAAAAACCTGCAACAAACTAAATATGCTGTTGAAAAGCTTTAGGATTAAATGCGAAACCAAACATTCCCGTCAGCACGAGAGCAGCTTGTGCACAATTCAGACAAAGTTGGTTATGCAGTAGAAATGTGTAACGTATGCATTCAGAGCCAGATAGCATGTTATACAACTGTCTCTATCATATGTGTGTGTACCTCAACATATAAAATATTAAGGACGTACAAAAGCAGACACAGACGCTAAATGCATTGTGTTGAATTATTTACAGCACTTGTAAAGTGGCTGATGTGATTTCGAAGGAGGAGTGCTCCCTTCCGTTATTCTGGCCCCATGGTTAACAGGGGAGAGGGGGGAGGGTGAAGATTAGACATTTGCTCAGATAGATAGACTGCTCTTCTGATTCCTACGGCTTTCCAGGAGGACAGAAATGCTATGTTAATTTAATCTTTCCTGGCCGAGCATGAAGCGAGAGAGAGGGGGGGAGAGGGGGGAGGGGGGGGAGGAGGATGCTTGTCCTTATCTTTGAAATCACACAGCAGCTCAGAGGCCATGTGTTCCCTTCCTGCCGCTTCATTCCAGACACTAATCTTTCATTTCATCTCCCATATCGCACAACACAAATGGCTCAATTTGCATGACAGGATTTGTAGCGCGGACCAATCAGGTGTCAGAGCCCATTAAACATCACACCGCAGCACGCTGTCATAATCAGTGGTCTAATGAGCGCGGCCAGGGGTTCCAGACTGGGGGGGATCAGGCAGAGGGGCTTCTCCACGCTGCCCAGCGGGGGGGCATCACCGGGGGATTACCATGTTGAGGGTTCCCTGGTTCTCTCTGGAGAGAGAGAGAGAGAGAGAGAGAGAGAGAGAGAGAGAGAGAGAGAGAGAGAGAGAGAGAGAGAGAGAGAGAGAGAGAGAGAGAGAGAGAGAGAGAGAGAGAGAGAGAGAGGCCCTGGGATATCGCATAGACAAGCCGAAAGCAGGCCACACACAGTTTTTTGTTGTTGGTGTGGGTGGGGGGACCGAGGAGAACTGGCCTGGAAGAAAGAGCGTGGAGGCTGCATCGGGGGGCCTGTTTCTTCCTCCTGGTGCGTCCGGTGGTGAATACTAATGCATTTTGGACCATCATAGAGGAGAAGCCGTCTCAGCACCAACAGGCTATCACTGAAATGAGTCAATAGATGAACTAGGAGATTCTGGCTTGAAGATATCCACAAGGTTTTGTTTGAAAACCAACATATGACATGATGAGCAGATCATGATGGTGCACATTTTGGATGTCCTGATGCCTTTGATGTTGATTTGCAGCTTTCACCACATGGTCCAATGAGACTCCCCCTTCCCCTCTTTGGGCCGCCACCTTCTTATACCACCCTGAGCTCCTCCCTCTGCTGCTCACACCCCCCCTCCCCTCTCAACCCCCCCCCCCCCCATCGGTTCGGGGGGTGACCTGATTGGTGTTCCGAGAGTCCTCGCACCCCAGAAGCTGTCAGCGGCCTCCTTCCTTCCCATGAGTGGAACACACAATAGAGAAAGGGCTCTGGCTGAGAGGTTCAGTGGCCATTAACCCTTACCAGCTGTTCCTGCCCAGGGTATTCTGTGCCACAATAGATGCCCCCCGAGGGGGCCCTCACGTCCACTAATCTAGCCATTGTTGGCCAGGAATGCTGACAGAAGAAAAGAAATTTTTCTTGTGTCCATGCAAGCGTGTGTATCCATGTGTGAGAGCCGAGAAACGTAGGGCTAATTTCTATAGTTGCCCGTGAAGGAGGGGGGACCGTGAAGAATACCCTGTTTAGCTGCTTGACAAAATTCTTTTGCTTGGAAATAAAAATGGCGAAACAATGACAATTGTTTCGAGAGAGAGAGAGAGGACTCCTTAACACTATCCATGTCTCACAGTTCAAATGGTTGATATTCTCAGAATGTCTGCCCCTTTAAACGATATATAACTTTTTAAGACTGGAATAAATTAAGTTAGAGTTTTCCTGGATTTTGTTCTAAATGCATGAATGGACAAACATCCCGACCAAAAAACGTTATTGGTTCCAAAGCAATTTCTAAATGGATTACATTTTGGGAAAATTATTCCATTTTGGTGCTTTGCTCTCGGAATATATTAACAATTAGTCCATTTCAATTAACATGAAAATTAAACAGCATTTTCCAGTCAATTTAACATTGATGCAGCCATTAGAGTTTTCTGGTTTGCTGAGCATTTTTACACCATTTCTACACACAAATATATTCTTTTTCATTTGCAGGAAATGGATGGGTTTTATTTAACTGTTTACAAGCTAATATTTATTTCATATTTTACCAGAAAATAATAATAATAAAAAACCTTGAACAGACAGACAAGTACAATTTTAATTGGAGATCTGTAAAATGTTCCTTAAAATAAAATAATGAGATATTTAAGAAAGAATATTGGAATACTGAATTATACTCACAAAACCGAGGCTTATATACCATAATCAGGAAACAGGGTAACATACATAAGGGTTCAATTGTGCACACAGATCCTCCCGTGTGTGTGTGTGTGTGTGGTTGTCTTTATCTCCACGGGATAAAGTCAACAATATGTGATATCAACAGTGTTCACAGCAACAAGCTGCTCCCCATCCATGTGGACAGACCAAGAGAGAGCCCTTATGAGCATAAAGGCATCTAGCAGAGCACCACCTATAGCGGCACACACATTTTCAACACAACTGTTGAGGGGAGTTTTTAAAAAGAGAAATGAGAAATGTATTTTATTTATATTATTTATATTATTTTCCTCTGCCGCCTGTGTGCGATGTTGTGACAGACGGGGGGAGCTACGTCAGTCAATTATATGTCCCCCAACAGACTTTTGTGCTAATGGGCCCCGGCCAGCCATCGGCAGACTTCCCCTGTCGCCCAGAAAAGATCACTTTCATTGCTTGCAGAACTAATTCAGGGCACAAAAGTGGGAGCTTCACCACCGCAGCCCCCTTTTACTGCTCCTTTTGTGGAGGCTTTAGAAGTGCGCTGAAGAGAGGGTCTAACGCTCAGGCCTCTTCATCTCCAGTCCATTGGCTGTCATTAACATACATATCCATATGAAAAGTGGGGTAAGGCCTGAACAGCTGTCCAGTAAAGAGCCCGGTGATTCCCTTCCGTCCAAACGCTGACAGAAGCCTTTAGCCTTCCTTGGGCAATAATAAACCAAACCATTTAAACAGTCTTTCAGCCGGTGAGAGAAAGAGACTGGGGCCATAATGCTACATTCACCAGGCCATCCGCGGGCTCCCATTGGCTCGCCACAGTCTCTAGTGTGGCTTCAGTTGGATGTACTAGGGTTGGGAATCTAAGAAATAGTGGGACGGATATCATCGAAATATAAACAATAAGAATATCTCTAGATGAGGGCCTTTTCCATGACATTCACAAACTGCCTTATCACAATTAAGTGTGTATTGTTTAATTTAAAGGGATAACACTTAGAAATGGCAAACAGTTATAGAACATTTGTTTGTTTACACTTGCTGCCCTCTGCCCCTGTGTGCAGATCACGGCTTTGGACTTTTGACCCTGAGCTGAATGATTTGGGTGCAGAAGCAGTTTGAAGAGTGTAGGAACTAAGAGACCACCTTGTTTAAACTGGGGTGCCAGGCGTGGACACAGGGGGTTAAGTGAATGGCCCCAGGTCACATGCGTATTACTGTACTAAACTGTACTAAAACTTCATGTACGCTAAAGAGGATTGCTTTGCTTAACATTTACTTAGTTATTGGATCATTTGAATTGTAATTGGTGGAACAGTGCCCGTTTGTAGCTGTGGCAAAATAAAGACACTTTGATTTGACAGCTTTTAAAAAAATATAATGATGTACATATGTATAAAGTAATGCATAGATAATGTCATTATTTAATATATGTTTGTGAAAACAGAAATTAAATTACTCCATTATGGGCGGCAGTAGCGCAGGAGGTAGAGCGGTCCTCTGACAACCTGAAGGTTGCTGGTTGGATCCCCTGGCTCCTCCTAGCCAAGTTTTGAGGTGTCCCTGAGCAAGGCACCCTAACCCCTAACTGCTCTTGGCGTGCTGGTGGGCGCCCTGCATGGCTGGCTCCGCCGTCGGTGGATGAATGTGTGTATGACTGAATGTGTGTATGACTGAATGTGTGTATGAATGGGTGAGTGTATGAATGGGTGAGTGTGAGGCTTGACTTCACACAAGCCGCTTTGAGTGGCCACACTGGTTAGAAAAGGGCTATATAAATGCAGTCCATTTACCATTCAATTAAATTACACATTCTTATTCTTGTATAATTAATTTAATTATAATATATTCTAAAGATGGACCTTCAGTTGCCTTGTATCCATGGCAACGGCACTTTGTTCATACGTCAACTGTTTGAGCTCCTGCGGCGCTATCATTAATGGCTTGACAAATGTTTATCTTTTTCAAACTAAAACATCCAAAGAATCCACATAATATGCTGTGCTGATATATGTGCCGATATATGTGATATATTGATATATTTATAATCGAAATATATGTTAAAAATATATATTTCAAATGTATTTCTTCATTCATTCCAACTTCTTTAAGGACTGTTTTTCCTTTTATGTTGTGTTGCTTCTTTTAGAACAAACGGTCACTCATAATCAACCGCCTTATCGATGATTATTTATTTATTTGAGTCAAGCCGGAGTCAGTGAACTCCTCGCCTATCGATGCCACATCCACCACTCTCTAAAGAGATCCTTTCTGATTTTAGTTTCCTTCCATTGAGTGGATTTCTATGCTTGAGATGGCCCTTCTCCCCCAAGGAAGGAGGAGAAGGGAGAAGCCAGGATCCAGATCTAATGAATAAGAAAAGCCCTTTGCTTTTAAAAGGGGGGGAGCTGGTTTGTCTCCTCACGGGTCGCTTTTTATTCAGCCTTAGAAAGCCGAGGAGGGCTGATTGATAAATCCCCTCTTGGCGCCCGTGACCCCGGAGTCATCCCACACAATGGCCCCCAGCACCTCACGCTCTCCACATCTCTGTTTCTAAATCTCTGTTTGGAAAAATAGGAGCGAATCTGTGTCCATTCAGGGGGCTCTCTCTCTCTGACGTGGGTGATTATCCCCCAGCCTGCCGGCCTGCCTGCAGGCCCAGCGGGGCTACCAGTCGCTAACTGCATGGTGATTTTTTATGGCCTCCTCCTCCTCCTCCTCCTCTCTCAGCCTCCTCCTCGTCCTCTCCGTGCCACCGGTAGCATCCAAACGGCGCTCTAATGGTATTTGTTGCAGAACCCCCCCCACCCCCTCCACCCTCCCCCTCTCCATCCTCACCCTCTCCATCCTCACCCCTCCCCTCCCCTCCCCGGCCTGCCCCCCCCCCCCCCCCCCCAAACAAAAAAGCACCGGAAGTTTTTCTTTATAGACCAGCAGCCAGAAGCCCCAGGCTGCTTGTTACCTATGGCTCTGCCCTCGTTCCTATGGCCTTTATTTATCATGGTTCACATGATGTTTGTTGTCTCCGCATAGTTCCTCATTAGAACAAGGAGGGAAGGGGGGGGAAGATGAGAGGAGTGGGGAGAGGCGGGAGGGGGGAATGGGGGGACATGAGGGAGGCGGCGGAGGGGAGGGAAGGGGGGAGGAAGAAGGGGGGGGTTAAGTGGGAGGGATTAGGATGACTTCTTAA
Organism: Muraenolepis orangiensis; assembly: GCA_027704905.1. Taxonomy (NCBI): domain Eukaryota; kingdom Metazoa; phylum Chordata; class Actinopteri; order Gadiformes; family Muraenolepididae; genus Muraenolepis; species Muraenolepis orangiensis. The sequence goes on from CM051008.1 coordinate 16,025,801, forward strand.
ACACATTTTCTCCCCTCTTTCTTGCTGCAATTAAAGAAAGTAGGCCAGTGATTAGTGCAGCGCGGGGAGCGCAGGAGGAGAAAAGGAGACCCCTTAAATCCCAATGGAGGCGCCTGACGGAGCGTTAGGGGCCCCTGACAATGGCCCCCCGTTTACTGCCCAAACCTGCTTACCCTCCTGCATGGCAAACCATGGGAACGTCAGTCAGGTGGAAAGTGCTTCTGCTTTTATTTTCCCACTCTCTCTCTCTCTCTTTCTCTCTCTCTCTCTCTCTCTCTCTCTCTCTCTCTCTCTCTCTCTCTCTCTCTCTCTCTCTCTCTCTCTCTCTCTCTCTCTCTCTCTCTCTCTCTCTCTCTCTCTCTCTCTCTCTCTCTCTCCCTCCCTTGGGGGAGAGAGAGAGCAAGGAAGAGCCATGCTCTGGGTTCTGGCTGAAGCCACACTACTCCCCCATGGTAACTGAGATGTTTGAGGATAAGCTCTTTTTTTGAAGGTGGGGGGGGGGGGGGGGTGCATGAGCTCACACTTGTCTGCCATTGTTGGAACACAGTTAATGATGAGCTTCCTCTGTTTTTTCTCCTCCACACCCCTTCCCTCCCTCTCTCCTGTCCTCCTCATGCTCCTCCTCCCCCTTCTCCTACGCCTCCTCCTCCTCCTCCTCCTCCTCCTCCTCCTCCTCCTCCTCCTCCTCCTCCTCCTCCTCCTCCTCCTCCTCCTCTCCTCTCTCTTTCCTTCTCTCTCTCCCTCCCTTTCTTATTTGAGGCTAAGCGGCTGTTTAAGCCTCCCTCCCTCCCTCCCTCCACTCCTGGGACTGCTCTCATGGGGCTCTCGGTTGGCACTGTGTGCATGACACATAATGAAAACAATTTTACGCTGCAGAGGGAAGTATCCAGGCAATTACTGATGTGACAGCCACCTGCAGACGCACCACACAACCACCCCCACCCCCACACACCCACCCCCACAGTCACTTACTGCTCTCTCTCTCTCTCTCTGTTCTCTCTCTCTCTCTCTCTCTCTCTCTCTCTCTCTCTCTCTCTCTCTCTCTCTCTCTCTCTCTCTCTCTCTCTCTCTCTCTCTCTCTCTCTCTCTCTCTCTCTCTCTCTCTCTCTCTCTCTCTCTCTCTCTCTGTCTACTAACCATTGCCACAACCGGCAGCACACACCACAACCATACATGTGGCAGCGACCCCCGTAGCCCCTGCACCCCCGACACACACACACACACACACACACACACACACACACACACACACACACACACACACACACACACACACACACACACACACACACACACACACACACACACACACACACACACTGCTCCCCAGCCCCACGGCTTCATGAATATGTGATTGCTTGATGATGTTGTGAATAAGCGGGGGGCATGTGAGGGGGATGGTTGGCTGGGTGGGTGGGGGGGGGGTCATGTCGGGGGGGGGGGGGGGATATGGGAGGAGGAGGATGAGAGAGGAGGGGGGTGAAGAAAGACCAGGGCTGTAATAAGTAACCCAGCTGGAGGTGGTGTTGTGTCCCTGTCGCCATGTGGCAGTCCATAGAGGCAGCTCTCCGGGGGACCTGACCCCAGGACGGGGCCCCTAAAGGGGGAGCCAGGGGGATGAAGTGACAGGGGCGTGCGGAGCTCTCCCCCCGCAAATCTCTTGTTGGCCAATTTTACACATGAAGCTGGGCCCAAAAGCACGAGTGGCAGGCCGAACAGAGGCCCTGATTTAATTTGATAACCCGCTAAGCGAATGTGATTTAAATGAGTATTTCAAATCCAAATGATCTCTTTGGCCCCCAAAAACCTGCAGAGAACCACCGCTCTGGTCTGCAATGGCGTGCATGTCCGTGATCCACTTAAATATAATTTGTTTAATATGCCCCCCCCATATAAAGTCTAGTTGCCCTGCATATTTGATGTGTCACTGGTGTTCAATGAAATCCTTGCTGCTTTGTTAGGGTACCCGGGGTGCTTGCTTCCACAAGCTTCCAGGTGCCATGACGGGCCCCAATGACCTGGAGATGATCTAAGGTGAGCCTCGGGGGTGTATATCCAGAGAGCTCCCTGCTGATAGCCTGATCTGTCCTTAATGGCCCTGTTGAACTGTGGAGACAAGCAGGGTGATGAGTGGACCCCGAGCTGCATCTGACACATTACAGAGAGGGGGCTGATAGAAGAGAGGTGGTGCATGCACACACACACACACACACACACGCACACACACACACAGACACACACACACACAGACGTGAGTGCGCACACACACACGTGCGCGCACACGCACACACACATAAAAACATGCGCACACACACACACAAACACACACACACACAAACACCACACACACACACACACACACACACACACACACACACACACACACACACACACACACACACACACACACCAGCTGGTGCTGGAACATGTGTAGTGATCAAATGAAACATGGGAGGGCGTCCACTGACAAATGGCCGACTGAAAGTTGATGTTATGCAACGGTTGATGTAACCATCAATCTGATGAGGCTGTGAAGGCTCTAGGTTCTCTATATCCCCGTAGTGGAGTAGGTGAGGAGATCAAGGTGAAACCAAAAATGAATAAGTGAAAGCAATATATTGGAGCTTGAGAAGGATCGGACTCTCATCTTGCAGTACTTATTTCTTACAACAACTGAAGACAGATGACTACAGGTAGCACATTCAGGTAACGGAATATACATATATTTATTTTTTTAAAGAAAATACCTTTTTATATTTCTGATTTAATCCACCCCATGTGCAGGAAGAAGAAGTGTCAGCATTGTGTGAAATAAACCCAGTATAATAAAGACACCTGTGAGACAGGAGGCTGTGGACACAACACATCACCAACATACAGAATTAATGAGGCCTGGGAGTCTTCATTTATTCTCCTGTTCCAACTCATCCCTTACAAAATGACAGTGTCTGCTTATCGATTTTACACTCAGAGATCAATCAGCTTTGCACTGACTCAGAGAAAATTTAAAGTGCACCTCCCCCCCCCCAAAACCCCCCCAAACCCCCCCCAACCCCCCCTCCCCCACCCCCAAGCATCCCCATTCACTCACTGCTGATGAGGTGGAGCATCAAAAAGGTTATATTCACATACACATACACACACATACATGTCCCCACATACACTCACACAAGAAATACAATGGACCGATTTATGCATGTCATACATGCACGCACGCACGCACACACACACACACACACACACACACACACACACACACACACACACACACACACACACACACACACACACATGAACAAAACCACGCACATACATTCATGTCCCCACCCAATATTACAAATATACAGATTTATTAATGTTTCCACATTTCTACATTTACACACACACACACACACACACACACACACACACACACACACACACACACACACACACACACACACACACACACACACACACACACACACACACACACACACACACACACACACACACACACACACACACAGCATATCCATCCATGGATGTGAAAACACAATATAACATACATAGTCATGGACCTCTTCCTCCTTCTCCTTCACATCGTACTGAAGACTCTAACCCCTCCTCCCCTGTCCGCACCTACTCTGGAGCCAGGGCACCGGCTTCAGCTCAACAGGAGGATAAGTGCTTGTTTGTCTTTGGGAAACTACTACATGTGTCACCAAACACAGTCAGACTAGACTTAGAGTGTAGTGCTAGCTGCTCTGCTAAACACAGTCACACTGGAACTAGAATGTAGCGCTAGCTGCTCTGCTAAACACAGTCACACTGGACCTAGAGTAAAGTGTTAGCTGGTCTGCTAACACAGATAGCTGCTGTGTCTGTTTGCCTTGACATCCAAAATGTGTCAAAAATATGTTTCTGTAGAAGCAACTGAAATCATCAGTTTTTGAATCGCTGCAGTTTCAACTTTGTAAACATTTTCCAAAAAGATTTTCTCTTGGGAACATTTTTGATGATTCAAACACACAGATAGATCATAGAGGTGATCATGCGGCTCCAGACTCCCAGAGCTGAGTTCCCTCCACATAATGACTCACTCGGCCCAGCTCCATGCTGGTGGAGAAGGTGGAGGACAGGCCAGAGAGCAGTGATCTGGATGACCCCTTCAGGGAGGGCCTGGATCCCTTCCCTCTTTTCCCTGTCTTTGGCAGCTGCAGCACCAGCAGCACACCAACACCAGCTGTACTGAAATGACCACGCTGTCATCGGATGGGACCAGAGCGTGCCAATGCCCAGTCGATGGGTACTTGGCACGAGGCTGCCAGCCATTAGTCGGGGCCATTACTTGCACTCAGGCCTGGTGGGTTAATCCAGGGTTAATTCTCTTGGCCCCTCCTGTTGCGACTGACTAGCAGCATATAACATAGTAATATTGCACTCCACTGTACGGGGATAACCAATGACCGTATTGTAATGAGATGTGCACAATGATGTAGAATAATTATATGTACGTGAAAGAATAATACATTTATAATCCATGAAACTGAGTTTTACCTGCTGAAGCTGCTACCTCCGCGACCCGACCCGGATGAGCGGTAGACAATGGATTGATGGATGGAAGGATGGAAACTGAGTTTTAATAGAAGTTGCCATTGATGGACATTCTTAAAACAACAATGGTTTCCTAGTTAATGCAACAATGTAAGATATATTAAGACTGAGTCGATTTCTGAGTCGAAGTATTGGTTAAAGCTGTGCTTTGAAACATTTGTTAACACCATAAATGAGTGTGGACAAATACTTAATTGACATTCATTTTAGCAAATAAAGATGTTATTACCGGCTAGTAACAGACAGATCCTGGAGGATGCTTCGAATGGAAAATTTCTCTGGGAGATTTCCACAGAGACGCTTGCTTGACAACATGATACCAAACAGATGACCCTTTGTTCCTCTAGCACTGTAATACAACCCAACAGAAAACCAGAAAGTTAATTTTCAAAGGACTAGCTCTTGCAATCACAGCCCTAATGCAGTGGTGTGGAGGAAAAAAAAGCAGTAATTGGTTTGGTAAAGATCGCTTTCCGTCGCACCATAAAGCACTACACAATAGAAAAGGTCGCCAATTAAGCAATCATGAATACCAAGTACCATAGCTGATGAAAATAGGCCAGTGGTTTAAATAGATTTGCAAGCAATTTACCTTTTCACAATGTTGGCAATCTGATGCAATTTGCTCGCAATTTTGTGTGCTTTCAGTAGCACTCTGAGCTGACACTACACGGTGCAAATGGCAAAGAGGAGACCACATAGAAAATGTAAAACTATCTTGGCCACATCAAGGTATCAGAATGGCGCTTCATCAGGAAAATTACAACAATTAGCATAAGTGCTCCAAAATCAACACTTTAAATGTCAGCGCCAAAGGTTGGCCCACAGATGAGGAAAGGGTGCGCAGTGGCCTCCAGGATGGACTTGCTGTGGAACGCAAAGCAATCAGCCGTCATCCCTGGCCCAGTGATGGCCCCACAATTGCTGTGACATTCTCCCAGCCCTGTCATTCTTGGTCACAGGCTGTTTTTTCCCTCTCTGCCTTCATTTTCTCCCAATGGTATCAACCGCCTCTTCTTCCTCTTCTTCTTCTTCTTCTTCTTCTTCTTCTTCTTCTTCTTCTCTGCTCTTTCTCTTTTTTCATTTTTTTTTTACATAATAAGTTGCATGTTGTGTTTTGTTGGACGTGTCAAAAAGCAACATCAACACATCAACAATTAACCACCAGTGCATTCCGTCCTGAGAAGGGATATCATTTGGGATTCAGGTACTCAGGGGCCTCGGATTGTTTGGCCCCTTGCTGTTGACATGGTGAGTTCACAGGATTAATTGTTAAAGATTAACTCAAAATGTACTTTCTCTGCCAGTCGAGGCTAACCCCTTTGAGTCCAAATAGAACCTATTTACTGTTTGTTAGCCGAAGCACTTAGGTTTACATGTCTGGACAGGATAAACAGGGAAATGTCAGGTCTTGTGTGTATTTATTTTCATTGTTACAATAGTACAGTGCCCTTTTAAAACCATCAGCTCAAGAAGAACCATTTTCCACACAGTGCAGGAACCGTAAGGGATTAGCTTTAGAAGGTCATTATCATTATCGCCATCATCCTCATCATCTTAATAGCATTGGATTGCTCTCATAGCATATATTGATCTAGAATTGCTATTGACTCGAGAACATTATTTTTTGGCACTTAAAGTAGTAGGGTTTACTGCTTATTATGTCAGGAGTGACAGTAGTTGAAACCATTGGCTTGCTGTGGAGCTGTATGGGTGTGTGTGGTTGAGACATGTCTGGCTGGTGGTGAACAGGATTACCACTCCACCATTATCAGTGTGTCTGATCTGAAAGCCTTCAGGCGCTACACAACAGGAACTTTTTACTTTGCACAGCAGTCACTCCTCCTTGTCTGTTTGTCTCTAGGTGAATTTGTCAGAGATTGTCAACAGATGGATCTGTTCATTTTGTGCATTAGTGTTTTATGACGCATAAAACATCTTACATAGTTTGAGGCCGGATTAAAAAAAAAAGCAGGTTCCTACTTGATAGACCAAAAAGACACGAATAGTAATGGGGCCTACACAAATGGTAGTTGGGTCTTTGCCCAACAGTTGGGCCAAGAACATGGTTTAACATGTAGCTAGGCACTTGCTAAATTGCATTAAGATGGTTTAATCCAACATCAAAACATGTCACAGTGGTGCCATAACTGAACTAAGCAGCAAACCATTTTTCTATAGCTTTGGAGATAGTTTCTAATCAAGAAACCATCTGAATCACTAGCTTTGAATGTTCTTGGTATGCAAATGATAACGTATAATGAGTACTAATAAGACAATTAACCAATGTCATCGAAAGTATAGCATGTAAAGTTATTTTTTCTATCATTCGATTAAAAATTTAAAGCTCCATCATTTTGGTAGTGTTATTTTTAATTGAAGCCCTGATCTTTGTTAATTTGTCCTTATGGATTTCTGCTGATTCCAATCCTTCTAAACCTGCATTTTGTCAATAGCTAGAAACAGTGTTGTTGAATCACTTCAGAGTGCATTTATTATTTGCCAATGTGGGAGCCGTATTAAATCAAGATGAATGGCCTTCCTGGCCATAGATTTCCCTTCACCTCAGGAAGGAAGCAGAACAAAGTTTAATTGAAATAAATAAGTTTCTCTGGTCTCTGGTTGTTGGTAGGGGTGTTCAACGCAGTACTGGGGGCCCTAGCTCAGGAGCGGCCCCCAGTGTTGGGGACTGTGTGACTCTTGCTGCTACGGCTGGTGGAGGTGGTGGAGGTGGTGGTGCAGGAGGAGGCTGCACAGATGGGCTCCAGGCTGGCTCCCGGCTCCCTCTCCTTTGTATGGACCCTGCTCTCTAATTACAGCTGATGGCTGTGTATGGGAAAGAGAGAGAGGGACACAGAGAGAGCAAGAGAGGGGAGAGAGAGTAAGGGGGAGCGGGCAGGGAGAAAAGGGGCGAGATAGAGGAGGGAGTGAGGGGGGGGGGGACACAAGCAGGTGACATGTGCATGGAGACGAACCTGGAGACAGAGACGAACCTGTGGAACATCCAGGCACCATCAGGCACAACCTGACAGCTAATTAGAAACGACACAGATTTATCCCAGTGTAACAGATGTTGCCTAATCAGTGCAGCTCAGGAGAACCCTGCGCCAGCAGCATTTCATGCACAATTTAACCATCTAAAAGGGATGAAATACTTAATGCATTGTAAAGCCAGCACAGCTGTTTGTCTCATCAGGAAATTTCCCAGTCAAAAATATGCATGTTTTATGTAACTCTAACCGAGTGTTTATAATGCGTTAATAGCAGAGGAAAAATTCCTATGACACATCTGCCAAAGATTTCAGCTCTATTGGTTTGCCCCAGCATTGATAGCTCAAAGGACTGAGGACTCACTCATTGTGGAATAAAAGGTTCTGTCTGACACATGTTTCACACTACTTAAAATCTGCCCAATGGACCAACAGGTAGCATTGTATGAACATAATGCAAAAATGATTTCAGCTTTCAATGATTAGACCATCAGACCATCTATAGGTTTAGACACAGTTTAGTTTTGTCAGTTTTTCACATTTAAGATATTTTGGGGATTTTGTTTCACTAACGCTGCCTTTTTAAATTCATAATGATTTAAATACTTATGAATGTAAGACTTATACTTAATAAATTATATATTATAATTATATCATATTGATTTTATATAAAAGAATATATGTTTTGTATTTGTTTAAAAAAACATTTAGCAGATCCCTCAGTCTATCATCAGTGAACATAATGTACACACGCACACACACACACACACACACACACACACGCACACGCACACGCACACACACACACACACACACACACACACACACACACACACACACACACACCACACACACACACACACACACACACGCACACATCCTTACATCGCTCCCTAAATGAACTATCTGTGATGGCGCTGGTAATAATATCCTCTATTGTGTGGCACATATCAGATAAACGGTGTACATTTGTGTCCTGCTGTTCCTTTCAACATCCGCTGCCTCCCTCCCAGATCTTTGTCTCCGTATCTGTAGCCAGTGTTGGGGTTCGTATCTCTGCACGTTCTGCATTTTTATCTGATGCACTCGCTGACAGGTCATCTGGCTGAAAGTTTCAACGATTGCGCCCAAAGAAGCAGCAGCGCCCGGGGGCTGATGAAATCTGAGCAGTCATCACACTAACCATTACCTGTCAAGCCTCCGCTTCAATTTAAGGCTGCATCAATTTTCTGAAGAGGAAATCAAGGGCAAGGAAGAAAAGCACCGCAGATAAACAGTGACAAAGGCCTCTTTTCTGCTGGTTTTTATTTATGATGGGATGTTGCTGCTGTGCAGGGACCAGGGACCAGGGAGGAGGGGAGGAGGGGGGGGGGGGCTTCATCAGGCCGACTGATACGTCTCTGATAGCACACACACAGTCTAGTCGTCCACCCTTGATGAAGTGTTTGCACTCGCCAGAGAACATTTTGAACTCTTTGAAATGACTTTCCCCTCGACATGCTGCAGAGACAGTGAAGCCCCCCCCCCCCCCCCCCCCGTGATCAAACTAATGGACACATCCCCTCAAGTCCAGTTTGTTGTAGTGTAATATCTGTGAGTGTGGTTAACGCTGTGTATTATTTTGTGTGTTTTGTGTTCTTGTGTCAGTACAGTCAGAATCAGTCCAGTTTTCTGTAAAGATTGGGTGCAATGGAAATGCTTCCATTCCGTTATAGCATGATGTTTAGATTTGGTTTATACTTGTTCTGCATTTATTACAATTTTTACACATTGCTTACACATATTTTGTGGCTCATTGTTTCAAAACTCTGCACAAAACAAACCACATAAGACATAACACCTGGAGCTAAACATCTCATTTC
>CM051008.1:16052748-16190248 GCA_027704905.1 Muraenolepis orangiensis
ACGGTGCGGATGATTAAAACCCCTCCTCCTCCTCCTCCCGCGTTATTAAATTTGAAATTCAAATTAAATGTATGTGGTATAAGAGGCTGGATGCTAATAGGGGGCCGAGAGCCCTCAACTTACTATGATGTAACTACAGTCTCTCTATTAGCCTGGAGTATCGCTGTAGTCGATTGGCCTGCACGAAAACACACACAGGAGTGATATTAGTTTTAGATGCATACAATTGTTACTAAATTAAATTGTAAGCATAACCTCCCAACTGCTGCAGTTTATTATAACCCCCCCCCCCCCCGTATGCCTATAGAGAGGCTGTAGGGAATGATGTTACATATGTTGGTTTAATACAGTTCGAACGTTGGTTCAGCTCTATCGTCCTCCTATTCTGCTCCTCCTCCTCCTCCTCCTCCTCCTCCTCCTCCTCCTCCTCCTCCTCCTCCTCCTCCTCCAACTCCTCTTTCTTATTCTACTTTTTTCTACTACTACTTTTATCACTACTATACTACAACTACTTCTACTAGTTATACTTCTACTTCTACTACTACTACAACAACAAGACGCTTCAGCCTTTCTCTTCATTCCCGCTCTTAATCAAACCACGCATGCAGCCGAGATAATTGAATGCAATTACAGTAATGCGAACCCTTTATGAGACAATTTAATATAAGTTTGTAAGTCAAGAACAATGCTTCCTCTATATCGTGTAATAATAGTTGTGTATATTAACTCCTAAAACATACAAGATGGCCAGCCTGCACGGGGTAGACCGGGCACCGCTCGCAAGACCCCTGCACGTCCCCCATCATAGGAAACAGGTGCACAGATATCTGTGTATATATATATATATATATTTATATAAAAAAGAGGCTATAGTCAAACCAATGCGGTGTAAATGCTGTAACCGAAACAACAAACACATATAGACCTAAATATATATATATATATAGCTAAACATATATGTGTGGTTTAGCTGCATTTATGGCACGCCATGCAATATGTACAATTCAAATAAACGCCCCGCTAATTCCTTTCACTCTCATTTAACTTTACCTTCTTCTTCCGTTCCTTTATGACGAGGGGGGGGGGGGGGGGAGGAGAGGGGGGGGGGGGGAGGGGGAGGGGGGGGTGGCGGAGGGGTATGGAGAGCTGTCTGAAGTAGTCTATTGATGACCTCACGGCAGAATGAGGCATGTGTGTGTGTGTGTGTGTGTGTGTGTGTGTGTGTGTGTGTGTGTGTGTGTGTGTGTGTGTGTGTGTGTGTGTGTGTGTGTGTGTGTGTGTGTGTGTGTGTGTGTGTGTGTGTGTGTGTGTGTGTGTGTGTGTGTGTGTGTGTGACTGTGTGTGTGTGTGCGTGTGTGTGACTGTGTGCGCGCGCGCGTGCGTGCGTGCGCGTGCGTGGCGTGCGTGTGTGTGTGTGTGGCGGCGCACAGAGAGAGGGCGCTGATTGGTCGCCCGTGTCACAGCGGCACTTCAAAGCCGCGGAGAGGACCTACAATTGCGGCGGAATGGGCGGAACACGCATCATTGTATTGCGCACCTCCTCTAAAAAAAACACAGCGCAACCCTGATTCATAAATATAAAAAGATCCTCTGAGGAGGGTGGCTTTTTTGTTGTTGTTGTGTGTGTGTGTGTGATGTGATGGCAACTTCACTTCTAGGGGTGAGTCTAAGGAGTTTCTTCTTCTTCTTCTTACTGGTTTAATTAGTTCCTCCCGTTTCATTGTCCGGCGACGACGGAGAGGATTAAAACGGGGCTTCGCCCTCACAGCGGGGATAGACAGTGTTGACGCCGTTTTATATTTTAGTAGTAAGTCAGGGTTCCCATATAGGAATACGACGCCCGACGCGGAGGGTTTTGAGGAGAGTTGGTCCTCCTCCTTGTACCAGACGGGACAGAAGTTTCTCCCCCCCCCACCCCCCTCTCCATACCCACTCCTCGATGCCTCGGTTCTCGTGTTCTATCTGTAGTTAACGTCTGACTTGGTTCCATTGCGTTCGTGTCGTCTCGTTCTCCAGGTAGGATTGAATTGTCTGTGTTGATATGTACTGTGTGTATATACACCGTCCACCACCAATGGCTTTTGGGTTTTTTAAAAACATGTCATTGTAACCTTGGTTCATTCTGTGTGTGTGTGTGTGTGTGTGTGTGTGTGTGTGTGTGTGTGTGTGTGTGTGTGTGTGTGTGTGTGTGTGTGTGTGTGTGTGTGTGTGTGTGTGTGTGTGTGTGTGTGTGTGTGTGTGTGTGTGTGTGTGTGTGTGTGTTGGGTGAAAGGTTTGATTTGGTCTCGGGATGCTAAGTGTTAGAGCAAGTGTGCCACTGCACTGCAAGCGGCTAATTCAATTAAAATGTGCTATTCCATCACTCAATAGTCATTCACTTATACTCGCTCTGTTGTTTGTGATTCCAGGAGGAACCGAGACTAGGATCGACACCTTTAGCCATGTTAGCGGCAACATGCAACAAGATAGGGAGTCCGAGCCCTTCTCCCTCCGCTCTTTCGGATAACTCTTCATCCTTTGGAAAGGGCTTCCATCCGTGGAAGAGAGCCCCCACCAACAGCTGCAGCCTGGGCTCCGGCCTCTCCGGCTTCGGCGTGTCTCGCAACGGACCCGGCATATCGGATTCTTTCAGCACCAACGGTTCTTCCAGTGCCTTCTCCCTGACGCCGGGCACCGCGTCCAGCGCCCACTTTGGAAATGACTACTCGGTGTTCCAGGCGTCGGTTTCCAACAGCTCCCAGGAGCCCGGTCACCAGCCCGTGTTTATCTCCAAGGTACACACGTCGGTGGACAGTCTGCAGGGCATCTACCCCCGAATGAGCGTCGCCCACCCCTACGAGTCCTGGTTCAAATCCTCGCACCCGGGCATCCCCGCGGGAGAGGTCGGTAGCACCGGCGCGTCCGCCTGGTGGGACGTGGGCGCCGGGTGGATCGACGTGCAGAACCAGAACGGAGCCGCGCTGCAGTCGTCCCTGCACTCTGGGGGACTCCAGACGAGCTTGCACTCCCCCCTGGGGGGCTACAACTCCGACTACTCGAGTTTAAGTCACTCCGCGTTCAGTTCAAGTCCCTCTCCGCACCTGTTGACCAGCGGCCAGCATCTCATGGACGGTTACAAACCGATACTGTCTTCGTATCCGGACTCGAGCCCGTCTCCGTTGGGCGGGGCAGGGGGGACTATGCTCTCCGGGCCGCCACCTGCGGCTCTCGCGGGTTCTCCGAGGTCCTCGGCCCGGCGGTACTCCGGCAGAGCCACCTGCGACTGTCCGAACTGCCAGGAGGCAGAGCGCCTGGGACCGGCCGGGGCGAGCCTTCGGAGAAAGGGTCTCCACAGCTGTCACATCCCGGGTTGTGGGAAAGTGTACGGGAAGACGTCCCATCTCAAAGCTCACCTGAGGTGGCACACAGGTGAACGACCGTTCGTGTGCAACTGGCTTTTTTGCGGCAAGAGGTTCACGCGCTCCGACGAGCTCCAACGACATTTACGCACACACACCGGCGAGAAGAGGTTCGCGTGTCCGGTGTGCAACAAGAGATTTATGCGCAGCGACCACTTGAGTAAACACGTAAAAACTCACAGTGCGGGCGGTGGATCGTCCGGGTCCGGGGGCAGCGGGGGGAAGCGGGGGAGCGACACCGACAGCGAACACAGCGCGCCGGGGAGTCCTCACTGCCACTCCCCGGACCTGTTGCCGCCACCGGAGGCCAACTCTGGAGTAGGAGGCATGAACGGCCTCTAAACTTGGTCCATTCACAACTCAAAGTTTAACGCAACGTTTTATTTCGGGGGTGAACTTGTCTCCCAGGGGAACGTGGATAATTGTGTATGTGTGCAAAAAAAAAAGGTTTCACGATTGCTCTCCTCTACCAAAATACTTACTCACAAGAAGAACAAACAAACAAAACCAATTTCAAATGACTAAATTCTCTCCAGATTTCGAATACATCTGCAATATGAAACTGCAATCAAGTGAATTAATTGGGTTAACATGATTCGCGATAGCATTGAAATCTAGAATCTAAAGTAGCGGCAGGTCGCGTAGAGGTGTGTGTGTGTGTGTGTGTGTGGCCTGTAAAGTTGTGTTTTACGGCTGGCATAGAAAACAATTCAAGACCAAACTCTGGCACTTTATCGTGGAGAGACAGGAGACGTTATTCGTTATAGAGTCCCTCTCGGATGGGTTACTTCGTAAGTGAGCCTAAATATTTCGCTATTATTATAATTATCTTATCTTATCCCATCGCAGTTTTGATAATGTGTAACAGTTGTAGGTTTATATTGCGTATATTATTGGTATTCTCCGAACAAGCCTTTGTGCGTAAAAACCATGAGTGTCGAAGTTCTACACAGGCCAGTCTTGGTTCATTTACCATTTCACTTCACTGCAAATCTGTTGTATATATCAAAGGTAGGTTAGATTATAAATACGCACCGGTGTAAAGGTGACTTGTGTATTTGTCCAGAAGACGACGATTTTGTATAGTTATTTCTAGCTGTATATGGACAATAGGAAAATATTTGAAGCTGTATATGGAAATGTAGGCCTCGGATTTGGATATTCTTTGACTTGATATAAAAAAAAAAAAGTATTGTGGGAAGTTATATTAAAAACCACGAAGTTTTTTTCTTGTATTTAGGGATCTTTAATTAGGCGCACTTTGAATTTATTTGTACGGTTTTTTTTCTTTTGGAAATAATTTACTGTTATTGATTCGTTTAATTTAATTAAGCATGTTGTAAAAGTGACGTTTATTTTACAGTGCATTTTTTCTTTTTTCTTTTTCGAGAATGGCTTCTAATGTGAGCCACTCAATAAAGTCGGTATGGATCATAATTTAGTGATCGACTCGGTTTATGAATTGGTCATTGAGTCCACCGTGTGTTAGATCCTATACTTCATTATGACATTCATTTCAAACAGGCTACTGTAAAAGATGAATGCAAAAAAAAAAAGGCCCATGGCATGAATATACAACATACATATATCAAACTATATCAGTTCATCGTAAAAGTTCAGCGATACACACTTATTAATCAGTTGTTTTAATGCCACCATATATTTAAAAACGAATTGAAAAAAACCCACTCAGTCAATTTCTTTGCTTTCACATTTATCCTGCATCCAAAACACCGACGACATTTTCAACTTATATGATTTCCTCATTGTTTAGTCAAATGTTATCAATAATTAAGCTTACAGAACATGTCAATTAATGAATGGAGCTGAAATCCCTTGAAAGAGCCATTCAAAGTGAGAACAAGAACAAGGCCGCAAACCCCAAGCCATCAGGCCTAACGCTTAATAGGCCTAAAGACAGGTAGATATGAGGGCCTATGTGGTTATCTCAGAGGACAGTGTAGGCCTATACATGAAGCTATGTGGGCTATTTGTCTAAATATGTGACGAATAACCAACATTTTATAACTTTTTATATTATTGAGGCGGGATGGGTATATCAATGTATATATATATATCATATGTTAACAAGCCTTCCCGATTAGACCGTCTACGTATACACATGCAGGCTTATACTCGTCACATTTAACATTTAGCATTATGCCATTTATTATCAAAACTCATGACTTCTAAAACACCAAACCATATATATATATATAATATATATTTTTTTTTTCAGCAACTGAATCCTCAATATTGGTTTGTCAAAGCTTGGTCAAAATCAGAAATGACAAAGGTCCGATTCAAATAATACAACTCACCCATATTTGGATGTTTTAGAACTGGGTAAAACATATATATATTATACTAGTAGATAGGCCTAAGTTAAAACTATAAAAAACCGAACCATGTATAGTAACGACATTGTAGAAACCCAATATTTCAGAGTGGTAGTGTCTATCCCCACAGAACCTCTTAGTTAAACAAACTGTGGGAGGTTGATCAACCTGTTTGATTCAACACATGCCTTTAGATTTAGATGCCTTCATTTTATTTCAGATTAAATAAAGTAATTGAATAACAATACGGTTAACATATTTTCCTTCATTTAGATTCGATTCGATTTGATTGTAATGTATTGTCAAGTACAGTACAGCGAAAATAAGTTGGCATCGAACCAGAGGGTAAATGTCACAGTACATGGTAATATAGAATGTACAGTGGTTAAATAGACTGTAAAAACAGTCTACTAGGTATAACAACAGGTATACAATAACTTAGAGATAGAGTTAGAGAGTAGAGAACCATATGGAGTTGCTTGGATTACTGTCACCTCCTTCAAAATACATTATATAACCCTTTTTTTAGTATAGTGTATAGTGTATATAAGTATAGTGCAAAAGGGCAGGTATAAATATTTTAACTTGTATTGATTTGGTCTGCGCTATAGGGGTCATCGTTCCTCACGACGTCCCGCTCATCAACTCAGAAGAACCGGAGGTTCTACTGAACTATAATGCGGCAAACCAGAACCACTGTGCAAACATTCAGGTGTTTAGAGTCTGAATTCATAGAGGATTCACACAGGATATTTGTATCGGCCAATTGCAACAGGTATTGGAACGCTTTCTCCCCATTCCCTCCCGCAGTACACATCTACAAAACAACACCATACCAATCATATATACAATACAATTAAACAAACAAAGAACAGCAAAGTGACTGGGATGTGTTGAATCTATACATGTTTTTAGTTTTTTAGTTTACAAAAATCTTTAACTGATCCAATCTTTATTGAGACTGAATCACGTATGCTTATTTAAATATTAAAGTAACCTCAGAGGGCTCCCCCACCCCACCCCCACCCCCCAGTATATGACAAGAGAGAGAGAGAGAGAGAGAGAGAGAGAGAGAGAGAGAGAGAGAGAGAGAGAGAGAGAGAGAGAGAGAGAGAGAGAGAGAGAGAGAGAGAGAGAGAGAGAGAGAGAGAGGGTAGAGAGAGAGAGAGAGAGAGAGAGAGAGAGAGAGAGAGAGAGAGAGCTCGGGGGCGTCCTTCAAGATGAATGGCTGAAAAAGCGCATTAGGAGCCAGATGGCCAGACATAACAGGTCAATAAAAATAGTAATAACAATGACAATAATAATGATAATTCATTAATTGTGTGTGTGTGTGTGTGTGTGTGTGTGTGTGTGTGTGTGTGTGTGTGTGTGTGTGTGTGTGTGTGTGTGTGTGTGTGTGTGTGTGTGTGTGCGTGTGTTGGAGGGGGGAGTGGTGCATGTGGTGTGTGTGTGTGTGTGTGTGTGTGTGTGTGTGTGTGTGTGTGTGTGTGTGTGTGTGTGTGTGTGTGTGTGTGTGTGGGGTGGGTGGGTGTCTAAATCGAAATCAGGAGGATTTGAATCATCTTTATTGCACACACACACACACACACACACACACACACACACACACACACACACACACACACACACACACACACACACACACACACACACACACACACACACACACACACAGTGAAATTCGTTTTCTTAGGGGTCTGGTGCCTTGCTCAGGGGCAACTCGGCCGTGCCCAGGAGGCGAACTGGCACCTTCTTCCTAGTACCAGTTCTCACTCCGTACTTGCACGTGTGTGCGTGTTTGCGCGCGCGCGCGTGTGTGTGTGTGGTGTGTGTGTGTGTGTGTGTGTGTGTGTGTGTGTGTGTGTGTGTGTGTGTGTGTGTGTGTGTGTGTGTGCGTGCGTGTGTGCGTGTCTTATTATGAGAGCTATGGGGTATACAATAATGTATGTCGAATAATGTTAGAAATAATACTAAAAATATAAATACAAATAATGACAATAATAATAATAATAATAATAATAATAATAATAATAATAATAATAATAATAATAATCGTTACTGCACATAACGATTACGAAATGACCCAACAAGCTTGGAATAAAGCCGTCCGATGTCATTGACATCAAATAACCACCAGGGGGCAGAATTACTTTCTTTCTGAATTGTCTTGGCTCTGACACAACTAAACAAGACATAGGCTCATAAACTACTGCATTTGTATAATAACGGACACCAGCCCGTGGTGCGAGTGAAGTTAACCTCACTCCCCGACAGCGCAAAGACGTTCTAGCGATGAAGTTAGAGCGTCTTGGATCCCGTCCCGTGCCGGGAACCGGGAGTTCGAACCCAGGTGCGGGACACTTACATGACACAGGTTACATACACGTTTTTAGTACGTAACATTTTGTCGCTGTCGCTATCCGAATTTGGTATAGTATATATATATAGTATATTTGGTTAGTATATAGGTAAAGAGGCCTCGGCTGATGCATTCATGTTGAGGTTAAAACATCATAGGTAAGACCTCCTACAGCTGCGCTCAGGTGGACGCGGAACCCGGAATGACGTCACACCCGAGTTGAACGCGTTCCAGAAACCCCACAGGAAAACAACTCGGATAAATCCATTACCTATTTTTAAGCATACAGACACTGCAGCAACATGTCCACAGACACTCAGCAGTTGGGCAGCACCGTGTGTACGACCGATTTGATCAGACACAAATAAGAAAGAAGAGCTACAAACAGACGTTAACGATAATGTTTACTTAATGTTGCTGCACGGAGCAGCCGTCTTGAATTGTGAACCCGGGGTTCCCAAAGTTGTTTCGACCTCCAAGGTAGAAAACCCGATCTCCAGGGTGGAAAACCGATCTCCAGGGTGGACAACCTGACCCGATGGGGCGTTCCAGTTGAAACTTCCTGCCTGGACCTCTGTGTACAACTCGAACGCATGGTATAGCTAGGCACATGTGTGCCCTGAAATGCAAACTAGTTTTGCATTATAGAAAGCTATGTTTTATATATTACGTAAACGCATAAGACTGAAATGGTAATTTACATATAGTCCTAGTAATAAGACCACTGCAGAAGACAAAGATAGTACTTTACTTTGGTCGTGGTTGTTACTGTTTTTGTACGGTATAGTTGTTGCCGGATTGAAGTACTATATCGAAACTAAAGGTTGGTTAATATGTCCGTTTCGGGGTTTCAGGTGTAGCAAATCGTGTGCACAAACAGAGACAAGAGCTGTGGGTATTGTAGTTCCATACTTTGATGGGATAACACCGCCCGAGGGTGCTCGCATGAATTTGAACTACAAAGCCCGTGGTGCCGTATGCTCCTAAGGCAGTGCTGTGAAGCGAGGAGAGGTCGGTCTATTTGAAGACACTCCCTAAAAGTTAGTGTAACTCCTTGTGTGTCGACCTGGATAGCCAAGGTGTTGGAACAATGTACATATGCCTATGGTAAGTGGAAACTGAATTACATGTTTATGAATTTAGGTCTCGCAATTACATTTATAAATCATAGAGTAGCTTAAAAGCAATTGATGTTGATGGGCTACTTTTATTGTCACCTTTGTTGGTTATGCTGAGATGTGATGCCTAACGTAATATTGTCGTCTATATTTCGTGATGTTATGAAAAAAAAAAATAGGGCTGATTGGTCTAGTCTTACTTTTGAGATACATACTTTTCAGATTAGCATATTTTGTAATTGGTTATTGGGAACAAAACCTACGGTAGCATATGCTCTAAGAAGCGAAGCATAGTATGTAGTAATGTACGATGTATGTATGTGTGTAGAATACAGCCCAGTACAATAGACATTCAACAAAACTGACTGGCAAAGACAAGATCAACCTGTTTCTGTCACTGGTGTAACGACATCATTAGTGGCTGACTCACCTTGTCAGAGTGTGACTGGGCAGTGTTCTTTACCCGGAGTGACTGACTGTAGAGTTGTAGAGGTTTTATTTCTTGTGCAGGTCTCAATGTTCTCGATGAAGATGAACTAGAACAGGGGTTCTCAAACGGGGGTCCGCGGACCACCAGGGGTGGTCGCGAAACAATTAGTCAAATGAAAAAAATGAATCAATAAATAAATAACTCAAATTTTTGCGCTGTTTCAAAAAACTAAACAAACAGTAGCAATACGTTCATTATTTGAAAGTTGAAGCACTTCATGAAAGTCAGTCTTGTTACTGTTGATCTTGTTACAGTTCATAGTCATAGGACTATGTCTTGTTACTGTTCAACTTGTTACTGTTCATAGTCATAGGATTATGTCTTGTTACTGTTGATCTTGTTACAGTTCATAGTCATAGGACTGTGTCTTGTTACTGTTCAACTTGTTACTGTTCATAGTCATAGGATTATGTCTTGTTACTATTCATCTTGTTAGTGTTCAAAGTCATGGGACTATGTCTTGTTACTGTTCATCTTGTTACTGTTCAAATTCATAGGACTACAGGTATGTCTTGTTACTGTTATATAAGTATATATAAACAAAGTATATAAGTGGTATTACCATGATTCAAATTGACATGTGTTTCTGTTTATTACTATGAAACAAGTCTGAAGTCTTGAGGATGAACATTTTTAGAATACAAATAGTCCCAATGGCATCCAAGAGTACAAAGGGTAGGTAGCATATGTTTAATCATATGTTTAATGTAATGATTCTGAGGGCGTGTTAATCCCAGACAGCACAAAGAGATGTTGTGTAACTAGTGAGCTATACCCAGAGGAAAATTGTGCTGTGTCTTTTGTGTAAAGTATATTTACCTGTATTTAATTTTAAAATAAGACAAACTATCGTATAGTAAAACCAGTTATGCACGTAAATCACATGCAGAACACCACCTTGTCACCTGTTTACGTTTGGCGTCATGCACCTGGAACGCTTTGAGGTCAATAATTAATGGGGCGCTTGGGGAGGTCGGACCTCCGCCATTTTTGATTGCGGTAGGGGGTGCTGTTGGTATTTTGACATGGGATATGACTTTTAAGGGTTATTTTTCTCTGAGAATGGAATGGTATTTCTCTTTTAGTGAGAATGGTCCCCGTATATAATATAATATATATAATACATATAAATATGTACATATAATATATAACACAAGTATGTGAACCCTTTGGAATTACCTGGATTTCTGCATAAATTGGTCATAAAATGTGTTCTGACCTTCATCTAAGTCACAACAATAGACAAACACAGTTTGCTTAAACTAATACCACACAAACAATTATACGTTTTCATGTTTTTATTTAACACACCATGTAAACATTCACAGTGCAGGGTGGAAAAAGTATGCGAACCCTTGGATTTAATAACTGGTTGACCCTCAACCAAACGTTTCCTGTAGTTGCAGATCAGACCTGCACAACGGTCAGGAGGAATTTTGGACCATTCCTCTTTACAAAACTGTTTCAGTTATGCAATATTCTTGGGATGTCTGGTGTGAATCGCTCTCTTGAGGTCATGCCATAGCATCTCAATCGGGTTGAGGTCAGGACTCTGACTGGGCCACTCCAGAAGGCCTATTTTGTTCTGTTGAAGCCATGCTGTTGTTGATTTACTTCTGTGCTTTGGGTCATTGTCCTGTTGCATCACCCATCTTCTGTTGAGCGTCAATTGGTGGACAGATGGCCTTCAGTTCTCCTGCAAAATGTCTTGGTATACTTGGGAATTAATTTTCCGTTGTCAATTTCCGTCTATGATAGCAATCTGTCCAGGCCCTGAGGCAGCAAAGCAGCCCCAAACCATGATGCCCCCTCCACCATACTTCACAGTTGGGATGAGGTTTTGATGTTGGTGTGCTGTGCCTTTTTTTCACCACACAGTGTTGTGTGTTCCTTCCAAACAACTCAACTTTGGTTTCATCTGTCCACAGAATATTTTGCCAGTAGTGCTGTGGAACATCCAGGTGCTCTTTTGCAAACTTCAAACGTGCAGCAATGTTTTTTTTGGACAGCAGTGGCTTCCTCCGTGGTGTCCTCCCATGAACTCCATTCTTGTTTAGTGTTTTACGTATTGTAGATTTGTCAACAGAGATGTTAGCATGTGCCAGAGATTTTTGTAAGTCTTTAGCTGACACTCTAGGAATCTTCTTCACCTCATTGAGCATTCTGCGCTGTGCTCTTGCAGTCATCTTTACAGGACGGCCACTCCTAAGGAGAGTAGCAACAGTGCTGAACTTTCTCCATTTATAGACAATTTGTCTTACCGTGGACTGATGAACATCAAGGCTTTTAGAGATACTTTTGTAACCCTTTCCAGCTTTATGTATGTCAACAATTCTTAATCTTAGGTCTTCTGAGAGCTATGTTGTGCGAGGCATGGTTCACATCAGGCAATGCTTCATGAGAATAGTAAACTCAAAACTGGTGTGTTTTTATAGGGCAGGGCAGCTTTAACCAACACCTACAATCTCGTCTCATTGATTGGACTCCAGGTTGACTGACTCCTGACTCCAATTAGCTCTTGGAGAAGTCATTAGCATAGGGGTTAGCATACTTTTTCCACCCTGCACTGTGAATGTTTACATGGTGTGTTCAATAAAAACATGAAAACATAGAATTGTTTGGTATTGTGGTATTAGTTTAAGCAGACTGTGTTTGTCTATTGTTGTGACTTAGATGAAAATCAGAACACATTTTATGAGCAATTTATGCAGAAATCCAGGTAATTCCAAAGGGTTCACATACTTTTTCTTGCAACTGTATATATATATATATATATATATATATATATAATATAATATATATAAATAATCCTGTACATATAACACAAGAATAATACTTGGATGGGACAGGGGGTAAAACATAAACCTAATGTCCAAAAATGTTTCAACTATACTACAACTACTATACATTTGCCCTCACTGTCACAAGGCAAGGTTGCATCAAAGAACCACATAGGTAGTAGATATGTGTAATGTGACTGCTATATTTAACACTATCAAACAACTACTTTTACCACAGATATGACCATGGCAGCTGGAAGAGCAAAGTCTTTCTGTCGTGTTGGCAGTCTTATGAGAAGCAAATCAGAGGGGTCATTGATTGATCTGGATGATGACGCCACGTTGACCAGCAACCCATTGAATGGTGAGCTCCTCATACTTACTTAATACTGTATCTGTCCGTTTCATTATAGAGAAATGATTTAACTTTTCCTGTTTTACAGGTATTTTCGCATCCCAAGGAACCAATCATTATGAATGTCCAGTTTTACAACCAGTGGTCACACATCCAGTTAGAACATCTAATCCATTCTGGAACAAACTGTCTGGATCAAATCCTTTCTTGGATGACATTATACACAGCAGTAGAGAGAAATATAATTTACATGTATCAAATGTAAAACAAGATCCTGAAAACGTCTTTGACACCAATAATGAAGATGCACTTAGCACATCCTCAGAGGAGGGCAACATTGGGAACCTGCTGGAATACAAACGGCAGGTTGAAGGCCGACCCGGGAGATCAAGAAGTGCCTCAGACATTTTGGAAGAACTTGAGAGAAAAGAATCAAGAAGCGACAATGGCCACAAACCACCTCAGCCTATTTTGAACCCAGACTTCGAGTGGCTAAAGAATGACAGGGAAGCATATAAGATGGCCTGGCTGAGCCACAGGCAGCTGACCAGGTCATGTCTTGACCTGGGCTTGATGAGCCAGAGTCCTGGATGGGCTCAAACACAGGCCAATGACTCTATGACTGTCTGTAAGATCGACCACAATGGAGGCGTGGTCAGTTTACCAGACTCAAAAAATAGCATCTGTATCCCTGAGGGCCATGTTGCTCCAGGCGAAGTCCAAGAAGTTTCACTGAAAGTTAACCTTGAACCTCCTCATGGGCTCAACAACCTTTACACGACCACCATGAGTCCACTTTTGGAAGTGGGCCTCAGCAACCTCAACACCAAGGAAGGGATCACCCTGGAACTGAAACTAGATGGAGTGGTAAAGAACGATCCTTTGAGTCAAGTGATGACCACACTGGTGGGCTTTGTGTCTTACAAGAAAGAGGGGCCTTATGAAAAGGTAAAGGACTGTTGCATTCAGGGGAACATCATGCAGATAAAACTACACAACTTGAGGAACCATTTGTATGCTATCGCCGCTGCAGAGGCCAGTGATATCCAGTTTCCTGCAACATCGGTCTGGGATTACCTGGACCATACGTTAATAGTTGCTGTCTATGGTCCCAGGTACATTCACCCATCTTTTAAGGCGATAATGGTGGTCTCCTGTCACAATGATATTCCTCCAAGGCTTCCGTTTTCAGACATCCGGAGAGGCAACAGAAACATGCCTCCAGTTATGCTGCATCTCTGGGGAAAACATCAGCTAAAGATCGAAACACTAAAAGATCTACTTGTTGACATTGGCATCACAAATTCTACGTTTAAAGTAAAAGCTGAAGATAAACGAAAAGAAGTCAAACCAAGTGAACTTAAATTGGGGAAGTTTCTGCATTTTCCATTTGAATTATATCATTCTGGAAATGCACAAATGAACTGCTTTGACATAGATTTACAAGTGCAGGAGTCAAGCTCTGTAACCATTGCAAATGTCCAGGTGCCTTCCCCAACAGTTGCACCTGTGCGGTCAGAAAAGCGAGCTCCTATGCAACTGGACAGACGAACAGAGATGGCGAGATCTATTCCTGAAGAAGTAATTTCAGAATCACCTAAATTCCAGGACATATCTGTGAACCTGAAGTGGTACGGGGTGGCCCTAAAGTCTGTGCTGCGTCAGCCTAGGATGGAGTACCTTCTGGAGTATTTCAAAGGGGACACTTTGGCACTCCTCTCCAGAGAAACAGTTAGGTCAATTGGAAACTTTAAAGAAAAGGAGTGGTACATCGGATTCCTCAGAGGAAGGACAGGCTTGGTTCATTGCAAAAATATTAAGCTCATAACCAGAGAGCAAGTGATTGACTTGACTGGTATACATATCACCACAGAGGTCCTCTTGGACAACATGACACTGCCCTTCAGAAAGCTTACTTACATGTACTCTGCCATCCAGACCTTGGTGAGTGCACACATAACCAGCTGGAGAAACTTTGCTGATGCCCTGGGCTACTCCAATCTGTCCTTGGACACCATCACTCATAGGCATACTGAAAATGAGGCCGACAAGGTTGCGTGTGTACTGGAAAAGCTGAAGGAAGATTGTCATGCTGAGAAAAACAGAAGAAAGTTCCAACACGAACTCATGGTTGTAAGTAAAACATTTGATATGATCGGTGATGACTTTTTATTTACACAGACATTGTATAGATGGGTGGCAAGAGAAAACAACGTTAGGTACACATCAATAACAATTGTCAATTTTCAGTTTTTTTCTTGAGATTTCATAAACTCTACTACTTTCTGCCACTTTGTTTGTTGCTGTCATCATTCTAGGGTCTTTTGAAGATGGACTTTGTCAGTCTGGTTGCACAGTTGATCCAGAATACAGTCATCTTGTCCACTGCAGTCCAGCTGGGCATTAGATGGAGAGAGCTGGCTGAGAAAATTGGAAAACTCAACAGTGCTCAAATAGCAAACTATGAGGCCCCACATAAAGAGAAGAATGGTGAAATCAGTGCCCAGGTCAGTTTACTCCTCAGTGACTAATATTCATATGATCAATATATACAGTATAATTTGGGTTGTTTAATTCCCGTTTCCTTCCTGTGCATCTTTGATGCTCTTTTATTGTAGGCTATGTGGAAACCTGCCTATGACTTCCTGTATTCCTGGAGCATGCCTTACGGGCACAGCTACAAAGACATGATCCAGGATCTCCACCTGATGCTGGACAAGATGAAGAACCCTGTCACTAGACAGTGGAGGCAGCTCACTGGAGCACTAATCACAGTGAATTGTCTCGATGTCCTACGAGCTTCTGCATACCCTTAAATCTAGGATGTACGGTCTAATATAGTATTATAATAGTATAATATAATATTGTGAGATTGTATTATGTACGGCCATTTCTATGTGGCTCTTAAGACAAATGTTGCATTTTTGTTATTTTATAGACTTTCGTTTGAACAGGAAAGTGCACTGAGATTTATAATTTTTCAAGGAAAACCTGGTCTAAGCTGAGTTGCAAGAAGTACCTGATAACTGCACCATAACCTACATTTGTTAGCTCAGGAAAAGCAAGTTCACTATTCAGTTGCATTCTGATCAAAGCTTTGTAAGTGTACTACCGTACACTAACTTACTGATTTATGAAGGAATCTGGTTTTCTTGTTAAGAATTTTATTTTTTACAACTTATATATTTCTATAGAATAACAGTGTATATAGTCCTAAAGTGTTAATAATGTTTTTTTGTTTTGTTTTTATGAAAATCATTACATTTATCGTGCCTAATTGTTTACTTGGTTAATAATGACTTGGGGTTGTTTTGTTGACATTGTATTACTTCAATCTCAAATAGGAGAAGATACTCTACTAAAGCTAACTAACGCAGCAGACTTTACTCTGCAAGAGATCTTGCAGTAAGAAGGGAAGTGAACAAACTGAAAGGGTTAGTTAGCCTACATTAGATTAATGTGAACAACTGGTTCTTCTAATTGACTAAATTGAAACAAAGCAGTCAAAACATCAGATATCTGTTGCTGAAAAAAAAACATATTTTGATAAACCTTTTTGTAAAGGAATGCATATAAATGTTTTATCCTTTTCCACTGTGACTGTCCTGTGGGATGACATGATTGCTGTGAGTTCACCATCATGTCAATAAATGACCTCCCTTTGGCAAGTAGGCTGCACAGCTCAGTGCCCTCACATGTAATCAGGGGAGAAAACAAAGCATTCACTGTTCTGTGGAAGCATGGACCAGGGCCATTTCTGTCTAAAGAATCCCAATATAGTCCTCAAATATCTAGTTCCCTCTATAGTCAGAAATAGTTTTCAACTTAGTTCATCTCTTTTGTTTTGTTTTAAGCTACAGGAGTAGGAGTAGTAGTATGTGAAACATATTTTGAATGAATGAAAACCAAAGCATGTGGCTTTGAATTGCTTTGCAACACCTTTGTTTTATGGGGTTCAAACTATATATTAATTGATCACGCTAACTTTGCCAATTATTCTGTAGTTCTGCTTAAGAATACACATTGTGGCTAATAATCACATGAGGAACGTATAGTCCTAAGAGTGCATGTGTTATGACCTCATAATCCTTTTATCGTTTTAACACATAACCCACGTTTTAACACATTCTCCACACAATGTGGAATGGGTTTTCCTGAATGATGTGGTGTCCTATCATGTAAAGAAAGGCAGGCACAGTATATTCAAAGATTCACATGAACATGTGTTTTAAACATTTCAACCCACTTTGTTTAACACTGAATATTGCCACAACATGTCAAGACAACCAATAGTACAAAGTAGTAGTACAAATAAGTAGTAGTTCAATAAATGCTCAAATATGTTATTGACAAATACTTTCAATATAAAATCAATATCCTGCATACTTTTAAATATCTGCAAATATGACTTAACCACAGCAGTCACGCAATAATGCAACCTTTATATTTAAACTAATATTTCTAACTGCTCGTGCCACTTTGGGGGAATAAGATGGGGTAGGCCAAACATATTCAGATTATGAAAAAAGTTAAATTATGTTTTATTACACACCACGTACTAAACTAACTAAATTCTACATCAGTTTTGAATCAACCAGCCCCCTTATATGCGGTTGTGACATATCCTGTATTTTATAAATGAACATGAAGACATTATATTACATGAACATATTATATGAACACATTATTCTTAACCCTAACAATATTCTTAATTTCTTAACCGAAATGATTGGTTCTTGGTAAATTAATGTTGCGAATTTAAGCAAGCACAGTTGACGTTTCTTACGAGTTTATGAGTCGTATGTAAAGTGTAATTTACACAAACCCAGATAAAGATAAAGCTTCATAGTGCACTTCTTTACTCCCTACAACATATAAAGCTCCATCACCTTAATAGTGCACTACTTTACTCCCTACAACATATAAAGCTCCATCACCTTAATAGTGCACTACTTTACTCCCTACAACAGATAAAGCTCCATCATCTTAATAGTGCACTTCTTTACTCCCTACAACAGATAAAGCCTTAATAGTTCACTTATTTACTCGAAACCCCAGCGCAGTCGTTGCCATAACGACGTTATGTGCCGGTAGCTGAGCTGCCGTAAATGTGTTTGTTTGCGTAAACTATAATAAGCTAATAAGCTTTATAGCCGATAATGAATCAATCCTCATCATCAATTCTAAAATATAAACTTACAATAATGGGCAACCAGTAGTAGTACAGTTTCTGCTTGTAAGACATTGCTGAAAGAATAAAAAACGAATCAATCCATTGATCAGACTTGTCTATCCACATGAATTAGGGTTGTTAATGAAACTTGACCTTTTGTCATTCATTTAATTTCATGTACATTTCCAACCAACTCCACCACCGTTGGCAGAATAAGATGACGTCGGTTACACGGTCCCATATCGCCCTCCTGTGGTAAAATGCTTTCATAGATCAAATAAACATTTTCGGGAATGCAATTCAAACACAATTTTTGCCTATGGTGTGTACTCAAAAGGCATACCGTAATAAAAGCATGTCGTGTTTAGAGTCTTCAATAAGTGCTCTAGTCACCAAAATGCCTCCAGAAGGAGGCTACAAAAGGCTTTTCAGATCCTGGGGCGACATAAAAACCTTAGCAATTGCATTAGTATTATTATAAGTAAGATGTTAATCGCCATTGTTATAAAAGCAGATAAATTGACCGAAGATGTGATCACTTTTAAACCTGCTGCTGTAGAGTCACTCCAGCATCATTGGCAGTTGGAACAGTGTAAACCGAAGTCTACCTCAGGCCACAGAGCTGATGCGGAGGCGGGCAAAAGGGCCACAATGTATTTGATCATTCAATCGCGAGAGAAGAAGAAGAGAAGGGTGGGATCTCCTGGAATGATGGGCAGGTAGACACCACTCTGTTGGTCCTACCTGTAGACACTCGGTTGGTCCTACCTGTAGACACTCGGTTGGTCCTACCTGAAGACACTCGGTTGGTCCTACCTATAGACACTGCTGCAGACAACTGCAACTCACTCCACTCTGCCACCAACTGCCTCACTGACAATCTTGAATGCAAACAAACGTCCTCAAACTAAACTGTGACCAATCAGACATGCTCATCATCGGTCCCAAATCCCTCACCAAAATCACCCACAACTTCTGTCCCATCATTGACCACTCCACTTTGTCTCCCTCCACACACATCCGCAACCTTGGGAGCCACCTTCGAGAGCAACCTCTCCTTTGAACAGCACATTAAAACACATTATCAGAACTGCCTTCTTCCGCCTCAAAAACATGGCTCGTCTCTGCCCATCACTATCCTGCCCTGCTGCCAAAACCCTGATCCACGCAGTCATCACATCCAGAATTGATTACTGAAATAGCATTCTTTATGGCAAACCATCCAAACTCCTCAATAAACTGCAGTATATCCAAAACGCTGCTGCTTGCTTGCTTGCTTGCTCACCCACACCCTCTCCCAAGAGACCACATCCCCCCCCCCGTGTCCTCCAGTACCTCCACGCTGTCCCTCAACAGATCCAATTCATGGTCCTTCTCCTCACTCATAAAGCCCTCCATAACCAGGCTCCCCTCCTACCTCACTGACCTGCTCCATCCACCACCACACTCGTTCTGCAGGCTCCTCTGAGGCCAACCTCCTGTCTCCACCCCTCAGAGCTACTAAGCACCGGACCTGGGGCAGCAGACCTGGAGCACAGAGCGTTCTCTATAACGGCCTCCTCCTCCCCCTGGAGCGCTCTCCCCAAACACACCCAACTGACCATGTCATCCATCCATGTTTAAATCATTCACCAAAACGCTTTGCTGATGGTCTTTCAAGGGATGCGAGTGTTTCTGGAACTCCACCATGATTCTCTCACGATCCCTTTGATCCAGCTCTTGTCTTCTCTCACCTTCCTCGTTATGTTTTCATCTTTCTCCTCTGGATTATCTGGTCTGTCCTGACGTGTACATTTCCACCACTGTCTGGGAAAGATGGGAACAAATCAAATGGGCATTGATCAACACTGCAACTTGCTCTTCATTAGTTGAGATGCCTCACAGATCTACATTAAACAAGGGGAATGACAAGGTGGGTTACCTTGTCCTTTCCCTTGTTTAATGTAGATCTGTTCACCAAACTGGTCAGCAGGTACAGCAGTTACTCCATACGAGTGGTGGCAGACGTGAGCCCCAGTTAAAAGGTCCTGCTTGGCCTCATGTGGAAGATTATAGATTCTAGTATTAAAAAAATATAAAAAATATTGTACACAATAACAATAACATTTTTAAGTGCTGTTCGTGCAGCAGTTGTGATCATAGTATCCAGGTGTGAAGGTGGAGAATTGATTATGGGACTACACTACAAACACTACACTACAATAGTTTTAGGCTTGATGGTGGTCTGAGATTTTTTGTCTTCACATGCATTATAGCCTGTCCAGTCAACTGGTTTTGAGTGAGATAGAGCTGGGATAGCCACGCAGCTTCTTTCCTTTGCTCGTATGAAGCTGGCAGCAACCTGGTGCGCTTCTTCTATATAAGAACCTTTTCAGGAAGTGCTTGTGGTTTCAACTTCGGGGGACCGAAGTGTAGTGCTCTAGTTCAGGACATAACAAACATGGACTTAGCTCTTGGATCACCTTTCTAAGTCAATTAGAAGCTAAATTATAGCCATTTCCTGTTGTTGGTGATTAATAAGCTTATTATGCAAATACCTCAAATTGCCCAACATGCAACTCTTAGCAACTAAGCCTAATCTCATCTGCTAAACCAATAGATTACATTTGAATCATAAAAGTTAATAAGATAATTACATTGATGGGTTTACTATAAACTGGCCATAAACTGTACATCTACACCTTCTCTGTTTTGGATTATATCAACTCCAGCATTGACACGGTCACCACCCTCAAACAGATTACAACATTCCCCAACCAGAAGTCGTGGATGAACAGAGAGGTCCGCCTACTCCAAAAGGCACGTGATGCTGCTTTTAGGTCGGGCGATGTACAGGCCTACTGTTCAGCCAGGGCTTACCTGAACAAGGGCATCAAGCTGGCCAAGCTCAACCACAAGCATACGGTTGAAGACAACTTCAACAACTCTGATCCCGACGCATGTGGCAGGTCATCCAGGACATTACGGACTACAAACCCTCCAAATAACTCCCCCCCCCCAACCACTGACTCATCCCTCCCTGTCAAGCTCAATAACTTTTATGCCCGCTTCGACCAGGACAACCACAAACTGCCCACGGCTACTCTCCCTGCTGACCACCAACCCCTCACCCTCTCCCCCACAGACTTGTGTGCGGCACTGAGCAGAAAAAATGCGCATAAGGAAGCTCGTCCAGATTGCATCCCTGGTGTCACTAGCTCAGGCAGTTGTCCCAGCGTGCTTTAAAATCACCTCCATTGTGCCAGTGCCACTCCATTGTGCCAAAACACTTTTACGACTAAAGCCTTAACAACTTCCGCCCTGTTGCACTCACCCCCCTCATCATGAAGTGCTTTGAGAGGGTGGTCCTTGCTCACCTCAAATCTGGCCTCTCACCCTCTTGCCCTTAACTCGGCTCTCTCCCACCTGGATGAGAGCGACACCCACATGAGAATGCTGTTCATCGACTTCAGCTCAGCATTCAACACCATCATCCCCTCCAAACTCATCCTCAAACTTGGTGACCTTATTGAAACCAATAATCTCAACATTAACCCCTCTGTTTGTAACTGGTTATTGGACTTCCTAAACAACAGACCCCAGTCAGTTAGGTTAGACAATCTTACTAGACAATCTTTACCAGGGTGCCTTTGAAAGCATCCTCACCAACTGCATCACGGTGTTGTATGGCAACTGAACTGTCTCATTACATTACATTACATTACAGTAATTTAGCACACACTTTTATCCAAAGCGACTTACAATAGTGTGTTTCAACAAAGGAAGGAAGTGCATTTAATTTCTAATGATCGATGATCATTAACGAAGGGGGGGTGCGCGACACAAACGCACTTGTGCGTGTCACCATAGCAACGGATATACATGTTGCAGAATCTTCGCCATAACTAACAAACTAAAGATTGTATACATTCATTGAACAAATATTTTTAAACTTAAGTGCATATTTCTCACTCGAAATGTTATCAAACCGTATTTTAGAGTAACCTTAACATGTGTTTGTATCGTGAAGAAAAAAAGTAATAAAAACATACATGCATAAAAGTGCTCCTCCTAGCAAAAACTGTCGAGGTGTCCTTGAGGAAGACCCTAACCCTAACCGCTCCCCGGGCGCTGTATGAATAGCTGCCCACTGCTCCTAATACTAGGATGGGTTAAATGCAGAGAACACGTTTCACTGTATGTCTTCATGTATGTGACCAATAAAGAGGATTCAATCCTCACGATTTGTTGTTGTTTGTTTGTTGAAGTGTTAATTTAGACATGATTTCTGCTGCTCTGTTTGCCGACTGAAACGGGCGTAAACGAACGTACGTACGATTCCTGCCAAACAAAGTGCACTGTTTTTTCATGAATATGCGTTGCTGCAGGTGCTTGCGCAAACGTACTTATAAATAGCTGGCTCTGAAAAAATGTCTGTGGAAATATTTGGAATAACTATGAAAATCGTATACATTCACTGAAGGACGATTGTGACAAATAATGGCCCATTTCTCTTATTTCTCCTTTAACACACAACCTGGCACCAACTGCCCGATTCTCACTTAGCTCGGCCCCCATGGTCCCCACTTGTCCCAGCTTCCCAGACAACTCAACCCAGGTAGTGCCAGAGACATCTAAAACTATACTTCCCTCCTTGGTTGACCCCTGGACCATTTTTGGTCCAGCTGACGCTGTCTTGTCTGTTCCTACCCCAGTTGGACCAGGTCCAATTAACCCCACTATGACCTTCTCTCAGCCTGTGAGGTAATTGTTTGAACCTCCATAATTTAATCCCCTGAAGCGTCTTGTTATCCCCCAGCTCTTGGCGGTCAGAGTAGATTTACGTTCACAACTCACACCGCCAGACGGGGGGAACAATCTGGAGGCCTCTGGGGGTGTGAGTTGGAACGAACCGGTGTGTGGACTCTTTCTGTAACCATACATTATAGTTATCTAACAGTAACACTGTTAATCAGTTTGTGGTCTAGTAAGCTGTTCGATTTCGAGGTAATTTTATTCTTTATTCCTAGAGGGCTGATTGGAATTGTGCAATATTATCCTGCTCAGATTCATTCATGACTTAAGCTTCTCTATGTACTGTGATGGGCATGTCACCGGTATTGTTTTATTATGGCTGTGTAGTGTGTAGTGGATATTTGCAGAGCATCGTAGGAGTTTATCTTCCTCTTTGGGTGGTGGCGCTGTCCTTTTATGCGAGCTGGTTTGCTTTATATTGTTGTTGTAGCCCCTTTTGCCTGTCCGCACTGAATAAGGGTTTGCCGTGATTTTCCCCTGTTTGTTGTGAAATTTCGTGCTGTGAATTGCTATTATAATTGAGAAGCATTTGTTAAGAATCAACCAGTAATATTGACTGTCCACAAACCACACCCTCTGATGGTAGTACTTCCTGGAACCTACTGGTCTTTTAATGATGAATTATTGTATTTTATACTATTAGGAATTCTTAATAAAGCGTATTTGATCATTTTCTAATCGGCCTGTTGTCTGTGGTACTTGGGGATTTGCCAAAGGTGTGTCTTGCAAGAGTCAGAGTGGGGTTTAGCCAAATGTCGCGACATTAGCCCCAACAATTTCTGGCGGTGCGCAACGGAGCCCAGTGGGAAAGTGGTGTCAGTCTTAAAATGCCTTATCAAGTTATACTCTTTACCAGTGGCGTCGCTAGGCTGTTTTATTCGGGGCTAAAGCCCCGGATGTTTTGTAATTAGCCCCGAATGTATATATACATTTTCTGTAAAAAAAAAAAAATAAAATAAAAAAATAAAAAAATTATTTTTTGATTGCATGCTCTCAAAGCTTCTCTTATGCTGTGGTTTCAATGATATTTGAACAGTTAAGAATAACAATGAATTATTATTATTATTATTCTTTTTTAAATCTATTTAAAAAATATTTATACTGTTCTGTAACTATACTGTAACTATACTGTACTGTAACTATAAGTGGTGTATGCTGTAGTGTTGTAGGGGGGCGTGGCGTGAACAACAGTGTTGTTCACGCCACGCCCCCCTCTCCCTGGGCAGCTACATAGCTCAGCTGGTAAAAGTCGGCAGCTCGCAGGGTTCGAATCACGGCTGTGGTGCCATGTATGTCCAAGTGTCCCTGGGCAAGGCACCTAACCCCTAGTTGCTCCAGGGTCACCGTCTATGGCTGACCCCCTTGCCAAGAGCAAGAAAAAATAATTCCAACAATTGACTGAGCAATAACTAACTTTCTCTAATGATTGTAATACATGAATGTATATGCAATAAAATTAACTAAACACAAACCCCAAAATCTGATCTGATTGTAAGTTAAAAACACTATTATCACTATTACACGTTATTTTAATAAATAAATGAAAACATTTTTTTTGCTCCCTCGCTTCACTCGGTCGCATGGATTCGGGAGGGAAGTTACAGCTTTTTTGGAAAAACTTCTCTTTTTTCAGCGTTTCCTGTTTGCATCCCTGCCTCTGGGCTAAGCCCCGGATGTTTTCAAATCCTAAAAACGCCCCTGCTCTTTACACACCGATATGTTCTTGTTGCGGAGAAAGCCTCACACTAACAAATACAAATACATATTTCTCTGTCCATTCACAGTTGACTGTCCATTCAGTCAACTTTAAGTTGATTTAAAGTAGAAAGAGAAATGTTGTTGAACTAACCAGGCACGTGCTAGCAACAACAGGCCCTGAGGAGTGGAGTAGAGCACGTGGAGAGACGTGAGAGTGAAGAACAGCGCATGCATCGTCCAGGACATTTAATATTTTTTTATTACCCAAAGGGCCAGTACAAATGACCTCAATTAAATAGCTCTGCTGTAGTGGTTAAACCTAAAGCCACTGAGGGCTGCAAAGACGGTCACCTAATTAGTGCCTGCCGTCACTGCTGTTGTCTAGTGCAGGGGTTCCCAAACGTTTAAAGGTCTTGCAACCCCTCAAACATTAAACCTCCTGCTGTGTGCCCCCTCTAGCTCTCATCTGATGTTACATATGAAGACAAGACAGTGTTAGGTCCTGTATGTTATGCCACACACGGATTGTTGCGGAACCCCGGGGGAGTACAGACAGTCGGAGGCTAAAGGAGTTCAATAACCCGTAGGCTTCTTTGTTGGATATTGCTCCAATGAATAAACTGATATGAGGTGTGAACAATCAACTATGTGTGTGTTAATTATGGAAGTAATAATACAATGTGTAAAGTGACTTATGCGAGTGTGAAATGGAAATCCAAACAGGGGGTGTTGTAATAATGTGCTGCGGGGAAAAGGCTGAAGTCCAAAACAAACACAAAAATATCCAGGGTAGAAATCAAAGTCGAAAAATCCAACAAAAGAAACAAACAAGCAAAATAGTCCAACGGGGAAAAAAAAACACGGTACGTACACGGGAGATTGCAAAAAGAGGGTCTTCACGGGGAATCAAGGAGGAATCGGCTAGAGAGCCTCAGGTTGTAACAACGGGAAAGTTCTGGCAACGCGTGACAGGGGAGCGGAGTCTAAATAGGGAGCTTGATTGGGAAAAGGGAACAGGTGAGCTGACGTGTCTACGGTCTTCTGTGACGGAGTGTTCTCCTGGGTGTAGTAACCCCCGGTGGACAAGAGGGGGAGGCAGAGGAGCGTGGCTGGAGAGGAGAGTGGTGTGCAACACTGTACCCCCTCACACATTGAACCTCCTGCTGTGTACCCCCTCTACCTCTCATCTGATGTTACATGACAAGACAGTGTTATTAACTGTAGTGTTATTGTTAATAGGTGTGCGTTTATACAACAGGCCACCGTAGTGACGTCACGGCCGGGTACGCTAGAGCAGGCTAGGCTAGGAGCGGAGGGGGCGGCTGTATGTGGAGCTAGCAATAAAAGACACTGGTTCCCAAGAAGACAGGTGCTGTACGCATATGTGTTGATCTCACAAACCTCAATGAGTCAGTGTCCCGGGAAAAGTACACCCTGCCGACAGTGGAGGAAACACTGGGAATGCTGGCTGGAGCCAGAATATTCAGCAAGTTGGACGCAAATATGGGATTTTGGCAATTCCCTCTGACTGAAGATTCGTCAAAGTATACAACCTTCATTACGCCCTTTGGCCGATATTTCTTCAATCGTCTACCTTTCGGTATCGCTTCCGCCCCCGAACACTTCCAAAACAGAATGGTGACTGAGGTCACGGAAGGGCTGGAGGGTGTCGTCTGCCACATGGACGATGTGCTAGTGTGGGGCCGAACACAAGAGGAACATGATGCTCATCTGCCTGTCGTGTTGGGGAGGATCGAGAAGGCCGGAATCACCCTGAACATAGATAAGTGCGACCTGTCAAAAGAAGAGGTGACCTTTCTAGGCCATATCATCTCCACCAGCGGCATTTGCCCCGACCCGAGTAAGACGGAGGCCGTAAGGAGGATGAAGGAGCCGACGAACGTGAGTGAGCTGAGAAGCTTTCTCGGCATGGTAAACCAGCTGGGGAAGTTTATCCCGCAGCTGGCGGAGAGAGACAAGCCTCTGCGAGACCTTCTGTCACCTCAAATCGATCTTCGCACGGCATGGTATTCCGGAGGAACTGGTGACGGACAACGGGCCGCAGTTCTCCGGAATGGCCTTTGCAGCGTTTGCAGCGTCCTACGGGTTTCGCCATGTCACAAGCAGCCCGAGATATCCGCAAAGTAATGGGGAAGCAGAACGTGCGGTCAAGACAGTAAAAGGTTTTCTGAAGAAAGCAGCTGACCCATACCGCGCTCTGCTAGCATACAGGGCCACCCCGTTGCATAACGGATACAGTCCAGCTCAACTTCTGATGGGCAGGAGACTCCGCACGACAGTGCCAACGCTTCCTGCTCTACTGGTCCCTGCTCTTCCTAACAGTGAGGTGGTTGTCTTGAAAGAAGAGGAAAAGAGGATGAGAGATGCGCAAAGCTACAACCGGCGTCATCGTGCACGAAGCCTCGACGGGCTCATTCCCGGAAAGGAAGTGTGGGTCACAGATCAAAGTGCAACTGGAGTTGTGGTCAGCAGCCACTCTACGCCGCATTCATACATTGTGGATGGACCTCATGGGA
Source organism: Muraenolepis orangiensis (assembly GCA_027704905.1). Lineage (NCBI taxonomy): Eukaryota > Metazoa > Chordata > Actinopteri > Gadiformes > Muraenolepididae > Muraenolepis > Muraenolepis orangiensis. The sequence continues at coordinate 16,079,790 of CM051008.1, forward strand.
CAGTAAGGCGAAACCGCCGCCATCTCATCCCCATGGAGTCGTCACCGGCGCGGAGTGGAGGTGGTGTTACTGAGCAACTTCTGGGAGGGAGTTCGACAGAACCTCCAAAGCAGAATGTCCCGCAACCGCCAGCTACTCCCAGAACCAGGTCTGGGAGAGTCGTGGTAAAACCAACGAGGTTGGACCTGTAAGAGACTAAAAAGAAAAAGACATTCCCGTAATAGAAGTTTATTGTAAGTTAAGAAATGTGTTCATGTTCTGATATGTTTGTTTAGTTATGAGGGCTTGTAAAGATGAACGCAGTGTTTAATATAGTCTATGTCTATATAGGGCTTTAGGTAAAAGGGGTTATTTGATCAGTTCAGATAGGAACAGACCTTTTAGATATAGAGGCACTATAATCCTCTAAGGTCTGGTGAATCAATGACAGTCTACTCATTGATTCTAGAAAGGGAGATGTGGTGTTATTGTTAATAGGTGTGCGTTTATACAACAGGCCACCGTAGTGACGTCACGGCCGGGTAGCTAGAGTAAGCTAGGAGCGGAGCGAGACGGCTGTATGTGGAGCTAGCAATAAAAGACACTTACAATCAAACACAGAGGACTCACGTGTATGCTTGTGAAATAACACAACATTAACTATTTAAGGTCCTGTACCCCCTCAAACATTGAACCTCCTGCTGAGTACCCCCTCTAGCTGTCATCTGATGTTACATATGAAGACAAGACAGTGTTATTAACTATTTTGCTCATTATTCAGCCTCATAGAGCCCTGTCATATTTAAAACAATTTGATATGCACATTTGTGATATCATCTCAAACACAATATGAATGAGTTATCTGGAAAGTCCATACATCTCCATAAAGACAAGTCCAAACATTTCACCAGAACAAAGTAACGCTTGACCAGCCTGGCATAGCAAAGTGCTCACAATACGTGCGCCCCCTCTCCGACAACCAACGCCTTTCACCTGAATGAAAGTTCATAGTTAGATTGTGTCTCACCCCAAGCACAATGACGACACCTACTGGACACAAGTGTATACTGCACAAAGCTTCATAAAATGGCTCTTACAGATATAAAAGAATAAGATACCATCAGACCCATAGCCACCACTGCATTGCATCAGAACTACATTACCTAATTACATCACACTGCACCTTTGTATGGATATACATTTCTAATTTGCACTACTGTATATAGGGCCACCTCAATATACTGTTGTTATATGGATAGCCTAGTTTTTTTAAATAATTCATATTTTTCAAAGACATTGTGATTCTGATTCGCTGTGATAAGGCTGGAGTATGAATGTATGTGGTGATGACAGGTGGGCTTTAGTACATGACTGCAGCTGGTAAGGATGCCGTGTCTGGTCAATGAGACCTGTCTCCCTAAACTAATTTGGCCTGTAGAAACAAAGGCAAGACAAACCAATTTTGAACAAAAGTAAAGGCTGCAGTCCATTAACATGATTGAACATTTCAAACATGTTTGATGGTACCAATATTGTGTGTGATGCAACATAAATCATTACAGTAGCCCATGGTTTGATTACAGCAGTGAGATTGCCATCAATGATGCTGCCACATGGATATGCTGTGCATTTGGATATGCTGTGCATTTTCATGTCCCAACATAATTTTACGTTGGTTGTTCAACCTCTCCCTCCCTGAAAAGACTGTGATGCAAGACTACATCACTAAGTCCCTGGAATCGGGAATCATCTGACCTTCTTCTCCGGTGGCAGCGGGTTTTTTTTATTGTTAAGACGAAGGGCGGTGACCTCAGACCTTGCATAGACTTTCGGGCCCTGAATGACATCACGGTAATGAACCGTTACCCCTTAGAGAAGAGAGAAGTGCTTGTTTCACTCCACATCTGTGGAGTTCCTCGGCCCAGAAAAATTTGTGATTAGTATGCTCCCCTGGGAGATCGAGACAGTGGTGAGGACAGCCCAGCGTGACGAACCTGATCTGGGTGGGGGTCCCCCTGGTCGGCTGTACATCCCTGTGTCCGCCTGCTCCCGACAGCTCGGGTGGGTCCTCCCATCTCCTCGGGTGGGTCCTCCCAATAATGAAATGCAACGTATGGTTAGTTAGAATAACAATAAAATGGACGTATTTCCTCCAGCACCCATTTAGTACGCAAATGGGATGCTTGCATATCTTATTTGAATACACTCAAATAATCCACTTAACATTTAAATTGTAGTTTGTCCTGGAACGTTTGTCCTGTTTATCCTGTTTATCTTTTATTAAGCTTCATCAGCTTTACATATGAACAAGATTCTGTAGGCTAACTATTATGCAATTTAGAGTTTTTAGTCTGTTTATCTATGACGATAACAATTACTAGCTGGAAATGTTGAGATAATGTAATCCACAAAAAAACAAATTATTATTATTATTTGAATCCTGAATTACAGACAGAGAGCTGTATATCTAGTAGGGAGGGCATATGAATATTTTTTCATACAGAGTCGGGTAAACTAATGGTCATTTTGTAATGAATGTTAATTTGACGTTAATGGTAATAATTTTGGGCTCAGGGCATTGCAATCTAAATGTCATGCCTCCTGTCTCCTAAAAGGAAAAGCCATGCAAAGATAACATTACATTAGGGGTTCTCAAACGGGGGCCCGCGGACCCCCAAGGGTCCATTACTCCCACTCATGTTTGCTTTGGGCCAATAGAAACTCTGATGTGATTGTGACACATCACGTCTGACTCATTCCCTTAACTCAACAAACCGTTTCTGCTGCTGCGTAGCTCTGCTTATTAGCCATCCTGCTAGCTTGCCAGCTAAATACGGATCAATATTTCAGTCAGTCTAATCAATCCACATCGTCAAGTCACGCTAAGCCGACGACAATTACTTTTTTTTATAACATCTGATTACATGCACCCAGTATATTTAATATAAGGACAAAACGAAATAATGTTTCCGTCGAAAGAGCGAGGAATACTGTAGTGTATTTTTATACACTAAGTATACAACTAAAACACTATCTGTGATACTGTATGCATTATCTGTGATACTGTATGCATTGTAAGGGCCATGTGTATTGAAGTGACCAAAAGGCGCTGCCAGGAAGGCAACCCCCTGGGGTTGCCGGAGATGCGACCAGCCAGGAATGCGACCCCCCTTGGGGGTTTGAGTCGTAAACTTGTGTGTGACAATGAAGACACCGTGACCAACCAGAGCGCTGGTTGTACCTCTCAGACCAATAGTATTAAGTTGATGTTTGTTACTTTGACCACTAGGAGTAGTGGATGTTTTGTGATACTATTGTCTATATAATGTTTGGTAAAGGAGCGCGTCGCCAGTTCTGCGAATTGGCACGGCAGGCTCCATCTCGCTGCAGCAGATGCTTTCATTTGATGCTTTGTTCAATAAACATCTTGAACTTAGTATCCGGACCTCTGAGAAGATTCTTATTCCACCGAGTAGAAATTATACTACAATACATCTGCCAAAAAACCTGTTACGCTGTTATGAATACTTATGTTATGAGCTGGTATGAGTTAAGAGCTTTCTGCCGATGAATTGAATAAGGAGCGAGACGTTCATTATTTGAAAGTTTAAGCACATAGAAGTCAGCCTTAGACTAGTCATTTTAAATGTCTTGGTTTATCGGGCCTATGCCATCTTTTTACTGTTCATAGTCATAGGACTGCGTCTTGTTATTGTTGTTACACAAGACCTAGTCATAGGACTAGGTCTTGTTACTTTTCAGTCATAGGACTATGTCTTGTTACTGTTCATCTTGTTACAGTTCATAGTCATAGGACGGTAATTTTACTGGTCATGTTACAGTTCATAGTCATAGGACTATGGCTTGTAACTGTTCATCTTATTACAGTTCATAGTCATAGGACTATGTCTTGCTACTGTTATATTAGTATATAATATATATATAAATATATAGTATATAAGTGGTTGACTGATTCAATGATGATTCAAATTGAAATCCGTTTGTTACTATAAAACTGGTATTTAGGTTGAAATGCTTTTTAATAACCAAAAGTTCCAATGGCATCTAAGGGTACAAATGGTAGTAAGCATATGTTTAATTGCCGTTGAGATTTTGAGGGAGACACACATATCCTAGGTAATTTCTGACAGCGTCGTGGTCAGATATGAATGAATGTGTTGATAAATAGGCCTACTTTGGAAAGTTAGGCAGAAGTAATTTCAATCGCATGTTAAATAATGTTGATTGTTTTGGTGTAGAGTGTTTGGTGTGTGATGATGTAGGGATATTCTACGATGGGCCCACTGATGTGGTTATGAGAGTCAATCCATTCACACTGAACGCAGCACAATGCATAATGGAAGCAATTGCAGGCAAATGTACTAAAACAATTGATTTTGAGAGATGATAAATGCCTGCAACTTCCTTAAATATTGCTTTCATAACTTAAACAATATTTATTATTAGACTTTTTTATGTACGGCAAATATATAATCTCAAAATGTTGGAGGTAACATGTGCCACCCCCCCTAAACCCATTCCTACTAAAGTGCGTGCCACAATTTAGAAGAACAAGGCTGGCCTCTACAGTGGCCCTGAGAGCCCAATCCACTGAAACTTAAGAAAACACATGCAAATAGACAACACAAGCAAATCAAGGAAGAATAGTGAGGAATCGTCTCTCACGCTCGGGACATACAATGAGGCACACACGCGGCTGGCTGAAAAGTCTTCATTCAGAAACCAAAGAGCCGAAGCCTAGTATGTTTAACATGTAGGGCTATGTCCTACTCTTGCCCTTAGAAGGTGCTCTCAACGTAAAATAACAGGAACACAAATCGTATCATTTGTTATTAAAATGTATAATAAATAAAAGGTGGAAGAAAAACAAATTGTAATAAATATATAACGAAATTTAATACTAAACTGTTTTTATTTTGACTTATAATTCTCAACTTTTTTCTCAGAGAAAGCTTTGTTTGTACGACAAATTGAGTCTAAATTATGTCTAAGTCAGAGTTTCTACAAAAAATATGCGTCATCATAGATTGTACAAAGTAGATTCAGTATTTTTCGGCTTAGTTTTTTGCTTTCCCAAGACGCAAAGTTGCATTTTTCACAGTAAATGACTTTCACTATTGCGTACGTAGAATCGCAAAGGACCATGTGTAGTGCAGATATCATGGACATGACTGAAAGTTATGATAAAGTACAAATTATCAGCATTAAGGTAAAACATCTACATGAACTGGTTGTAACATTAAAATAATGCATTAGTTAATAGCACATTCTTGCACACTTGTAGTAGTTATCTTGCCTACCTAAAAAAAAAGCAGGGTTCTTCTCCCAGCACTAAGAGTCTGATGGGCAGGGGGATCCGCGCACAGCAGGGTCCTCCGCATTAAGAGTCTGATGGGCAGGGGGATCCGCACATAGCAGAGTTCTCCTTCCCAAACAAAGCACACGTATTAGTAATGTCTCTTCATCTCTCAAGTCTAACATACTTCCACAGTTCTTTTCCCACCAAATGGGCCCTCCTGTGAGTGAGGGGCTTCCCTTTTGTCCCCAGCCAATCGAGCCATTGATTGGCTGCAGCTGGGCCTTAGGCTTGATTACAGGAACTCCATATATGGGCATAAGGGTTCCAGCACAGGAAAAGGCACATTTAGTGTATCTGTGGTGCCTTAGCTCTCATCTCATGTGCTTCTTCAGCTGGCTGTCACAGTATGTATTGTTTTAACCTACAAATGAGTAAAACAATGTTTTGAGGCAAACATCTTTTGTTTCCATTCATTAACAAAAGCATGCAACAACATGCATTGAGCAAGTGGTTTTCCTCACATTTTCTAAATGAACATACAGATACACAGACGGTTCTTTAGTTCACGACCACCTCAGGCATCAGTTGTGATCAACACTTCTTGCATTAACAATAGCATGTAACAAAATGAATTGGGCAATTTAAGAACCTCTCACAATCCAAAAAAGATATACACATATGAGAGTGTGTGTGTGTGTGTGTGTGTGTGTGTGTGTGTGTGTGTGTGTGTGTGTGTGTGTGTGTGTGTGTGTGTGTGTGTGTGTGTGTGTGTGTGTTCGATTGGGAGACATTTACTTCACTTCAACAGGAACTAATTTTACATGAAATTGAAAAATAGGTTATTTAGCAAATAGACATGAAACCAAGGACATGAAACCAGGAAATCTATGAAACAAAGCAGACCGATATCTTACAATGTGTACTGCAGCAGTTTGTTACATAATCCACATACTCTGGCAGAGGCTTGGTTCGGTTTAATGGTCATAATCACTCTCTGTATGAACTCCAATGAATACTTCATCACTTGTAGATATTAAGTAAATTCAAGTCAAGTCAATTGTATTTGTATAGCCCTTAATCACAGTTCCAGTCTCAAAGGGCTTCATAGACCACATGTTTACAACACCCACCCCCCAAACCCTAGCCCCCCCTAGGGCAAGAAAAAACTCCCTTAATGATGGAGGAAGACATTTTGAGAAGGAACGCAGAGTGGAAGGGGATCCCTCCTTCCACGGATGGTTCTGGAGTGCAATAAGGAGTGCCATAAGTAACATATATAGTAATGTACAAAGAAAATAATATGCATATAATATACAAAATATACAAATATTGGCTGGCCAGTATCCTTCAGGTGGGGATCACAGCGGTGAAGAACCTCTAGTCTAGTACCTATCGGCAGCAGGGGTAGGCTAGTGCTGGCTAACATGTTGATTTAGCTGTAATGAGAGCTGAGGGCTGTTAAGCTGCAGGTCGTTTTGAGACATCCATCTTTTAATTGCAGTCAGGCAGGATTCAACTTTCTGAATCTGGGAGGAGTCGTTTGACCTGATAGGAATATAGATTTAGGTGCCGTCAGCATAACAGTGTAAACTTATTTCATTACTGCGAATAATATCACCAAGCATGTAGTTTGCAAAGAGCAAAGGACCAAGGACTGACCCTTGGGGAAGACCAAAGCTTAGGTTACAGTGATTCGATTGTGAATCATCACAAAGAACATATTGTGTCCTATTTGTGAGGTAAGATCTGAACCAGAGAAGAGCCAAGCCTTTGATGCCAACATAGTGTGAGAGACGATCAAGGAGGATGCTGTGGTCGATTGTGTCGAAGGCGGCATTCACGATACAAGATACAAGATATTTGTATTGGCCATTTGTAACAAGTACATTGGAATGCTTACTCCCCATTCCCTCCCGCAGTATACATCAAAAATATATACAATAAAAATTAACAAAAAAGAGAAACGCAAAGTGACTGTTAAATGATATGTACATGTGTTGAATGTACAATTTTGTTTTTTACTAAAATCTTTAAAAGCATTTTAAAGTGCCAGTAGTGCAGCAGCATCATGAATACAGTGCAGTAACTGTGATGAGTCCAGAAAGTCCAGTAAAGTTTGTAAATGTAATGTTAAAAGCACTCCTAGCAGTTCAGTAGGCTCACTGCCTGTGGATAAAAACTATCCTTAAACCTGGTAGTCCTTGTACTGATGCTGCACAACCGCGACCAGACGGTAGGGGGGAGAAGAGATGGTGCCCAGGGAGGTTGCAGTCCTTTATGATGGACATGGCCTTCTCCGATATCTGGTCCTACAGATCTCCTCAATGCATGAAAGTGCACACCCAATGATCTCTGCCGTCCTCACGACCCTCTGGATGGCTTTCTTGTCCTGTGCAGTGGTGTTGCCGTACCACATAGTGACGCCACTCATCAAGACGCTCTCTACGGTGCCACGGTATAAGTTCACTAGCCACCAGGGTGGCTAGTGAGGGGGTCCACGCCAGGTCATCGGAAATCTGTAGCCGAAGGAAACGGAAGCAGCTGACGACTTCCACTGGTGTCCCGTCCAGGCTGATGGTGGAGTGGGTGCCCTGGTGGCTCCTGAAGTCCACGGTGAGCTCCTTAGTCTTGCTGACATTCAGTGTGAGGCTGTTGTCCTCACACCATCGCGTCAGCTCGACTACCTCATCTCTGTACTCAGTTTCGTTGCCCTCGCTTATCAGGCCGGTTTTGTCTGCAAACTTGATAATCCGATTATTGCTGTGCGTGGCAGTACAGTCATGTGCGTAAGTGAGTACAGCCAGGGACTGAGGCAGAAGCCTTGGGGCGACACTTGATTAACAGTAAATGAGCAGTGTTGAGAATCCTGAACGTCCGTACACCAGTTGTTGTTCACCAAGCAGCATACGTCCCCACCTTTGTTGACTTGCTATAATCCTATCGAGTAACCTAAAAGTACAAGAAAAGTGCGAAGGTAAACTAAATAAACATGCAAAACAATAAACTCTCCTACAGCTCAAATGTCATCAAATTAATGTTATTGCAATTTATAGCAACTATCCTGCCCTCCTGTAGTCACTATGGCATGGGAGCAGAGACTGTTTTTGAAGCGCTCTGACAAACTGCTGCCATATGGTTTTTCACGTTCGATCGATGTTCGCATTTATTGATCGGTAGAAAACCAACAAAACATGACACGGTTATATAAAGAAAAATAATGTGCGATGGTGACCTGTAACTAAAGAGTGAATCAGCAGCTGCGCGAGTGGTAAAAACTGCATAACCTCCATTTCCACCCTTGATTACCTCCACCTCTTCTTGTAAAGAATAACCCTCCGTCGCCACCCAGAAACCTGACGTTTACCATGAAAGACCAAAAAACAAAGATATGGCTCCTACACAATCCTAAAGCTGATTTCAGCTTGAAACTGTTTCCCCCCATTCTTCTCTATAGTATGCTCTAGTCACTGCAAGGCAATCAAGTCAAGTCAAGTTTATTGTCACTTCACAGTTTATAAAGCAGTGAGTGAAAATCTTATGTGCAATACCCAACGACAGACAGCAGTTTTAAAAAATAAAAATAAAAAAAAGAATAAAATGGAAAAAAACGGAATAGAATAAAATAAGTTAAAAATATATATATGAAAATAAATAAAAATGCAATTAATAAATTGCAATATATCGGCACAGAAAAAGAGCAGTATGTATATATAAATCAATGTAATAAAATATACATTGTTATATGCTATACGCCCTTGTTCAGCAGCCTGACGGCCTGACTGTGGAAGCTATCTCTGAGTCTATTTGTACGGCACTTGCCTGCCTGACGGTAAAAGTGAATACAGTTCGTGGCTGGGGTGGGCAATGTATTTTATGATGTGTTTGGCCTTGGCCACACACCACTGGTTGTATATATCCAGGAGGGAGGGGAGCTCACCTCCAACGATATACTGGGCCGTCCGCACCACCCTTTGAAGCGCTCTGCGCTCGAGTGCAGTGCAGTTCCCGTACCAGGCGGTGATACACCCTGTAAGAACACTCTCGATGGTGCCGGTATAGAATGTTCTCAGGATGCGGGGGCCCATGCCGAATTTCCTCAGATGCCTGAGGAAATACAGGTGTTGTTGGGCCCTTTTCACCACGTGTGTGGTGTGCGTGGACGATGTGAAGTCCTCGGAGATGTGCATGCCGAGGAACTTGAAGCTGCTGACCCTCTCTACTGCAACACCGTCGATGGAGATAGGGCCGTGCTCTCCTCTCTGCTTCCTGTATTCCACGATCAGCTCCTTGGTCTTCTTGATGTTGAGGGTGAGGCTGTTCTCCTGGCACCACTGCTCCAGCGATCTAACCTCCTCCCTGTAGGCTGTCTCGTCGTCGCCGGCGATCAGGCCCATCACTGTTGTGTCGTCAGCAAACTTGATGACGTTGGAGCTGTGCAGCCGTGGGTGTAGAGGGAGTAGAGGAGAGGGCTCAGCACGCATCACTGGGGGGCTCCCATGTTGAGGGTCAGTGGCTCTGAGGTGGTGCTGCCCATCCTCACCACCTGGCGTGACGGTCCGACAGGAGGTCCAGTATCTAGCTGCATGTGGATGGGGGCATGCCTAGACCTCTAAGCTTGGTGTCGAGCTTGGCAGGAACTATCGTGTTGAACGCTGAGCTGTAGTCCACAAACAGCATTTGCACATAACAGTTCTTTCCCTCCAGGTGGGAAAGGGCCCTCCAAGTGTGGAGGGCCATGGCAATTGCGTCGTCCGTGGATTTGTTTTGACGATATGCAAATTGCCATGGGTCCAGCGTGGCAGGTAACACGGAGCAAATAAAGTCCTTGACCAACCTCTCGAAGCATTTGCTGACATTCGAGGGCTACAGGTCTATAGTCATTCAGACATGTTACCTTGGGTTGTTTAGGGACAGGCACGATGGTGGACATCTTGAAGACCGCGGGAATAACAGCCTGGGACAGGGAGAGGTTGAAGATGTCTGCAAAGACTCCTGCCAACTGGTCTGCGCATGCTCTGAGGACACGGCCCGGGATGTCGTTGGGGCCTGCCGCCATACGGATGTTAAACCGCTTGAACGTGCGGCGCACATCCGCCTCCGAGATGTTCAGCAGGCGGGCTGCCGTTCACTTCGAACCGAGCTAAAAAGTATTTAGCTCTCCTGGGAGGGAGGTAGAGGAGTTCTCTACACAACTGGTTCTCCCTCTGAAGTTCGTTATCGTCTGTAGCCCCTGCCACATACCCCTCGCGTCGTAGCTCTCGAATTTCTCCTCCACTCTGTCCTTATACTCCCGCTTGGCAGTGACGATGGTCTTACGGAGGTCGTAGCGGGCTCTCGTATATTCCTCCATATTCCCGGAGCCAAAGGCGGCGTTACGCGTGTGTAGGGCAGCGAGAACATCGCCGTTAATCCACGGTTTCTGGTTGGGGCATATCCGAACCGACTTGGTCGGAACAACGTCATCTATGCACTTCTTGATGAACCCAGTGACCAACGACACGTACTCGTTGATGTTATTGTCCGAGGCAACGCGGAACATGTGCCAGTCAGCGCGATCAAAACAATCCTGCAGCATAGAGTCCGATTGGTCCGACCAGCATTGGACCTCCCTCACAGCGATCAGTTGCTGCTTCAGTCTTTGCCTATAGGCGGGGAGTAGCTGGATAGAGCGGTGGTCTGATTTGCCGAGGAGGGCCTTGTAGCCATCACAGAAGGGGGTGTAGCAGTGGTCGAGGATCCGCTCCCCCCGTGTGTTGCTCGTTATGTGTTGGTAGAACCTTCAGGTTCGTCTTGTTGAAGTCCCCCGCCACGATGAGAGCAGCCTCAGGGTGTGCGGACTCCTGTTCGCTGATAGCCCCATACAGTTCCTTCAGCGCTGTGTCCGTGTTGGCTTGTGGGGGAATATAAACAGCAGTCGCGGTTACCGCTGTAAACTCCCGAGGTAGCCAGTATGGACGGCACATAAGCATCAGGTACTCCAGGTCCGGGGAACAGAAAGACTTGAGGGGATGTACATGACTTTGGTTGCACCAAGATCTGTTTATCATTACCCCCCTCAGCGATCTTTACCGGAGAGAGCCTTTGTTCTGTCCGCCCGGTGAACGGAAAATCCCGTCGGCTCGATAGCTGCGTCGGTAACCCCCTCCGACATCCATGTCTCCGTAAGGCAGATGATACAATTGTCCTTAGTTTCCCGGTGGAATTGAATACGAGCCTGTAGCTCACTTAACTTATTGTCCAGAGACTATACATTAGCCAGTAGAATGGTGGGTAGTGGGGGGCGATCGGATCGGCATCTCAGCCTGACTAGCACGCCGGCTCGCTTCCCTCGCTTCTTCCTGCGACGCTTGCGTGTAATCGTGCCCAAGATGGTTGGAGATAATCCAGCTGTGACTTCGGGCGGGACGTCCGAGTCGAAAGAATGAAAAAACTCCGGTAGGCGGCGAGCGACTGTCGATCTGATTTCCAGAAATGTGCAAAAGTTATAAATTAACGTGCTGCTAACTTCCTGAACAAAGATAGTGGTGATAAAAATAATAAATAACAAAAAACTGCGTCGTCGTGCGACACGGCAGCCATCTCGTACGGTGCCATACTCCTCTGCATGGCTTCCGTAAAGTTCCATCCATCTGCGAGCCACTGAGGACAATGAGTTATCTGATGTTGTTGTCATTTCAGAAGTGAGTTCAAGATGTCTGTGCACACTAATTACACTCATCAGTGTGACGGATCACAGAGAGCTCAACCCTGGTATAAACCTCCAAAGCCTGCATGCAGTTGGACCACAATAGTGCAACCTGTACTTGACATTTGGAGTAAACATGTCTCTTCATAGAATTCGCAAAAATAATTAAATGAAACATATGGTTAGTTAGAATAACAAGCCAATGGACGTATTTCCTCCAGCATCCATTTAATAGGCAAATTGGATGCTTGCATATCTAATTTGAATACACTCAAAAAATCCACTTAACATTTAAATTGCTTCTGTTTTGCCTGTTTACCTATTATTAAGCTTAATCAGCTTTACATATGAACAAGGCTCTGTAGGCTAACTATTATGCAATTTTGAGTTTTTAGTCTGTTTATCTATGACGATAACAATTACTAGCTGGAAAATGTTTATGTATTTACATTATTACCAAATTATTTAAACTTAAACGACATTTAGATATTTATTATCTATTTATAAAGAAGTAAAAACCAGAGATAATGTAATCCACAAAAACAATCTAAAAAATAAATTATTTTAATCCTGAATTACAGACAGACATAGAAGTGATATCCTCAAAGTACACATTATTCCTTTGTTATGAACACATTTACATTCACATTTTCAAACTAAGTTATATTAAACTTTAGGCAGATAAACAGTTGGGAGTAAGGTATAGAGGCAGAGAGAGGAAGACATAGAATAGTAACAGACGACTCTCACTGTCTCATGGTCTAATACTATTTTCTACAGGATGACAGCAGACATGATAAGAAGTTATACTACTATGTTTCTAGTAGGGAGGGCGTATGAAGATTTGGCTCACAACCGAAAGGTCGCTGGTTCGATCCCCCGGCTCCTCCTAGCAAAATCGAGGTGTCCTTGAGCAAGACACCCTAACCCTAACTGCTCCTAACATGCTGGCTGTCTCCTTGCATGGCTGACCCCGCCGTCGGTGTATGAATGTATGAATGTGAGGCATGACTTGTAAACCGCTTTGGATAAAAGCGCTATATAAAAGCCGGCATTATTATTATTCATAAAGAGTTGTGAACACTCATAATTTTGTAATGAATGTTAATTTGACTTAAGTGGTTAATATTTTGGGCTCTGTGCATTGCAATCTAAATGTCGTGCCTCCTGTCTCCAAATAGGAAAAACCATGCAAAGATGACATTACAGTCATTTAGAAGATGCTTTTGTACAAAGCGTCTTACAATTGTGCGTTTAACAAAGGTAAGATAAGAGAACAACTCGTCACCAGAAGTCATAAGAGCCTTTCATTCCTAATAAGTCTCCAAGAACGGAACCAGTGCTCAGGTAAAAGTACAATAAGTTTGCAAACAATAGAACAATATAACTAACGACAGACCTAACAAGCAAACAATCAAGCTGTGCTAAGAGGAAGGACCAGGCTAGAGCTTCCTGACCAGGTGGGGTTTCAGCCTGCGGCGGGGCAGCGACTGACATCATCGCAGAGTTCATTTCACCACTGTGCATAGATGCAAAGATGCATACACACACACACACACACCCACACACACCCAGGCCAAATTCTGACAGCGTCGTGGTCAGAGATGAATGACTGTGTTGGTAATAAAAATACAGTCCTATGACTATAAACTGTAACAAGATGTACAGTAACAAGACATAGTCCTATGACTATGAACTGTAAAAAGACATAGTCCTATAACTATGAAAAGTAACAAGACATAGTCCTATGACTTAAAAGTAACAAGACATAGTCCTATGACTATGCACGGTAAAAAGATGAACAGTCACAACAGTAGCAAGACATAGTCCTAGACTATGAACAGTAAAGACTGGCATAGTCTTAATAAACTCAGACTTAAAATGAGCAGTCTAAGGCTGACTTTCATTAAGTGCTTCAACTTTCAAATAATGAACGTATTGCTCCTTATTCAAATCATTGGCAGAAAGCTCTTATTATTATCATAACTGCGTTACAGAACACATCATAGTAAATAAGCCGTTCCCACCCTTAGACAAGGGGATTTTAGTGGTAATATTAAAATAGGCCTACGTAATTTCTGTGTTCATTCATTATTCTCCATACATATCAAATTAATGTTTCTATTTCTACATGTATTATAAGATGTTTCTTATGAAATAATATAATGCAGGACTATCATAAATGACCAACGTTTGTGATCATAAATCGGAAATGACAAACCAAATTTAATTTAAATTACTTAAAAACGGAGAGATGTCCTTTGAACATATTGAAGAATGAAATACCAGTTATTAAGTTAGTAAGTTAATATGGTCTATGCTCTTTCTCCTCCATAATAGAACCTCTGTCTCTAACCCCTCCCCCCACAGAGGATCTGATCAGGTACCGTCCAGAAACAGATCCTCTACAGCCCAGCTGGTCTGTGGGCCAATCTCACCCAGCAGTCACATCACGCCTGTTGTAGGGGGTTGCACCTATTTGGACGGTGTAACCCAGAGAACAGGTTATGATTGGCCGACCTCCGATAGCCCCGCCCTTGTCGTGTGTTTGTAATACTGTTGTATGTGACACATTCAGAGAGTCATTGAGCAGGATGGAGCTGGTTATCGGAGTATCCTGCCAGAGCTTGTGAATACATGTATTAAAAGGTTTGCGTCTTGGAACTGTGATCTGTTTGGCACAAAGGACCCCGGGACTGAACCATCACTTAAAATCTTCCTCAATAATATCAACATCAGGGAGTTTAAAATTGTGGGTGAGGAATAAAAGTAATTCTCTACATTATTCTTTTGTTATAAAGGAGCTATGGAATGGCTGCCAATTCTTCTAATATCAGGTTGGTCAATTTGTTTTTACGGTATTTTTGGATGTGTATCTGAAAGGTTCAATCGGGCTTTGTTATTATAATTTTGTCATATTTTCAGTGATTTGGAGACTTCCCCATTTCATTTTTAGTGTCATATGCATGCGTTCCTGTTTGTGTGCTGTGTCCATGTCTGTGTTTAAATATGCTCCTATGATTCAACAATGTATTCATGATTAGTATCAAAGAATATGAACGTATATAAAAGTGTGTCTATATATACACATATATATATACTGAATTTATGTGATAAATAATGTGATTATTCACCCTATACCAGGAATGTGTAGCCCATCCTTTTGTGGCAACTACCGCCAACACTGTTTAGTGAAAACTCCTAAACCCTGGAGGGACGCAAAGCGCTACTGCAGACAGAGAGGTTTCGACCTGGCAACCATAGACGACATGGGAGCAATGGAATCCCTGCTTCCCTTGATTCCCAAGGAATCTGATGTGTGGATAGGACTTCGTGGTGGTGGTCCTTTAAGTTGGTATTGGTCCCTGGCAGACACTGATTTCTACCAAGAGGGACAGAGAGATTACAGAAATTTCCAACTTGAGGGCAGCGGGAACAGTGCATATTTCCTCAACGGCCAGTGGACCTCTGTAACTCTAACCGAGCGTATCTATGCGATGTGTTATGACGGTAAGGAAAACATACATACACACATTAACGGGGCGGCAGTATAGCTCAGGAGGTAAAGTGGTCGCCTCACAACCTCCTAGCAAAACCTGTCGAGGTGTCCTTGAGCAAGACACCCTAACCCTAACTGCTCCTGACGTGCCGGCTGTCTCCTCCGTCGGTGGATGAATGGGTGAATGTGATGCTTGACTTCTAAGCGCTTTGGATGGAAAGCACTGCGTCAAAAAGCAGCCATTACCATTGCACACGCACACATGATAAATGGTTAAATATAATATAAAATAAATCTCACATTTATAATGTCCTTTTTTTCAGCCAACAAACGAGGTGAAGACAAATATGTCCTGGTCCGTCAACTAATGACCGGTACTGCAGCGCGGGAGTACTGCAGGGAACACCACACAGACATGGTCGCCATCAGGAACCAAACAGAGAACCAGATCATCCACAAAGTATCCGCTGGCAATAAAGTCTGGATTGGGCTCTTCAGAGATAGTTTCAAGTGGTCAGACAAGCGTTACTCCTCCTTCAGATTCTGGACAGGACAAGGTTACTATACCAATCCTACCACTGCATATTGCACTACTTTGCATGGCGAGAGGGGAGGAAGATGGTCTTCACAGCCATGTACAGAGAGCCGTCAATTCCTCTGTGCCTGTAAGAAACATCAATGGATTATTATTTGTACCATTTAATCCTGTTAAATTCCACCCTTGTAGTCATAAGAAAAGTTATTTGCCACTGTTAGCAGATCATGAAATGCATATTTAGTTTTTATGAGAATGTGTATCCGGTGTGTGTGTGTGTGTGTGTGTGTGTGTGTGTGTGTGTGTGTGTGTGTGTGTGTGTGTGTGTATCAGGTAAGGCAGTAAGGGTGCTGAGAGTGAAGGTGCGCTCAGACTTGCAAAACCTGAATGACCCTGCATCAAAAGCTGCCCTCCTAAAACAAGTGAGTCATTACACGTCATTCTCCCTGTGATCGGGCTGCTGATGTTCCAGAGGATCCAGGAACAATTATGCCTTAAGCTGAAAGTACCCGTGTTCTACATTGCTGCATTGTACAATCCTCTTGCTCCTGCATCACGGACAGAGTGACTCTGGTCTCATCTTTAATAATAAGATACCCACCCCAGTCCTGAGACTCCAATCTAGAACCAGTCTAACTCTCTGCAACCCCTGTTGCATGAGTTATTGAGCAAGGGCCTCACTAACAATAGGCTCCCCACAAAAGAATAATAACAAAGCCAGATTGAACCTTACAGATACACATTTGGTTTCAGACACAACAGTTGCTGGAAGACGCGACTTTGACCAGTGGCCATAAGATGACATGGAGAACAGATCCTGATGGACAGGTCTTCACCAAGGAGCAGTGTCAGGAAGAAGACATAGCATGTGGCTAGGACTGGATTAATGCACAATGTGTACTTTAGTAGATGACAATTTGACATGACACCTATGCCATGACAACTTTATTTTAGTAGCAGATTTCATTGATTGCTGAATTGGAATCGTTGTTCCAAGATAAGAATCCTGTTCATAACTCTGTCTTCATATCTCTAATTAAACTAATAAATATCTTAAATATCTTTCAATAATATGTTAAATGTTACTATATATATAATATGTTGAATTGTGTATTTCATCCAATATTCTTTCCCTGTTGAGCATGACAATGTTGCATATTGTGTGTGTGTGTGTGTGTGTGTGTGTGTGTTTCAGTAGATTGTACTGTGATTGTATTTTACATCAACAGTTTTTCCCAAAGTGACCAAGAAGTATCTTCTAAATACTGCTTGTTACTGTATCCTCTGCTAGCATTCAGCCCTCTAGACCTCCTTGGTTTTACAACGTCTGATAATCTGGAACAATAAAAACCATGGAAATAAATAAACCTGTGACTTATTTTAATTGTATGGCTGTAACGAAAGTCACATTATTAAATAGTTAATACATAATAGATTGATAATAAATAAATTATATAGTTTACTATGTTCCATCCTTAGGACAACCAAATAGGCCACACATCATGCAATGTCAATGTGTAACATGAACATTTGACTTTCAAGAGGATAAGACAAATGATGAAAGCAACGATAAGCACAATGCTGTGTTGAGAACACAGCACCCCCTAACCCCCACACACATCCATGGAGCTGAAGTAGAGCTTACTACCCTAAGTTCCTTGGTGTGTACATCAGTGAGGAGGACTCCAGACCATTGAACTCTTCAGTGAAAGCTGCACCAAAAAGCAACAAGGAAAACCAATTTAGCTGCATGGCTTCCATAAAGTTCCATCCATCTGCGAGCCACTGAGTTATCTGATGTTGTTGCCATTTCAGAAGAGAGTTCAAGATGTCTGTGCACACTAAACACACTCATCAAGAATCAACTGATTACACTCAGCCTTACTAGCTATGACAGACCCTCCGAGGGCGTCAGTGTGACGGATCACAGAGAGCCCAAACCCTGGTACAAACCTCCACAGCCTGCATGCACTTGGACCACAATAGTGCAACCTGTACTTGACATTTGGAGTAAACATATGTCTCCTCATAGAATTCGCAAAAATAATGAAATGTTTGTTAGAATAACAAGCAAATGGACGTATTTTCCCCAGCATCCATTTAGTAGGCAAATTGGATGCTTGCATATCTAATTTGAATACACTCAAATAATTCAATTAACATTTTAATTGCTCCTGTTTTGCCTGTTTACCAATTATTAAGCTTAATCAGCTTTACATATGAACAAGGCTCTGTAGGCTAACTATTATGCAATTTTGAGTTTTTAGTCTGTTTATCTATGACGATAACAATTACTAGCTGGAAAATGTTCATGTATTAACATTATTACCTTATACATTATTAGGACTGCGTCTTGTTATCGTTGTTACTCTTCATCTTGTTACTGTGCCTAGTCATAGGACTAGGTCTTGTAACTTTTCAGTCATAGGACTATGTCTTGTTACCGTTCATCTTGTTACAGTTCATAGTCATAGGACGGTAATTTTACTGGTCATGTTACAGTTCATAGTCATAGGACTATGGCTTGTATCTGTTCATAGTCATAGGACTATGGCTTTTAACTGTTCATCTTATTACAGTTCATAGTCATAGGACTATGGCTTGTAACTGTTCATCTTGTTACAGTTCGTAGTCATATGACGATGTCATGCTACTGTTATATTAGTATATAATATATCTATATAAATATACAATATATATATAGAAATATACAAAGTATATAAGTGGTTGATTGATTCAAAGATGATTCAAATTGAAATGTGTTTGTTACTATACAACTGGTATTTAGGTTGAAATGTTTATTAATAACCAAAAGTTCCAATGGCATCTAAGGGTACAAATGGAAGTAAGCATATGTTTAATTGCCGTTGAGATTTTGAGGGGGACACACACTCATCCTAGCTAATTTCTGACAGCGTCGTGGTCAGAGATGAATGAATGTGTTGGTAAATAGGACTACTTTGGAAAGTTAGGCAGAAGTCATTTCAATCGCATGTAAAATAATGTTGATTGTTTTGGTGTAGATCATAGTGTTTGGTGTGTGATGATGAAGGGATATTCTACGATGGGCAAACTGATGTGGTTATGAGAGTCAATCCATTCACACTGAACGCAGCATAATGCATAATGGAAGCAATTGCAGGCAAATGTACTAAAACTATTGATTTTGAGAGATGAGATGAGAAATGCCTGCAACCTCCTTAAATATTGCTTTCATAACTTAAACAATATTTATTATTAGACTTTTTTTATATATAATATATAATATAGAAAATTATATATAATTTTCAAATATATAATCAAAATGTTGGAGGTAACGTGCCACCCCCCACCCCACCCCCCCTAAACCCATTCCTACTAAAGTGCCACAACTTAGAAGAACAAGGCTGGCCTCTACGGTGGCCCTGAGAGCCCAGTCCACTGGAACTTAAGAAAACACATGCAAATAGACAACACAAGCAAATCAAGGAGAAATAGTGAGGAATCGTCTCTCACGCTCGGGTTCGGGACTCGCAATGAAGCACACCGCGGCTGGCTGAAGAGTCTTCATTCAGAAACCAAAGAGCTGAAGCCTTTTAACATATAGGGCTATGTGCTACTCTTGCCCTTAGAAGGTGCTCTCAACGTAAAATAACAGAAACACAAAGCGTGTCATTTGTTATTAAAATGTATAATAAATAAAAGGTGGAAGAAATACAAATTGTAATAAATATCTAACGAAATTTAATACTAAACTGTTTTTATTTTGGCTGTGTTATAATTCTCAACTTTTTTCTCAGAGAAAGCTTTGTTTGTGTTTGTTTGTTGTACAACAAATTGAGTCTAAATGATGTCTAAGTAAAAGAGTTTCTAAAGGTCATCAAAAAAGGTCATCATAGATCAGGGGTGGCCAACCCGCGGCTCTCGAGCCGCATGCGGCTCTTTGCCCAGTTTCATGCGGCTCTTCAGTTCATATCGAATTGTATTTGTGTGTGAGTGTGTACGTGTGTGCAGTGGCGTAGCGCCAAATACCGCCCCCCCCCCCGCGAGCAAAATCCCGGGGGAAAATATTGCGATCTGCGACGAACGTTGAGGGGGGGGGGTGCTACTGCCTACTGCCCGATCTGCGACGATCGTTGACGGGGGGGGGGGTGCTACTACCACCCACAAGCCCCGCAGTGGGTGCCTTGCGGGCCCCTCCCCTACGCCTGTGTGAGTGGTGTCAGTATGAGAGCATGACAGCGCGTCTAATTGTGTTGCGGCCCAAGAGCCTATCACAAAAATGCCTGCGATGCAGTGAACCAATCACCTTCAAGGGGGGAAAACCCTATCGTTGAGTAAGCACTATCTGAGTTGACCATCTGAGTTCGATCCTAAAATGGCACAGCTAAGCGAAAATATGAAGACGAACATAGGACGTTTTTAGTAGAGTGGGAGAGTTCATATGTTTTATATATTTTATATTTTTTTTATAGAACGCAATTGCAAAAAGCAGACGCAGTTTTTCCAAAAAAGCACTCGGAGACCGTAACGCTTGCATCATATCAAGTTGCTTGGAACATAGCACGAGCTAAGAAGCCATACAATGAAGGGGAGTTTGTTAAAAAATGCCTCAGTGACGTGGTTGAAATCTTGTTTCCAGAAAACCAAAAAAAGCGGTATCAGACCCGCCACACTGTTGAACACAGAATATCGGACATTAACGCCGCCATTGAAGCGCAGTTACACTCTGATCTTCAAACATGCGAGTATTTCAGTGTAGCATTGGATGAGTCTTGTGACATACAAGACAAGCCTCAGCTGGCAATATTTGCACGATCGGTGTCAAACGATTGTGTTCTAAAAGAAGAACTCCTTGATATTGTGCCATTAAAAGACAGAACCCGCGGCATCGATGTGAAAGGAGCAATGATGAATGTATTTGTGAAACCAAATGTGCCCAAACTGAAATTAACTGCAATAGCCACGGATGGAGCACCATCTGTGGTCGGATCTGTGAACGGGCTTGGACACTGTAAAACTCGATAAGTTAATATAACTCAAAAAATTCATAGAAACTGATTACATCAAAAATTTTAAGTTACATTTACTCATTTTATTAAGTTAAATAAACTCAATATTTCTATTTTTACAGTACTAATAAAAATCTAGTATTGACAACTCTAAAATGTTTGTTACATGTACTCATTTTATTAAGTTAAATAAACTCAATATTTCTATTGTTACAGTACTAATAAAAATCTAGTATTGACAACTCTAAAACGTTTGTTACATGTACTCATTTAATTAAGTTAAATAAACTCCATCCATCTTCTCCCGCTTATCCGAAATCAGGTCGCGGAGGTAGCAGCTTCAGCAGGGGACTCCAAACTTCCCTCTCCCTGGCAACATCGACTAGCTCTGACTGGGCGATCCCGAGGCGTTCCCAGGCCAGTGTGGAGATGTAATCACCCCACCTGTACCTCGGTCTGCCCCGTGGTCTCTTCCCAGTTGGATGTGCCTGGAAAACCTCCCTCGGGAGGCGACCAGGAAGCATCCTTACTAGATGCCCGAACCACCTCAACTGGCTCCTTTCTACGCGAAGGAGCAGCGGCTCTACTCCGAGTCTCTCACGAGTGACTGAGCTTCTCACCCTATTCCTCAGGGAGATACCAGCCACCCTCCTGAGGAAACTCATTTCGGCCGCTTGTATTCGCGATCTCGTCCTTTCGGTCATTACCCATTGCTCATGGCCATAGGTGAGGGTAGGAACGAAGACTGATCGGTAGATCGAGAGCTTTGCCTTCTGGCTCAGCTCTCTTTTGGTTACAACGGTGCGCCAAAGTGCACCCAATACCGCTCCCGCTGCACCTATTCTCCTGTCAATCTCACGCTCCATCCTCCCCTCACTCGAGAACAAGACCCCGAGATACTTGAACTCCTTCACTTGGGATAAGGACTCCCTCCCTACTTGGAGTAGACAATCCACCGGTTTCCTGCTAAGAACCATGGCCTCAGATTTGGAGGTGCTGATCCTCATCCCAGCCGCTTCACATTCTGCTGCAAACCGATCCAGTGAGTGCTGAAGGTCACATACTGATGACGCAAACAGGACCACATCATCTGCAAACAGCAGCGATTCAATCCTGAGCCCACCATACTGAAACCCCTCCCCTCCATGACTACGCCTTGAAATCCTGTCCATGAAAATCACAAACAGGATGGGTGACAAAGCGCAGCCCTGGCGGAGGCCAACACCCACTGAGAACAGGCCTGACTTTGTACCGAGAATCCGGACACAGCTCTTGCTTTGGGAGTAGATAGATTGGATGGCCCTCAACAGTGACCCCCGCACCCCATACTCCCGCAGCACCCCCCACAGTATTTCCCGAGGGACCCGATCATATGCCTTCTCCAAATCTACAAAACACATGTAGACTGGATGGGCATACTCCCAAGCCCCCTCCAGGATCCTTGCAAGAGTGAAAAGCTGGTCCGTTGTTCCATGACCAGGGCGGAATCCGCATTGTTCCTCTTCAATCTGAGGTTCGACTATCGGCCGAACCCTCCTTTCCAGCACCTTGGAGTAGACTTTCCCAGGGAGGCTGAGTAATGTGATACCCCTGTAATTGGCACACACCCTCTGGTCACCCTTTTTGAACAGGGGTACCACCACCCCCGTTTGCCACTCCTCAGGCACTGTCCCAGACTTCCACGCAATGTTGAAAAGACGTGTCATCAATGACAGCCCCTCAACACCCAGAGCCTTTAGCATTTCTGGACGGATCTCATCAACCCCTGGGGCTTTGCCACTGCGGAGATGTTTGACTACCGCAGTGACTTCCTCCAGGGAGATTGATGTTTGCCGTCCTTCATCCTCCAGCTCTGTCTCTACCATTGAGGGTGTAGTTGGGTTAAGAAGTTCCTCAAAGTGTTCTTTCCACCGCCCGATCACCTCCTCAGTTGAGGTCAGCAATGTCCCACCCTTACTGTACACAGCTTGGATGGACCCACGCTTCCCCCTCCTGAGGCGCCGGATTGTTTGCCAGAAACGCTTTGGTGCCGACTGAAAGTCCTTCTCCATGGCTTCTCCGAATTCCTCCCACACCCGCTGCTTTGCCTCCGCTACAGCCGAGGCTGCCGTCCTCTTGGCCTGTCGATACCTCGCAACTGAGTCCGGAGTCTCACAGGCTAACATAGCCCGGAAGGCCTCCTTCAGCCGGACGGCTTCCCTGACCACCTGTGTCCACCACGAAGTCCGAGGGTTGCCGCCCCTTGAGGCACCAATGACCTTGAGGCCACAACTCTCAACCGCAGCTTCGGCAATAGAAGCTTTGAACAATGACCACTCTGGCTCAATGCCCCCAGCCTCCACAGAGATGCCCGAAAAATTCCGCCAGAGGTGTGAGTTGAAGGTCTCCCGGACAGGGGCATCCACCAGATGTTCCCAGTTCACCCGCACTACACGTTTGGGCTTACCAGGTCTGTCCAGAGGCTTCCCCCGCCATCTTACCCAACTCACCACCAGATGGTGATCGGTTGACAGCTCTGCCCCTCTCTTCACCCGAGTGTCCAAAACATGCGGCCTCAGGCCAGATGATACGATAACAAAATCGATCATTGACCTTCGGCCTAAGGTGCTCTGGTACCATGTACACTTATGAGCATCCTTATGTTTGAACATGGTGTTTGTTATGGCCAATCCATGACTAGCACAGAAATCCAATAACAAAACCCCACTCCGGTTCAGATCAGGTAGGCCGTTCATCCCCAACACGCCCCTCCAAGTTTCCCCATCGTTACCCATGTGTGCGTTGAAGTCTCCCAGGAGGACTATAGAGTCCCCTTCAGGAGCCCCATGCAGGACTCCATCCAGGGTGTGCAAGAAGGCGGGATATTCCGAACTGTTGTTTGGTGCATAGGCACAACAACAGTCAGAGTTTTCCCTCCCATGACCCTAAGGCGTAGAGAGGCGACCCTCTCGTCCACCGGGGTAAACTCCAACAAAGCGGCACTCAGCCGGGGACTTGTGAGTATCCCCACACCCGCCCGGCGCCTCACACCCTGAGCAACTCCAGAGAAGGAAAGAGTCCAACCCCTATCCAGGAGTTTAGTTCCAGAGCCAGTGCTGTGCGTAGAGGTAAGCCCCACCAGATCTAATTGGTAGCGCTCCACCTCCCGCACAAGCTCAGGCTCCTTCCCCCCCAGAGAAGTGACATTCCACGTCCCCAAAGCCAGTCTCTGTTGGCTGGGTTTGGTCCGTCGATGCCCCCTGCCTTCACTGCCGCCTAACTGGCAGTGCACCCGACCCCAGTGGTTCTTCCCGTAGGTGGTGGGTCCGCGGGAAGCTAAATATTAATTTATTATTATTTATTAATTAAATAAACTCAATATTTCTATTTTTACAGTACTAATATAAATCTAGTATGGACAACTCTAAAACATATGTTACCTTTAACATAAAATAAATGTATCTAAGTTAATTTAAGTTCAATAACGCTTTATACTTAATTAACCATGTTCACAAAACTAACATACAATAATCAGCAACATAAGAAGGATGGCACTGGAGCACTTATGACTGTAAATGCCTTTTTATTGAAGGTACAAAGTACTTAGTAGAAAATTACTTTTGAACAGTAACAATGAGAACGCTTTCAAAAACCATCAATAAGATGTTTTCAAAAAATAAAAAATGGAATTATCTCCAAGATCAGTGCAAAAAAGTGAATGTAGTGCAATTGTAGGATATCAATTAAACGTGCAACCTCTACAATTTCAAAAAAGAAAAACACAGTATGTTCTCTGGGCAGAAGAACGTGGCGTTGATCAAGGAGGAGCCCAACTGGTACAAGGTTTGGTTCTTGGCAAATATGCCATACAGTTTACACATCCACATAGTACTTGTACATATCAGAACATTACTTTTGAACAGTAACACTTAACATCAAATAAGAACAGAAAAAACCATCACTAAGATGTTTTAAAAAAATAGAAAATCTCAACATCTAAGATGTTTTCAGGAGAGAAAAAACTCAAAACACATCACTAAGATGTTTTCAAAATATATAAAAAAGGAAAACGCCTTTAATTTTTCAGTGCAAAAAAGTAACTGTAGTGCAAATGAAGGATATCAATAAAGGTGCAACCGCTCTACCATTTCAAAAAAGAAAAACGTAAAAAAAAAAAAAAAACACCCTTCACTTCTCTGTGCAAAAAGAAAGAAAAGAAACACTGATTACTCTACTGCCAAAAGGTCATTTTTAAGGCTCAACACCCTGGGCTTCAGCTTCCCATCATCCAGGCCCATCAACACTTTCTGGGTAAAGTCAAATGTATTGGCCAACTCTTTTGGGTAGCTTAGATGCAGTGCATAAATCTGTGCAAAAAGCATGACAAACGCTTCAGCGTATGTGGGGAAATCAATGACTAGGTTACCCTCAAGCACGACTGCAATCTTCTCTGGGCAGAAGAACGTGGCATCTGTTGGATTGGCGTTGATCAAGAGGAGCCCAACTGGTACGTTGTCAATGTTTGGTTCATCAGACGCCTAACAACGAACAGGAGAAATTTGAAATTAAAACATCTCTTTTAAAATCCTTTCCAAAATTAAGACCCAAGCCATCCTTTGAGAATGTACCGTAAACTGACTGAAAAACTTCACTTCAAGTTCTAAGACATCCATGACTGGACAGCATATTCAACACATGCTTGTTTTCTGATTAGAGTCTATCCTCTATGATGACTCAAATGTAATTTAATATTGAAACTAATATTATTGAGTCTCTGGATTACAGTAACAAAGAAAACTATTTGACCAAAGTAGATAATTTGACTTACATCCCACTTCTTCAGAAAGCTGGAGTCATCTTCATGCAGATATGCAGGGAGAGCACGGAGGATTGCAGCACGTCTGGCATGGACATCAACTTGTTCCTTTAGTTAGAGAACACATTGTCACTGTCGGGCAGAAACCTTGTATCTCCATATTTCAACTTTTCATATTTTTGGGTCACTTAATGCTCTACTTCGTCGTACAAGAATGTCAAGCAAAAGTAGTTACAATAGCTGATCTACAAGCTCTCAACGCATCAATGCGTTGTGAGCTTGTCGATCAGCTATTGTAACTACTTTTGCTATTTTCACTATTTCTGACCATCTTTTTACATTTCCTGAAAATTAACGGTTTTAGATATACAAGGTTTCTGCCCAGCAGTGGCGATATTCTTGTTTTACTACATCAACAGTATAGCAGAACATTAAAATAGCACGCCATCCCATGTCTTTAGAGAAGTTCTACCAAATAAACCACTACTGAAGCATCATTATCAAGCACAAAGACACAGTTCGGTTCTTACCAGCTGCGCCAGAATGGCAGGTATCGTTTTCACCTTATGTGTAACATTGTAACATGTAACATTTTGTGACTGCATTTTGCAGGGTTGTGACACAGGGTTGTGTTTACAACAGACCTATATAAACACCTGACAAAGTACTGAAAACTGCTTGGTAGTTCCTGTTATAATGGGTGTCTCCAGGACCACAGTTTTGCCGTGATGACACACACAAACACACATGGTGAAAACATTACCTGGCACGCCAGGCTACTAAAAACAGAACTATCCGTTTTAACAACTTACCTGGAGGTCATAAGTCGTGAAGATCTGACTGAGGGCTTCAGAAACTTTCCCTGTTCGTGCAGCTTTCTTCCTGAACAGGCTCTGAAGACGAGGGGTATGACGGTCCAACTCGGCATAAAAGTGGTTCTTCAGGTTGATGTTCGAGATTCTGTGGAACTCTGCAGAGATCTGCAGAGGAAACCATGCAAGGCACCAACGTGCTCATCAGGAGCAGTTAGGGGTTAAAAGTCTTACTCCTTGCCAGGAGGAGCTGGGGATCAAACCGGTAACCTTTGGATTCAGACGGACACTCTACCTCCTGAGCCACTACTGCTGTAAAACTGTCATCAACAAAAATATGTTTTTACCTGTGACTCCAGTTTGAGGGCAGGCCAGCGCTCCAGGATCTCACTCACAGGTTGGCCATCACTGATGACTTCTTTGCGCCGCAGGGCCAAGGTGGTCTGCATTAACTTTCCAATCAGGGGAAGGTTCTTGTCAGTCTTCTTCACTTCATCTATAATCTGGAGTCTCTGTCGCTCAAGGCTTGCAGCATCTTCACCCCTTGGGAAGTTGGGGAGGAAATTCAACTCTTCCCTATGTGGCCTTTTGATGTTACTGTGGGGAGATTCTTTGTCTGGGTTGTTTCTGCTTCTTTTCCCTGAATTGACAGCTACCTCTTCATATCCTGCACGACTCAACTTAGTGCGGTAGTTCCACTTCAGACTATTTTTCCAACCATAGCATCCTGTCTGAGATCCTGGCTCTTTCAGACAAGGATGCTTGGTGACAAGTGCTTCTGCTACCACTGAAACATCCTTATCACTGGGGTATGCTTTGAAGCTATCCATGAGGGAAGCAAGGGTCTCTAGAATGTTATGCTTCTGTCCCCTAGATAACTTCTGAGTTTTCCCTGTTTTCTCACATGCTGCATTTCCTTGAGTAAGGACGTATTCTACCTCATATGAGAAGGTGGGCACTTCAAAAACAGCAGGGCATCTGGGCCTGTCTACATTCATGGGAATGGCATGAGGCAATATTATTGTGTTATCTGATGCTTGTGAGCTGGCACTCTCAGATCTAATCACTTTCAGCACAGCTTTCTGTGGAAGTTCCTCAATGTCAAAAAGGGAAGCTAACTGCCCATCGAAATCTGGATCTTCGTATGATAGGCTAAAGTCAAAGTCTAGCTTAAACTTTTATCCTACTTTTTAGCTCATCCACAGATTGTGGGCGTGAAGACAGTGTCATCTTCCTGACAATGTCTGTGGAAGTATGGACATGAAGTAGGAAGTTTTGAGCTGCGGGAGCTGCCATTTCCTATTATAAAGAAAAGGAAGAATTTCTTAATGATAACCATTCAGTTGGTCAACACATAATCAGGATATTGCGCTAAAGAAATGCCAGCAATTTCCTTAACATTTTTGAATGAAAAACGTTGTTCTTGATTGAATATGATGAACCTTAAATTACTGCTGTTTGCAAAAAAATTAATCTGCTCAGTCAATCTTTACAGGCCTGTTGTGGTGGGCAGTGTCACTGATTGCACTCATTTTCAGCAACGGCCTGATTATTTTCTCCACCGTTTCAAGGGATTGTATTGGCCTACTTCTCAAAACATTTTAACCACTTAAACCCTATATACTTTTTTGTATCCCCCAGGGCTCTGTACTAACTAGGTCGACTAGTATTTCCCTCTACATCAAATCTGTCGGAAATAGCCGATCTACAAGCTCACAACACGTCGCAACGTGTTGTGAGCTTGTAGATCGGCTATTTCCTCGGCTAGTTCACCCCAGAATATGGACACTAGGGTTCAAGTGGTTAGTCCTGCAAGTCTCTGATCAAAATAAATCTTTTCTGCGTTAACATGCCCATCAATACTGTACGCTGGGAGAGGTAATGTGTCATTTAAATCTGACAGTTGATGCACAGAGATGTGGCCTGTAGAGGTCAGCTCAAATGATCTGAAATGCTCACTGTACCAGCACTCGTAGTTACTGCAAAGAAAGGAAACAGAGTTGTTCACAAGCAGAACCTGATCAATTCTGCTGAAGTTTGGAAGTCCTCCACTGTGGCCTACAGAAACAAACATCCCATTTGCAAACTCTGTGCCCTTTATGGAGATCTTTGATGTGCTGTATCTGATTTGGCTGTCTGTCTTTGTCTCAATTAAGTCTTTGGCCACTTGCGGGAGTGTGGTGACTTGGACAGAGCTGAGACTTGAGGCTTGTGTGTGGGCTTTGAAAAATGATGGTGCACTGAGGTGATACGCCATCATATATTGATGCCTGGTTGCAAGAGTTTTCAAGACATTCTTGAAATTCTGTGTGTCATGTACAACCCTTTTGAAAAAGCTATGCTTACCCTCAAACCTCATGGTCCATAGATGAACAAGAGGCCCAAATCGCTTTGTCAGTTCTGGGTAGTGCTCAATGTAATGATGTTTGGGTCGGAGCCTAAAGTCAGGAAACATAGCTTTAAGACCCTGTCTGTGATCACTTATTTTAGTCTGCATGTACTGGATGGACTCATCTGTGAAAGATGGGGAAAGCGCCATCTGCACAATTTCTTTCAGGTCCATCAGTATGGCCCATGTGTCATCTCCTTCAGGAACGTTACTCCCTACCATAAGAGGAAACAACCTGATTAGAGTGGAATTTTCATGCCCATTTCCACCAATGCTTTTTTTCTTTGCAAAATTCTTTGAGATTGGTTTTGGTTGATCAAGCTTATCAGAGTGCTGATATGGAAATGTGTTAATCTTTGTGTTTAGATATTCAAGAGTGAAATACTTCTGAGGAATCATCTCACTGATGCACAAGAGGCCGACTCAACTGCCACAAGACCCTCAGAAAGGTCCTGAAGTATATCAGGCGGGAAACCATCAACAGGATGAAAATGCTGCAATGTAGTGAGAACACACTCACCCTTGACACCTAAATATGCATTTTCTCCTTGCACAGCATTCTGCACATGAAGATCATGGCAGGCCCTCGTTCTCATGCTAAACTCTCCTTCAGAAACTTCTCTGGACTGCATCTCATCTGAAGTACAGCAACAAAATCTGCAGATACGTTTCTGCTGAAAGACGGCACAAAACCTGCAAGACCATGGGCACCCAAATGATCCGCTGCAACACACATGACCATGACACATGACAGCCTTTTACACATTGTCCCAGAGACTCAATAAAAACACCATCCTGCTCAAGTGTTTGCAAATCTTTCAACAAAGGTGAAAGAACACTTTCATAACCACAACTCTGCAGATCAGGTACTTTGCACAGCAGTCCTAGCTGTATGACATGAAGGCTGGACCGATACATACTGGGTATATTAGCTAACAACCAGTATACTGCACAAAGCTTGTGGATCTTTCTAGATGTGCCTAAAGGATTAGCTATTTCAATATCATCCACGTACAAAATCAGTGACAACTTCAGATCTCCTGTTTTTGACAAACGGATTGTCTTTGAAATATGACGCAATAAAAACAAAGAAAATAAAAACGCAATTAATAAAACGCAATATATCGGCACAGAAAAAGAGCAATATGTATATATAAATCATTGTAATAAAATATACATTGTTATATGCTATAAGCCCTTGTTCAGCAGCCTGATGGCCTGTGGAAACTATCTCTGAGTCTATTTGTACGGCACTTGATACTGCGGTATCGCCAGCCTGACGGTGTGAATACAGTTTGTGGCTGGGGTGGGCATTGTCTTTTATGATGTGTTTGGCCTTGGCCACGCACCGCTGGTTGTATATATCCAGGAGGGAGGGGAGCTCACCTCCAACGATATACTGGGCCGTCCGCACCACCCTTTGAAGCGCTCTGTGCTCGAGTGCGGTGCAGTCCCGTACCAAGAACACTCTCGATGGTGCCGTTATAGAATGTTCTCAGGATGCGGGGGCCCATGCTGAATTTCTTCAGACGCCTGAGGAAATACAGGCGTTGTTGGGCCCTTTTCACCACATGTGCGGTGTGCATGGACCATGTGAGGTCCTCGGAGATGTGCACGCCGAGGAACTTGACGCTGCTGACACTCTCTACTGCAACACCGTCGATGGAGATAGGGCCGTGCTCTCCTCTCTGCTTCCTGTAGTCCACGATCAGCTCCTTGGTCTTCTTGACGTTGAGGGCGAGGCTGTTCTCCTGGCACCACTGCTCCAGCGATCCGACCTCCTCCCTGTAGGCTGTCTCGTCGTCGCCGGCGATCAGGCCCATCACTCGTGCCCATCACTGTGTCATCAGCAAACTTGACGATGACGTTGGAGCTGTGCATAGCCATGCAGTCGTGGGTGTAGAGGAGAGGGCTCAGCACACATCCCTGGGGGGCTCCCGTGTTGAGTGTCAGTGGCTCTGAGGTGGTGCTGCCCATCCTCACCACCTGGCGGCGGTCCGACAGGAGGTCCAGTATCCACTGCACGGGAGGGGCACCTAGACCTCTAAGCTTGGTGTCGAGCTTGGCAGGAACTATTGTGTTGAACGCTGAGCTGTAGTCCACAAACAGCATTCGCACATAACCGTTATTTCCCTCCAGGTGGGAAAGGGCAGTGTGGAGGGCCATGGCAATTGCGTCGTCCGAGGATCTATTTTGACGATATGCTAATTGCCATGGGTCCAGCGTGGTAGGTAACATGGAGCAAATAAAGTCCTTGACCAAACTCTCGAAGCATTTGCTGACAATCGAGGTGAGGCCTACAGGTCTATAGTCATTCAGGCATGTTACCTTGGGTTGTTTAGGGACAGGCACGATGGTGGACATCTTGAAGACCGCGGGGAGAACAGCCTGTGACAGGGAGAGGTTGAAGATGTCTGCAAAGACTCCTGCCATCTGGTCTGCGCATGTTCTGAGGACGTAGCCCGGGATGTCGTCCGGGCCTGCCGCCTTACGGATGTTCAGCCGCTTGAAGGTGTGGCGTACATCCGCCTCCGAGATGCTCAGCAGGCTGGTCTCCTCAGGCGGCACTGGCTTCGGCGGGCTGCCGTTTACGTCGAACCGAGCAAAAAAAGTATTTAGCTCTCCTGGGAGGGAGGTAGAGGAGTCCTCTACACAACTGGTTCTCCCTCTGAAGTTCGTTATCGTCTGCAGCCCCTGCCACATACCCCTCGAATCGTGGTTCTTGAATTTATCTTCCACTCTGTCCTTAACGTGTGTAGGGCAGCGCGAACATCGCCGTTAATCCACGGTTTCTGGTTCGGATATATCGATCGAACCGTCATCTATGCACTTCTTGATGAACTAGGTGACCGACGACGCGTACTCGTTGATGTTATTGTCCGAGGCAATGCAGAACATGTGCCAGTCAGCGCAATCAAAACAATCCTGCAGCATAGAGTCCGATTGGTCCGACCAGCATTGGACCTCCCTCACAGTGATCGGTTGCTGCTTCAGTCTCTGCCTATAGGCGGGGAGTAGCTGGATAGAGCGGTGGTCTGATTTGCCAAACGGTGGGCGGAGGAGGGCCTTGTAGCCATCACGGAAGGGGGTGTAGCAGTGGTCGAGGATCCGCTCACCCCGTGTGTTGCTCGTTATGCGTTGGTAGAACTTCGGGAGAACCTTCTTCAGGTTTGCCTTGTTGAAGTCGCCCGCCACGATGAGAGCAGCCTCAGGGTGTGCCGATTCCTGTTAGCTGATAGTCCAGCGCTGTGTCCGTGTTGGCTTGTGGGGGAATGTAAACAGCGGTCACGGTTACCGCTGTAAACTCCCGAGGTAGCCAGTATGGACGGCACATAAGCATCAGGTACTCCAGGTCCGGGGAACAGAAAGACTTGAGGGGATGTACAAGACTTTGGTTGCACCAAGATCTGTTTATCATGAGACATACCCCCCCTCCGCGATCTTTACCGGAGAGAGCCTTTGTTCTGTCCGCCCGGTGAACGGAAAATCCCGTCGGCTCGATAGCTACGTCGGTAACCCCCTCCGACATCCGTGTCTCCGTAAGGCAGATGATACAATTGTCCTTAGTTTCCCGGTGGAATACGAGCCTGTAGCTCACTTAACTTATTGTCCAGAGACTGTACATTAGCCAGTAGAATGGTGGGTAGTGGGGGGCGATCGGATCGACATCTCAGCCTGACTAGCACGCCGGCTGGCTTCCCTCGCTTCTTCCTGCGACGCTTGCATGTAATCGTGCCCAAGATGGTTGGAGATAATCCAGCTGTGACTTCGGGCGGGACGTCCGAGTCGAAAGAATGAAAAAACTCTGGTAGGCGGCGAGCGACTGTCGATCTGATTTCCAGAAGTGTGCAAAAGTTATAAATGAACGTGCTGCTAACTTCCTGAACAAAGATAGTCGCGATAAAAAGAATAAATAACCAAAAACCGCGTCGTCGTACAAACCTCCACAGCCTGCATGCAGTTAGACCACAATAGTGCAACCTGTACTTGACATTTGGAGTAAACATATGTCTCTTCATAGAATTCGCAAAAATAATGAAATGCAACATATGGTTAGTTAGAACAGGGTTTCCCAACCGCCGGGCCACAGACCGGTACCGGGCCGTGGAGGTGTTACTGCCGGGCCACGAAACAGCTGTGTGTTTATCATCATATTTGACTCAAATAATTTGAGTATAGGTGAACGGCGGGCGTTCACATATAATCTCTATATATAGAGATTATATATATAGTATAATCTATATATATAGATTATATAGCGGTATATATGGGCGGTATAATCTATATATATAGATTAAATATATATCGGCGGCATAACGAGAGACTTTCAGTTGCACGCGCTACTAAAGAGACTAGTGATGTGTGCTAGTGATGTGTCGGTCGCGAACAAGCCGGTTTTTTTTGTTACGGGTGCTCCGCGTACATGCGCGTTTATACTGAAATAGAGCCCTGCCGTTTTGTTAGGGGTGTGTGTTGACAACACACTTTGACAACCGGTCCGCGAAAATTGACAACCGGTCCGCGAGATTTTTTTCATGTATCTGCCGGTCCGTGGCACAAAAAAGGTTGGGAACCCCTGAGTTAGAATAACAAGCAAATGGACGTATTTCCT
This sequence comes from Muraenolepis orangiensis, assembly GCA_027704905.1. Lineage (NCBI taxonomy): Eukaryota > Metazoa > Chordata > Actinopteri > Gadiformes > Muraenolepididae > Muraenolepis > Muraenolepis orangiensis. The sequence continues at coordinate 16,113,407 of CM051008.1, forward strand.
CCAGCATCCAGGCAAATTGGATGCTTGCATATCTAATTTAAATACACTCAAATAATCCACTTAACATTTTTAATTGCTCCTGTTTTGCCTGCTTACCTATTATTAAGCTTAATCAGCTTTACATATGAACAAGGCTCTGTAGGCTAACTATTATGCAATTTTGAGTTTTTAGTCTGTTTATCTATGACGATAACAATTACTAGCTGGAAAATGTTCATTTATTTACATTATTACCGAATTATTTAACCTAAACGACATTTAGATATTTATTATCTATTTATAAAGAAGTAAAAAACAATAGATAATGTAATCCACAAAAACAATCTCAATTATTTTAATTCTGAATTACAGACAGACAGACAGGTGATATCCTCAAAGTACACATTATTCCTTTGTTATGAACACATTTACATTCAAATTTTCAAACTAAGTTCTAGTCAACTTTAGGCAGATAAACAGTTGGGAGTAAGGTATAGAGGCAGAGAGAGGAAGACATAGAATAGTAACAGACGACTCTCACTCTCATGGTCTAATATTATTTGCTACAGGATGACAGCAGATATGATAAGAAGGTATACTACTACGTTTCTAGTAGGGAGGGCGTATGAAGATTTGTTCATAAAGAGTCGTGAACACTCATGGTCATTTTGTAATGAATGTTAATTTGACTTAAGTGGTTAATATTTTGGGCTCTGTGCATTGCAATCTAAATGTCGTGCCTCCTGTCTCCAAATAGGAAAAGCCATGCAAAGATGACATTACATTAGTCATTTAGAAGATGCTTTTGTACAAAGCGTCTTACAATTGTGCGTTTAACAAAGGTAAGATAAGAGAACAACTCGTCACCAGAAGTCATAAGTGCCTTTCATTCCTAACAAGTCTCCAAGAACGGAACCAGTGCTCAGGTAAAAGTACAATAAGCTGGCAAACAATAGAACAATATAACTAACGACAGACCTAACATCACGCCTGTTGTAGGGGGATGCACCTATTTGGACGGTGTAACCCAGAGAACAGGTTATGATTGGCCGACCTCCGATAGCCCCGCCCTTGTCGTGTGTTTTGTATCCTGCCAGAGCCTGTGAATACATGTATTAAAGGATTGAGTCTTGGAACTGTGGTCTGTTTGGCACAAAGGACCCCGGGACTGAACCATCACTTAAAATCTTTCTCAATAATATCAACATCAGGGAATTTAAAATTGTGGGTGAGGAATAAAAGTAATTCTCTACATTATTATTTTGTTATAAAGGAGCTATGGAATGGCTGCCAATTCTTCTAATATCAGGTTGGTCAATTTGTTTTTACGGTATTTTTGGATGTGTATCTGAAAGGTTCAATCTAGCTTTGTTATTGTTATTTTTTTATATTTTCAGTGATTTGGAGACTCCACCATTTCCTATTTAGTGTCATAGGCATGCGTTCCTGTTTGTGTGCTGTGTCCATGTCTGTGTTTAAATATGCTCCTATGATTCAACAATGTATTCATGATTAGTATCAAAGAATATGAACGTATATATATATATATATATACATATACATATACATATACATATACATATACATATATATATATATATATATATATATATACACACACACACTGAATTTATGTGATAAATAATGTGATTATTCACCCTATACCAGGAATGTGTAGCCCATCCTTTTGTGGCAACTACCGCCAACACTGTTTAGTGAAAACTCCTAAACCCTGGCCGGATGCACAGCACTATTGCAGACAGAGAGGTTTCGACCTGGCAACCATAGACGACATGGGAGCAATGGAATCCCTGCTTCCCAAGGAATCTGATGTGTGGATAGGACTTCGTGGTGGTGGTCCTTTAAGTTGGTATTGGTCCCTGGCAGACACTGATTTCTACCAAGAGGGACAGAGAGATTACAGAAATTTCCAACTTGAGGGCAGAGGGAACAGTGCATATTTCCTCAATGGCCAGTGGACCTCTGTAACTCTAACCGAGCGTATCTATGCGATGTGTTATGACGGTAAGGAAAACATACATACACACATTAACGGGGCGGTAGTATAGCTCAGGAGGTAAAGTGGTCGCCTCACAACCTCCTAGCAAAACCTGTCGAGGTGCAAGACACCCTAACCCTAACCGCTCCTGACGTGCTGGCTGTCTCCTTGCATGGCTGACTCCGCCGTCGGTGGATGAATGGGTAATGTGAGGCATGACTTGTAAAGCGCTTTAGATCAAAAGCGCTGTGTCAAAAAGCATCCATTACACACACATACATGATAAATGGTTAAATATAATATTTTAAAAAAATCTCACATTTATAATGTCCTTTTTTTCAGCCAACAAACAAGGTGAAGACAGATATGTCCTGGTCCGTCAACTAATGACCGGTACTGCAGCGCGGGAGTACTGCAGGGAACACCACACAGACATGGTCGCCATCAGGAACCAAACAGAGAACCAGATCATCCACAAAGTATCCGCTGGCAATAAAGTCTGGATTGGGCTCTTCAGAGATAGGTGGAAATGGTCAGACGAGCGTTACTCCTCCTTCAGATTCTGGACAGGACAAGATTACTATACCAATCCTAGCACTGAATATTGCACTACTTTGCATGGCGAGAGGGGAGGAAGATGGTCTGCACAGCCATGTACAGAGAGCCATCAATTCCTCTGTGCCTGTAAGAAACATCAATGGTTTATTATTTGTTCCATTTAATCCTGTTAAATTCTACCCTTGTAGTCATAAGCAAAGTCATTTGCCACTGCAGATCATGACATGCATATTTAGTTTTTATGAGAATGTGTATCAGTGTGTGTGTGGTGTGTGTGTGTGTGGTGTGTGTGTGTGTATCAGGTAAGGCAGTAAGGGTGCTGAGAGTGAAGGTGCGCTCAGACTTGCAAGACCTGAATGACCCTGCAACAAAAGCTGCCCTAAAACAAGTGAGTCATTACACGTCATTCTCCCTGTGATCGGGCTGCTGATGTTCCAGAGGATCCAGGAACAATTATGCCTTAAGCTGAATGCCGGCTTTTTTATATAGCGCTTTTATTCAAAGCGCTTTACAAGTCATGCCTCACATCACCCATTCATACACCGACGGCGGAGTCAGCCATGCAAGGAGACAGCCAGCACATCAGGAGCAGTTAGGGTTAGGGTGTCTTGCTCAAGGACACCGACAGTTTTTGCTAGGAGGAGCCGGGGGATCGAACCAGCGACCTTTCGGTTGTGAGGCGACCGCTCTACCGCCTGAGATACACTGCCGCCCACATACCCGTGTTCTACATTGCTGCATTGTACAATCCTCTTGCTCCTGCATCACGGACAGAGTGGGTCTCATCTTTAATAATAAGATACCCACCCCAGCCCTGAGACTCCAATCTAGAACCAGTCTAACTCTCTGCAACCCCTGTTGCATGAGTTATTGAGCAAGGGCCTCACTAACAATAGAAGGCTCCCCATTCCTAACTTATTTTATATTGTTTTTATTCAAAAAGAGTGCAAAGAACAGACGTAATAATGGCTTTGCAAGGCATAGCGTCAGCATAATTTTGATTTGGTTTCAGACACAACAGTTGCTGGAAGACGTGACTTTGACCAGTGGCCATAAGATGACATGGAGAACAGATCCTGATGGACAGGTCTTCACCAAGGAGCAGTGTCAGGAAGAAGACATAGCATGTGGCTAGGACTGGATTAATGCAAAATGTGTACTTTAGTAGATGACAATTTGACCATGACAACTGGATTTTAGTAGCAGACTTCGGAATTAGAATCGTTGTTCCAAGATAAGAATCCTGTTCATAACTCTGTCTGCCTTCATATCTCTAATTAAACTAATACATATCCTAAATATCTTTCAATAAGGTCATATTTTAAATGTTACTATATTCTGTTGCATTGTGTATATTTATATTGTGTATTTCACACTTCCCTGTTGAGCATGAACATGTTGCATATAGTGTGTGTGTGTGTGTGTGTGTGTGTGTGTGTGTGTGTGTGTGTGTGTGTGTGTGTGTGTGTGTGTGTGTGTGTGTGTGTGTGTGTGTGTGTGTGTGTGTGTGTGTTTCAGTAGATTGTACTGTGATTGTATTTTACATCAACAGTTTTTCCCAAAGTGACCAAGAAGTATCTTCTAAATACTGCTTGTTACTGTATCCTCTGCTAGCATTCAGCCCTCTAGACCTCCTTGGTTTTACAACGTCTGATAATCTGGAACAATAAAAACCATGGAAATAAATAAACCTGTGACTTATTTTAATTGTATGGCTGTACCGAAAGTAACATTATTAAATAGTTCGTTTTTCTCAATTGCTAACACGCATTGTTCACTACAGAAGTCTCTTCACACAGTCTGCGTACCAACACGCATCTTGGCCAAACAGTTAATCTCACTTCCAAAACTCACTCAAACCACTTCATACTTGTCTCAAAATAGGTTTGTTCGTCCATAACACTAGCAATAGTTCTCACTCAGAAAGCATACATTGTCATTCATATCACACTGACCTACAAAACACTAACAACAGGGAGCATTACATTAATGATGAACTTTTATCTTTGAAGTGTTTGAAGGGGTCATGAAAGGAGCGTCCACGTCGCGGCCCTGGGAGTATTGAAGAAGTTGGATCCCGCCCTCAATGCTAGCTGCCGCCTTATCACAGGCTGCCTGAAATCAACACCTACAGACCGTCTGTACATCCTGGCAGGCATAGCCCCACCAGAGATACACCGAAATGCAGCAAGCAAGAAAGAGCGCCAACAACAGTCTACTGACCAAAGACATCTTCTCTTCGGCCATGTGCCAGCCAAAAGCCGCCTTAAATCCAGGAAAAGTTTCCTGAAGAGCGTCCCACCCCTCGGAACACCGAGCACAAGCAGTGAAAGAGTCACTCGGTGGGAAGAAAGACTTGACAACCTCCCATCAGCAACAACAATGGAGCTAAAGGCGAGCGAGGCACTGCCCCCTGGAGCAGACACCAACTACGCAGTGTGGAAATGCCTAAACAGAATAAGATCTGGTGTTGGACATGCAAAAGCCACTCTCGCCAAATGGGGATACCTAAATGACTGGGACGTTGTGTGTGACTGCGGCATTGAACCACAAACCATGCAGCACCTCCTGATATGCCCCCTGCTGGAGCAACCCTGCACCGCATCGGACTTGGCAGAGTTTAATGAGAAGGGACAGCAATGTGTTCAGCTGTGGCTAAACCACATCTAGCCAAGCCTTGTAACTGACTGTCTTGTGGACACGATAAGAAGAAGATCTTTGAAGTTTGAATGATGTTTTTTAATTTTAGAATAATTTTATTATAGAATACGATCTTAACATATTGTTGAGTGTACTGAATGATTGTATATTGTATTGTATATTGAAACAAGAATGAATCAGCAATCAGCAACAGCAAACTGTAGTGTAAATAGTGATTTACAGTACTTTATGCATCACATTCACGCCCTGTCTTCTGCATTTGGCCACATGTTTTCATCCACATCACACCTTATATCCTCTGGCAATGCACCTTGGGAAGAATCTCTTTGAATGTCTGATCCAACCCTGGCAGGCTTCAGGAGAAACATCTCCACACCCTGCATTCATTGCATCCAGCAAGGACAGCTGGTCATGTGAGGAGTGGTCATACACTTTCCACCTCCACGCGGAGAAAAACTCCTCTATGGTGTTCAGGAAGGGGGGAGTATGGAGGTAAGAAAAGGGTGGACATCCTGGGATGTGCAGCGAACCAGTCAGTGACTGCATTAGAGTGGTGGAACGCCACATTATCCCACACAACAACAAATGTATTCCTTGCCCTTGGACCTCTCGCACCTACTGGCACAAGGTGATTATGGAGGTTGTCTAAGAAAGAAATTAGCCTCTGTATTATAGGGTCCTATCAGAGGTTTGTGCAAAAGCAAGCCATCACTGGAGAGGGCTGCACACATGGTTATATTTGCTCCTCTCTGGCCTGGAACATTCACAGTGGCCCGCTGCCCAATGACATTTCTTCCTCTCCGTCTCGTTTTTGCCAGGTTAAATCTAGCTTCATCCACAAAGATAAATAAATGTGGATTTGGTCTGGCCTCAATCTCCATTACCGTCTAAAATGAAATAAAACCACAGTTTTAGTACAGCACGTTATGCATAGCTATGTATGTATTCTGTTTAGTTTTTGAACAAACATCTGACCTGGACATATTGATAACGGATCTCTTTTACCCGCTCTCCATTCCTTTCAAACGGTACAGTGTATAACTGCTTCATCCTTACCTTATGTTTATCCAGGACTCTGGCAATTGTTGTAATGCTGACCGTGTTGACATTGGCAAAAGTCACATTGTCTGCCAGCACTCTGTCCCGAATTTTTTATAGCATTGTTAGCAATGACCATATCAATGATGGCAGTCTCCTGGGCATCTGAAAAAAATCGGCCTCTCCCTCCTGTAGGAGGCAACCTTTGAATCAACAATCAATATAATAGAAAAATGTAGGAGATGTAAAATATAAACATAGTGCACATAGTGTATCATTTTTATATTATTTTCCATAGATTTCAATGTGGCTGCAGCAGAAATTGACTTTTTTTCCATCATTCTGTTTTGATTGTGTTTTTAACTGTTTTGAACAAAGTGTGTTAGCATTTGAAAAATGTGCTGCAAAAGTATAGTGTTTTGGAGGCTGTAGACTGACTGAGAAAGGAGTTCATGAATTTTGGTGAAATTTGGTACTGTAGTCATTGAATGCATTTTGTGTGAAAGCAATGAAAATTGAACCACAGTTTCGACCGCATAGACTTCTGTTTTGCTGACTGTGTGAAGAGTTTTGAAAAAGTGTCTTCTGTATTGAACAATGCGTGTTAGCAATTGAAAAAAACTAATACATAATAGATCAATAATAAATAAATAATATAGTTTAATATGTTCCTTCCTTAGGACAACCAAATAGGCCACACATCATGCAATGTCAATGTGTACATTATTACCGAATTATTTAAACTTAAACGACATTTAGATATTTATTATCTATTTATAAAGAAGTAAAAACCAGAGATAATGTAATCCACAAAAAAACGTAAATTATTATTATTATTTTAATCCTGAATTACAGACAGAGAGGTGTCTAGTAAGGAGGGCATATGAATATTTTTTCATATAGAGTCGGGTAAACTAATGGTAATTTTGTAATGAATGTTTTTGACGTTAATGGTAATAATTTTGGGCTCTGGGCATTGCAATCTAAATGTACCTCCTGTCTCCTAAAAGGAAAAGCCAAGCAAAGATAACATTACATTACGGGTTCTCAAACGGGGGCCCGCGGACCCCCAAAGGTCCGTGAGTCATAGACAGGGGGTCCGCAAAATAATTTGTACAATTTTGAAATTATTATTATTTTTAAAATAAAAATATTTTTTTACAGATGGGGGCCATTTGAGCCAATGAAACAAGCATATTGTGTCCATTACTCCCAGCCATGTTTGCTTTGGGCCAATAGAAACTCTGATGTGATTGTGACATCACGTCAATCCTGACTCATTCCCTTTACTCAACAAACCGTTTCTGGCTTATTAGCCATCCTGCTAGCTTGCCAGCTAAATACGGATCAATATTTCAGTCAGTCTGGTCAGTCCACATCGTCAAGTCACGTAAAGCTCAAATGAGCTAGTTTTTTTCTTTTAATAACAGCGACGGGAAACACAAGTGCGTCATGTGTCTTCAGGTAAGAACAAAGCCATGAATCCAGTCAAGCTAAAGCAACATCTGATTACATGCACCCAGTATTTTTAATATAAGGACAAAACAAAATAATGTTTCAGTCTAAAGAGCAAGGAATACATCTGCCAAAAAACAAGGCATTGGGCTCATTACTATGATGTGTTCTGTAACATTGTTATATATACTTATGTTATGAGCTGTTATGAGTTAAGAGCTTTCTGTAAAACGGGTATTTAGGTTGAACATTTATTTAATAACCAATAGTTCCAATGGCATCTAAGAGTACGAATGGTAGTACGCATATGTTTAAATGCCGTTAAGATTTTGAGGGGGTCCTTGGAATTTTTTGCCCCTGTGAGGGGTCCCTGGCCCCAAAAAGTTTGAGAACCCCTGCATTACATTAGTCATTTAGCAGATGATTTTGTCCAAAGCGTCTTACAATAGTGCGTTCAGCAAAGGTAAGATAAGAGAACAACTCGTCACCAGAAGTCATAAGTGCATTTCATTCCAACAAGTCTCCAAGAACGGAACCAGTGCGCAGGTAAATGTACAATAAGTTGGCAAACAACAGAACAATATAACTAACGACAGACCTAACAAGCAAACAATCAAGTAACCAACAACTAGACCAAGTAAATCGCAAGTGCTAAGAGGAAGGAACAGGCTAGGGCTTCCTGACCAGGTGGGGTTTCAGCCTGCTGCAGACTCTGACATCAGGCAGCGACTCTGACATCAGCGGGGAGTTCATTTTCACACACACACACACACACACACACACACACACACACACACACACACACACACACACACACACACACACACACACACACACACACACACACACACACACACACACACACACACACACACACACACACACACACACACACACACACACACACACACACACACACACACACACACACACACACTTCTGACAGCATCGATGAATGAATGCATTGGTAAATAGGCCTACTTTGGAAAGTTAGGCAGAAGTCATTTCAATTGCATGTAAAATAATGTTGATTGTTTTGGTGTAAATCATAGTGTTTGGCGTGTGATGGTGAAGGGATATTCTACGATGGGCACAATGTACTAAAACACTTGATTTTGAGAGATGAGAAATGCCTGCAACCTCCTTAAATATTGCTTTTATAACTTAAACAATATTTAATATTAGACCTTTTTATGTACGGCAAATATATCATCTAAAAATGTTGGAGGTAACATGTGCCACCCCCCTAAACCCATTCCTACTAAAGTGCCACTCTTTAGAAGAACAAGGCTGGCCTCTACGGTGGCCCTGAGAGCCCAGTCCACTGGAACTTAAGAAAACACATGCAAATAGACAACACAAGCAAATCAAGGAGAAAAGTGAGGAATCGTCTCAACGTAAAATAACAGGAACACAAGCGTATCATTTGTTATTAAAATGTATAATAAATAAAAGGTGGAAGAAATACAGATGGTAATAAATATATACCGAAATGTAATACTAAACTGTTTTTATTTTAGCTGTGTTATAATTCTCAACTTGCCGTAGACAGTTCCGGATGCGTTTAGTGTTTTTATTTCTCCAAGAAAGCTGTTGTTTGTACGTCTCTACTTATTCAGACCATAGTTCAGTGTGAGTACAACATTAGTACAAACCTGTGCAAGAGATGTGTCATCATAAATTATACAAAGTAGATGCAATGTTTTTCGGCTCTGTTTCACTTTCCCAAGACGCAAAGTTGTAGTTTTCACAGTAAATGACTTTCACTGTTGCGTACGTAGAATCGCAGAGATGTATATTATATAGTAATCATAGTCTCAGCAATTAAGGTAAAACATCTACATGAATTGGTTGAAACATTAAAATAATGCATTAGTTAATAGCACATGCTTGCACTCTTGCACACTTGTAGAAGTTTTCTTGCCTACCTATGTTAAATGCACCAAAAAAATCCACCCTCAACTTAAGTTGATTTGCTGTCTTCAGTACAATCAATTTTTTTGATTTATTAATCGTTTCATCTCATTATTTGATGTCTAGAATTGCTTTGGATTGCTTGCGGCAAGTCGATATGACTGTATAGTACTTGTTTCAACTTCTCAATCAAAGTTCAAAACAGATAACTTACGAACTGAATGGAACTTACGATCGGCAGAAGGATCCGCACACAGCAGGGTTCTCCTCCCAGCACTAAGAGTCCGATGGGCAGGGGAATCGCACACAGCAGAGTTCTCCTTCCCAAACAAAGCACACGTATTAGTAATGTCCCTTCATCTCTCAAGTCTCTACGTACTTCACATTCTTTTCCCAGCAAAAATGGGCCCTCCTGTGAGTGAGGGGCTTCCCTTTTGTCCCCAGCCAATCGAGCCATTGATTGGCTGCAGCTGGGCTTCAGGCCTGATTACAGGAACTCCATATATGGGCATAAGAGTTCCAGCACAGGAAAAGGCACATACTAGCTGTGTTCCAATCCAGGGGCTGCAGCCATTTAAGGGCGCATTTGAAGACCGATTACGTCACAGCAGCCGCGACAAGGCTGTACCATTTCGTAGGCTCTTTCAATTGCAGCCCTCAAATGCAGCCTTCTTTCCCTGAAGTTGAAGCGTGCATCGACGCACACTTCTGGCCCCGCATATCCCAGAATGCATTTCGCACCAACCAGTAGAGAATTTGGTGTGCGTGTGTTCTATTGGGAGACGTTTGCTTCACTTTAACAGGAACTCTTTTTACATTAAATAGAAAAAAAGTTATTTTGCTAATGTCATGGAAACAAAAGACATGAAACCAAGGACATGAAACCAGGAAATCTATGAAACAAAGCAGTCCGATGTCTTACAATGTGTACTGCAGCAGTTTGTTACATTGCTGGCCGTTTGTCGAACATACCACACAGTGCTGAGGATTCTGCTAGGTGTGTTATGACAGCGGCTAGCCAAATGTGCCAGAGAACCCAGAAGAAGAGACAGGACACCCAAAACAACGGATAATGTCTTTACTGAAAGATCCACAAACTCAAAAACAACAGGGTAGGGTTGGATAGGTTACGAGGTGTGGTCGACACGGGGAGATGGTCCAGAGGGCATAACGCGGAGAGGGTCCTTGGAGCGGGGGGGGGGGGGGGGGGTAGGACGAGACGCGACGTAGTCGGAGCTGGAGACAGAGGTTCTCGAGTAGGAGGGAGCCATAAGGTTCTCAATGATCAAGCGCCCGACGTCGGTCTTCGGCAGCCTTAAGAATGGAAGATCCCAGGTGTTCATTAGCTGATGTATTGGCTATTATATGAGTGTTTGGGTGACTGTACCAATACTCACAATGTATGATCAACCACTATGAAGAAAATCCCATTCAACTAAAATCTTTTCTTAGACTATAAACAAAACTACATTTTAATAACTTGTTTTGTCAAAATTGCTTATAATTGAAAATATGTGAGGTTTGTTTTGGTGTGGTTTGTATTTCAGGTTTGGGTTGGGCACCGCAGAATTCTAATCCTTTTCCAAACTATTACAAACAAATACTGAATACTGAGAAGAATTTAAACTCAGTTGTTCCCATGGATGTTGTGTTCAGTCAATCAGGATCTCATGACCTAAGTAAGGACACTGAAACAAATCATTGGTATCATTGAGAGCATCCAAAAGGATGTTCACTCAGGAAACACAACAAGACATGGACAAGACCCTTATATTAGGTTCAAAAACATCGACATGGCTTCCTCAGGTACAAAGACACCTGAGTTCAGACCCCTCTGAGGCGGGGCTACAGCCTGTGGGCCAAACAACAGAGGAAACAGTGATTTTTTTGGGAGAATGAAAACATACTATATTCCCCAGGTGGCAATATAATATAGAACGTGTCCAACGTCATCCATATTTAGTTAATCTTGAAAAAATATGTATTTCAAAAAAGATTTTGGGCAATTTTGTGTGAATGTCTATTAAAAGGTCATTCATTCAGTTAGACTTGCTGTTCACACCACCTGTTCCAACAATCAATGAGAATCATTCATTTCAATTTGTGATATTTTACATCAAAACCAAAGTGTTTTCCTCTACAGTGTAGACTATTTATTTATAATTTGGATTAATTTTCAACCACACACAATTCCATATTTGATGTACTCATTGTCACACATGCACACAGGTTTGGTTGTGTTGTGTTGTTATGCTAAGAATGTGAACATAAGGCTATTATTGCGTTTTGCGAGTGAAGAACAATCTATGGCCGTGTTCCATTTCAGGATCTGCAGCCTTAAGGCTGCAGACTCTGAAATGGAACACGGCCTTCGTCTGCACAGATGCGAGCCAGCAGTCCATATACAACAAGATACAAGATTTTTATTGCCCATTTGTACATAGGAATGCTTACTCCCCATTCCCTCCCGCAGTATAAATAAAAAAAACAACACCATAATATATACAATAAAATAAACCAAAAAAGAGCAGCAAAGCGACTTAAATGATATGTACATGTTTTTTTTTTGTTTTTTTTAAAACTTCAAAAGCATTTAAAGTGCTAGTAGTGCAGCAGCATCATACAAGTGCAGTAACTATGTAAGTGTAATGTTAACAGTGGCGAAGCGTGTCTATCACAACTGGACCTTCTGTAGACCAGGGGTTCCAAAACTTTTATTTTCCAAAATAACAGACCCCCCCCCCCCACTATCACCGTCCGACGGGGGGGGGGGGGGGTAATCGCGATGGTGAATCTGTGGGAATCAGAATTCCTTTATTTGTCACTCACCTTAAATTCCGTTGTTCTAGTCAGACGGACGTCACAGAGGCAGTCACTTTATGCCTTATCTCATTTAGGCAGATAAGATTGTCGCAGCCAATTTCCAAGTGTACCATAGTTGGTAAAGCAGTGTCCATGTAGTGAAGTAACAGCCCATCAACTTCGCCTTCGCCATTTTGACGTAAAATCCTACGTAGAAAAAACGTAGCACTACGCTAGATCCACTCTCGCTCCAGCCAGTAGACCTTCTAGCTCCCTATTGAGCTGTGGGGAAATCTGAAAGAATACGCCCATTGGCTACAAATCACTATATGATTGGTTGATCAAATTGTCAATCCAAACGTACGCTCTCATTCAGTCTGAGGGCCAAAGTCATCGGGAATACTTTGGTTGAAGGATATTCTTCCCAGCAACCCAGAAAAATATCTGATTGGTTGCATTGTTTTTCCAACACAAAACCACTCAAATGTCGTGCATGGACCGAGAAAGACAAACAAATCAACGAACTGTAATATAACAGATAACAACACAGATACCATTCTCATTTATTAATTTTATTTAAATTTGATTAAATTTGATTACATTTTATTAATACAATTAATTAGATTTTTTTGGTTTCATCTGAGAGTACCAGGGTCTTCTCTGAATACCTTGAAGGCCCTGACGCTTCACCACTGAATGTTAATGACATTGAAAGTGAAAGTGGAAGCACTCCTAGCAGTTAAGTAGGCACACTGCCTGTGGATACAAACTATTCTTAAACATGGTAGTACTTGTATGGATGCTGCGCATCTAATGGGTGAGTTATTTCAGTAATTGCCACAGGTAAACACGTTGACTGTCTCACCCAATCGGTAGTGAACGGAGCCCCATCAGCCATCAATGTTCCGACGTCATCATCCTGGCCGACCTTCGCAGCCTCCAGCAACCGCTTGCCAAGGTACACTAGCGACATCTGCTGCTGAGAGAGACATACTGCAGGTCATGAACAAAGTACATTCTCAATTATAAATTGCGTTAATTGACCGGAAGTGGAAAGACAATTACGAGAAAAACGTCAATCTTTTTATATATATATTTTTATATTTAGCAGTGCACCAATTCCATTCAATTCAAACCTTTAGCTAATCATTTGTCGTTTATGTCTTCATATTAAGAATTGCTAGGTATATTTTGTGTGACTATGACATACTCTGAATTTGTATTTAGGATACTACCATAATTGGGACATTCAATGTCTTTGATACAATACTTTGAATACTTTGAATAAAGACATTAAAGCACAATAAAAGGGTTACAACTCTGGAGAAGAATAACAATACAACATTTTCAAAAAGCAAGCAAGCAAGTTATTAGATATAGTTATATCATTTAGTTTTAGTTAAGTTTCGGACATGAATCTAAAATTAATACACAAATAACGACGGGTTCCTATCACCGCAGTGTGTATTTGTAAATGTGTTCACAAGATATGTGCATGATGATGGATATGGTTCTTAAAAGACGCAACTTTTAAAAAATATAAACCAAGGTAAAAAATACTTTTAAAATAACGTTTTTATTCAATAAAGTAACTTAAATATTATAACATAATATAACTTCCTATTATGTTATAATATTTAAGTTACTTTATTGAATAAAAACGTATTTTTAAAGTGTCTCAAACGCAAATGACAAATTTAAAAAACAAATACACTATATTATTATCTTATTATTATTATTACTTTAATAGCTATGCGGTGTGGCTGCTATTGAACAAAAATAAACACTTTGAATGACCATGAATGTGTATAACCGATACAGTTAACATCGCCCTGCTTGGGAAGACACCAGGAACTACATTTCCCAGAAGCACAAGGGCTTGACGAAGGTTTCGTTTCGTCATCGCGTCCCACTTCGCTTCCTGTTGAAGTACGGTTAACAAACATGACACAGTTGTTTGGGAATTTTCACACCGAACCGACCGTGAACTTCTAAAAAACACCCACCTTGGAGGGATTGTACCATCTCAGACCCCACCTGTATTGCGGTTTAACGTTTAAAAATAACCGGCCGCGATGGAAGCGGTCCCCCGTATGCCGATGATCTGGCTGGACCTGAAGGAGGCTGGGGAGTTCCAGTTCAGCCCGGCCGTCAGACAGGTGAGCTTAGGCGGCTGGGAGGGGGAGCAACAGGGACCCGGAGGACGGTCCGCTCCGGTCCGCTCCGACTGGTCACCATAACCGTTATGGATGTCTGGATAACACAACCGCTGGGCCGGTAGAACTCCACCATGTACTTGAATAATCGTCGTAACGTTGTGTGTGTTGTCGTCTACGTAAGCCACCGCCTTTGTTTGTTTGCTAACACTTCATTACACAGCGTAGTTGTAAACACCAACAACAACAACAAAAAAGGCGACACAGTTTCCCCCCCAATCATATATTTCTGCGCAATCTTTGACGATAAAAGACGGCGCCACGGTCGGTAACATGGTCAGACTGCGCATCGTATGACCATGGAGTCATTGGCTGTAACGAATGGTGATGCACATGTCACATGAGGAACTCCATCAGGTTGTGTTATTACTACTACTACTACTACTACTAATAATAATAACATTACTACACTACTAGGCGTCTGTTAGACAGGTATGGGTTAGATTCGATTCAAATGTATTGTCATTGCACAGCACAAGTACAGTACAGCGAAAATAATTTAGCATCTAACCAGAGTGCACACGTTACAGTAAAGTGCATGGTAATATAATTTACAGTTTAAATGTAAACCGGTTAAAGACAGTCTACTAGTTATTAAATGGGATATGAGCATACTAATAGGTAATATGTATATATATATATATATACAGGTAAGTGAGTATTTAACAGGTAGTGATCAGTTATTGAAAGCAGGATAAATATATATAAATGTAAATAAATGTATATACAAGTGAGCATATATACATGTATGGCATATATAAATGTATATACAGGAGTAGGAGCAGTTCTATCAACAGTTAAATATATATGATGGGTACAGTAAACGGGTATCTTATTAATACATATGTAAAGTATAGAGAGGTAGGTAGTTGTGATACAGTTTGTTTTTTTAGGTATAGCCTACATGAAGATGTGTTCGAGCACGTCTTTATTTTTCAAGTTAAATTGCGACCATAGTATAATACCCCAAAAACACGTTGATTATAAGAACCAAATAAATGCTAGAAATCACCGCACTCCCTGCCTTCAAGTGTCTTGTTTCTCTATGTTTTTTTTTTGTTCATCCTACTTGTCTTTACAATCTTTCCTGATTACTGGACCCTCAATAACACCTTGTGTGACTTCCTTCTGGGATACTCCACTGGAATGACGTAATCATTCAGACTCTATAGCAATATAGTTCCCCATCAGTGTGTGTGTGTGTGTGTGTGTGTGTGTGTGTGTGTGTGTGTGTGTGTGTGTGTGTGTGTGTGTGTGTGTGTGTGTGTGTGTGTGTGTGTGTGTGTGTGTGTGGTGTGTGTGTGTGTGTGTGTGTGTGTGTGTGTGTGTGTGTGTGTGTGTGTGTGTGTGTGTGTGTGAGAATTAGAGGCCAGAATAGTATTGCAGTCCATAGCGCAACTACAAAACATGGCATTGGACCTGTTGATGACAAATTATCTTGATGTGGGAATTTATTAAGAGAGCATAGGTAGAAGGAAGGAACATTTTATAGTGAGACAGGGTAAGAAAGAAGGCAGGGGTGATGGGAAATCAGATCAGAAAACCAGAGAAGGTAACAGGAAAGATAGACGGACAGGTGAGGTGTATTTGTGTGTGTGCGTGCCTGACTGTGTTAAGCTAGTCTGTGCGCATTGCCAAAGTGCACTGCTGAGGTTGACCTTAAGGAGCTCTGTGCTAATGATAGCCTAGCGGCTGATCAGGCCATCGCAGTGCATCATGTCCCGGTGGGAGTGCCAAAGATCAACCATTGGGTCAGAAGTTACAGATTATCTTTATGAGCCCTGGGTTCCAATGTTAACAACACAGGTAACACACTTGAAACTGTCACTCTGGCTAGCAGACATTTAAAAAATAACATATGTCAAGCATATAGCCACGGGTCTTCTAAACGCAAGGCTTGCCTACAAGCGTTAATATCACAAAAGATCGGAAAAAAACACCAAACATGAATGGATGAAAGGAGAAGCATGTAGTTTGTAGGGGTGGGAAGTTCATTTCCATTTGAGGGTGTCGAAGTGAGACTGCAGCAATGCAGGGTCATGCTGAGTCTGAGGGACGGGGTATAAACGTACACTGATCAGATGCTTTCACAAATGGGGAAGTTACACAGTTAATATATATGATACATTAATGGGAGAGGTTTAGATACAATTAAATATATCTCAAGACTAACTTGATATGATATATGACTTACTATAGATTACTTGATTCTCTCGCTCTCGCTCTCTCTCAGTTCATCCTGAAGAACTACGGGGAGAACCCAGACAACTACAATGAGCAGCTGAAGAAACTGGAGACCCTACGCCAGGTGGGTGATGGACAACCCCTTGTGTCTTCCTTAACACCTGAGTCATGCTGTTGACTTAACACCTGCTGTCGCAGAGCGTCAGAACCTAAAGTAGCAGTGATGTGTGTGTGTGTGTGTGTCCTCCAGAGTGCTGTGAATGTAACCAGGGACTTTGAGGGATGCAGTACCCTGAGGAAGTACTTTGGACAGCTGCATTACCTCCAGAGCAGGGTCCCCCTGGCTCCCGGACAGGAGGCTGCGGTGCCCATCTCATGGTAGGAACACACACACGCACACACACACACATGTTTTATCGTCACATTGCATTTGGTGTGGTTTGTTCAACCAGTCTGTTTATAACTTTGAATGCTCTCATTACAGCCACATTGGTACCATAAGATGGTGTTCAATCTCAATCTTAATGCACACACCATTTCCGTCCATGCACGTGCACACACACACACACAAGCACATGCACACGCACCATGACCGAGATCTAAAATGCTAATAAAGTGCCGTCTTCTCTCAGGACGGAGATATTCTCAGGGAAGACGGTCACCCACGAGGACATCAGCTACGAGCAGGCCTGCATTCTTTACAACCTGGGTGAGTCACTGTAAGCTAGCTCAGTCAGCTGGTATTATACTAGGCCTTGGTGAGTCAACACTAGTTTTTAGCTCCCTGCACTAGCTCAGTTAGCTGTAATTCCAGGTTAGAGCTTCATCCAAGATGATAAAACCCAAAGTATATTTCTAGCTGCTTTAAACTAAGGCAACAACCAACACACATTATATTTGATTGTATATGATTCACTCTTTTCGGGGATGTTCTGCTGTCAGAGCAGCAAGGCAAGCAAAGCAAGTGTAAGACATCATTGTAAACTAGTGATAAAATAATCTGCTAGCTAATACTATATTGTACCTTAATTATATATATATATATATATTATAAGGCCTGCAATCTGAAATCAATTGGTCCTAAATTGATTTACCGCTATGACGTGAGTGAGAAAGTTCGGGACTAACCACGACATGCCCTGGTTCTCCTTTCTCCTCTTTTCTAGGGGCCCTGCACTCCATGTTGGGCGCCATGGACAACCGGGTGTCCGAGGAGGTGAAGTTCTTGGCTGATCTTGTTGCTATGGAAACACAACCGAAAGCTGTTGTTCTCGTAGTGACGTAAATGCAAGAAACAAAGAAAGAAAGGAAGCAATTGATTGTTCTGAGCCTCTCCTTGGAAGACCAGTCCCTCTGGGTGGAGGCATGTAGGGCTGGGCGATACGTGGATTATTATATCGATATCGTGATACCAGACTATTGATCGTCTTTGATTTTGGATATCGCGATATGACATAACTGTTGTCTTTTCCTGGTTTTAAAGGCTGCATTACAGTAACGTTAAGTCATTTTATGAACTTACCAGACTGTTCTAGCTTTTCCACGTAGTCATTATATCCACATTACTGTGTGTGTGTGTGTGTGTGTGTTCAGGGGATGAAGGTGTCATGCACCCACTTCCAGTGCTCAGCGGGGGCCTTCTCCTACCTGAGGGACCATTTCAACCACAACTTCAGCGTAGACATGAGTCACCAGATCCTCAACCTCAACATCAACCTCATGCTGGTAGATGACACACACACACACACACACACACACACACACACACACACACACACACACACACACACACACACACACACACACACACACACACACACACACACACACACACACACACACACACACACAGGCTCTTAGAGTGTGTGTAACCTTTAACCTCTCTCTACAGGGCCAGGCCCAGGAGTGTCTCCTGGAGAAGTCCATGTTGGACAACAGGAAGAGCTTCCTGGTGGCACGCATCAGCGCTCAGGTAACACTCTGACCAGTCCCTTAAATACCCCTTAGGGAATGCAGGTGGTTGGCATTGCCACTGGCAAACTGGCAGGTTTCAGACTTTCAAGGTTTTGTGTCGGTATACAAGTCTCTCTCACTCACTCTCTCACTCAGGTGGTGGACTACTATAAAGAGGCGTGCCGGGCCCTGGAGAACTCTGAGACGGCCTCCATGCTGGGGAAGATCCAGAAGGACTGGAAGAAACTGGTCCAGATGAAGATCTACTACTTTGCTTCCATCGCCCACGTTAGTCAGGGAGGGAGAGAGGGAGAGGGAGAGAGAGAGAGCAAATATGTGTACACTCACAAATAAGAATAAAATAGGAAAAACATTTCTGATTCATGCAAAAACGGTGTGTTTCTCCTCTCTCCACAGTTCCACATGGGTAAACAAGCTGAGGAACAGCAGAAGTACGGAGAGAGGGTAGGCCCAAATTGAATATACCTGAACCTCTTTCTTCCATAGACTGTTGCACATTCTCAGTGGATCTTTTACTCCTCTTACATCTCCCTGCTCCGTCAGTCATATCACCATATCACTTAATCCACTCCCTCACTCACTTTGGTGTCATTTCCTTCAGCTGGCCTATCTGCAGAGCTCATTGGACAAACTGAACGAAGCCACCAAGCTGGCCAAGGTACGGTCAATACAACACAGAACAGTCACTTCTCCCTTCCTTTGGGAGACCCCTGCTTAACGCCACTGTAGCCTGACCTGTACGGGGATCTGTTTTCTGTTGTCTTGACCAGGGTCAACCTGATAGTGTGCAAGACGCCTTGAGATTCACCATGGATGTTATCGGTGGAAAGTACGAAATTCATGGTTACTAATGTGGTTTTTTTTTGTAATCACATCTCCAAAGGCCAAAAATAACGACTAATAATGTATTTTAAAACAACGTGTTGTTGTTGTTTCCATTCATAGATTCAACTCTGCTAAGAAAGACAACGACTTCATCTACCACGAAACAGTTCCGTCCTTGGAAACCCTGCCGTCGGTCAAAGGTTTGGGAGACCGATCGGTCTACGAGCTCTACAACCTGTGTGTCATTAGCCTGACCGCTGTTAGCTGTTAGCTTGTGAGCTCCAGTTGAAGTGCAAAACCCCAGCTGGTGTCTCTTCCTCCAGGCGCCCCGCTGGTGAAGGCCCTGCCCGTCAACCCCACCGACCCCAGCGTGACTGGACCCGACCTGTTCGCCAAGCTGGTGCCCATGGCCGCCCACGAGGCCTCCTCTCTCTACAGGTCCGGTACACCCGTCAGTAGTTGGAGGATGGGACAGTTGGTAGTTGCACTTGGGCAAGGCATTAAAATGGCATACTTTGTGCCATAAATTCCGATTCAGTTCAGACGAGCCAATGTTTGTTTTGGCCTATAGCTACATGGCACAGCGCCGTACGGTTATGACGTTTTGGGCTGGTTGAGTTTGTATAGCGAAGGTAAAAGGGTAATGGGAAGACAATCCTGTTCGCTGTGCTTTACTTGTGCTGTGCAATGACAATAATGTATAATAATAATGTAATAACACATGTACATATCATCCATCACTTTATTGTTCTTTTTATGTTCATTTTTTATATAATTGTGTATAGTATTCTTGTAGTATTGTGTTCTAGAATTGTATACTGCGGGAGGGAATGGGGAGTAAGCATTCCATTGTACTACTGGCAAATACAATTCTTGAATCTTGAATAAATTTCTATCTAATCTAATATTCATGTTTTGTGTTTGCAGTGAGGAGAAGGCCAAGCTGCTGCGAGACCTCATGACCAAGATAGAGAGCAAGAACGACACTCTGGAGTACGTATCCCAGCTCCACACAGCGCTCCGTCTGTAGCCCAGGAACCACTCACAATCCAACAGACTATTCTGTTTCTGAGTCGCTTACAAGCGCCGGCTTGCAGGAATGTGTGAAACATATCTTGTTCAGTAGTTGACACTGTACTGGTCCAACATGTTGTGGTTTTGCATATAGTCTTTGAATATATGCTATACTTTTTATTAATGGGTCTATCGCAGCTGAGGACTTGCTATGTTATTGCAAATGTATTATTTGAATTAACATATTATTACATTTGAATACATTTAAGTGTTGTGAAGGTTAGACTTTGACTAAATCAACATTGCATATGATTATATGTTTTGTCTTTAAAACAAAGTGTGTGTGTGTGTGTGTGTGTGTGTGTGTGTGTGTGTGTGTGTGTGTGTGTGTGTGTGTGTGTGTGTGTGTGTGTGTGTGTGTGTGTGTGTGTGTGTGTGTGTGTGTGTGTGTGTGTGTGTGTGTGTGTGTGTGTGTGTGTGTGTGTGTGTGTGTGTGTGTGCGTGTGCGCGCAGGCAGTTCATGGACTCCCTGGGCTTGGAGCTGGAGTCTGTGGATAACCTGGAGCTGTACAGCCACCTGCCTCCCGTCCTCATGGAGAAGTGTGCCGCGCTCAGTGTCCGGCCAGACACCGTCAAGAGCCTGGTGCAGTCCATGCAGGGTCAGTGGGGATGACACACACACACACACACACACACACACACACACACACACACACACACACACACACTCTTAAATGAACACACATTCAAATTGCACACACATCAACACACCAAGATTCATGATGTTTTTATTTGCGATGTGCAACAAGTTCAATGGAATGCTCACTCCCCATTCACTCCTGCAGTATGGAATTCAACAGCAATACTACATTATACTATCCTATGCAACACTATGCAATACAATATCTACTATAAACAACACTATCTACTATAAACAACACTATAACAATAATATACACAATAAAAAGAACAATACGGCCTTATGTCCACCAAAGAGTTTTTTTCCTGGCCAGTGTCTTTTTTTCAATTGTTTCAATTGCAATGGGAGCGTCTCAGCGCCTGGTGTTTTCAGCGGTAGACACAAGGCCGAAGAACAATAAAGTGTAATGGATGATATATACATATGGCAGATGGTGCAGAGCTCTCCTGTGTGTGTGTGCAGTATTGTCGGGGGTCTTCACCGATGTGGAGGCCTCTCTCCGGGACATCCGGGACGTCCTGGAGGAGGACGAGGCCGGGGGGGCCGGGGCCCCCGAGGTGCACCCTGCCGCCCAGGCCCAGGCGCTGGCCGAGATCCGCCGGGACCTTGAGAAGTACGCCGAGGCCCACGAGAAGGCCAGCTTCACCAACACGGAGCTCCACCGGGCCATGAACCTCCACATCAGCAACCTCCGGCTGCTGGGGGGGCCCCTGGACAGCCTGAGGGATGCCCTGCCCCGGCCCCAGCTCAACGAGGGTGAGTGGGGACACGTTCATGCGTGTGTGCGTGTGTGTGTGTGTGTGCTTATCTGTGAATAACATGTGTGTGTATCTGTAAGTGACTGTGTGCTTGTGTCTGTATGCATATCTGTATCTGTGTTTGTTTATCTTTAAGTCACGATCAAACCATACTATTTCTTTCAATGTGTGTGTGTGTGCGCAGAGGAGGTGGCAGGCCTCCAGTGTATGAAGCGTATTCTGGGCAAGGTGCAGGAGATGAGGGACCAGAGGAGCTCTCTGGAGAAACAGCTGCGTGACCTCATCCAGCAAGATGACATCACTTCCTCCCTCGTCACCACGGAGAGGGCCGACATGAAGGTGACACTCACTCACTCTAACCACAGTGCGCTGGAAAGGAAGGGGCAATTAAAGAAGGATTTTCAAAGTGAATGAACCATTGTGGTTTTTGATTGGCTTAATTTGGTTCCCTTAAATTGGTTTCTTAAATCAACATTGAAATCTTTTAATTATATTATCTACTAGCCACAGATGTTGCACATATTAGTCGTTTGTCAACATTCCCGCCTCGCAGACCTACAAATTGAGAACTGCGTGTGCTACAAATATACAGAATAAGCAACTATTATGAACAGATATTCCCACCTGTGCCCATCCATTTATCAACCGCTTGACGCCTCTCCCCAGCGTGTGTTCGAGGAGCAGCTGAAGAAGTACGAGCAGGTGAAGGTGTACATCGAACAGAACCTGGCGGCCCAGGACAACATCCTGAAGGCGCTGACGGAGGCCAACGTCCAGTACGCCACCGTCCGCAAGGGCCTAGCTCGCACCGAGCAGCAGTGGAACGCCACGGTGCAGACGCTGGTGGCGTCGTACGAGGCTTACGAGGACCTGATGAAGAAGTCCCAGGAGGGGAAGGAGTTCTATGACGACCTGGAGGCCAAGGCCTCGCGGCTGCTGGAGCGGTCCAGGGGCCTGTGCCAGAGCAGGGCCGACCAGAGGAAGGATCGGTGAGGGAATATAAACTGATTGAATGTACAAAATTATGAAACAAATGTCTGGGACTTCCATTGCCAAATCCCGTTACACCATTGGAGTTAAACTGTGTTTGTTTTCTGTTTCCTTCTCAGGGAAGCCCTGAAGAGGCCTCCGTCCCGGCCGACCGCAGCCAAGCCCACCCTGATGGCCAAAACCTCCGACACAGACTCAGCCTGCTCCAGCCTGGACGACCCGGAGCTGGCCCAGCTCAGCGCAGCCATCCTTGCCTTAGGGGGCGACCTGCCCGAGGAGCTCCGCAGCCTCCCCCCCGACATCTCATCAGTAGGCCCGGAGGCCTACCTGCCCCCCGGAGCCCACCTGGCCGGCAGCACCTCCCTTCCCTGGCCCGGCGCCATGGGCATGGGTCACCACGTGTCCCCTCGCTTCCCCGCCAACCTACCCCCGCCAGAACTCTTGGCTCGCATGGCTCAGTATCCCACTCCGGGAGGACCCCACCCACAGATGCTGGCCCAAGGCCCTGCTCAGACACATCCCCACGCGGCAGTGTCGGGGTATGGCCCTCCCCTTCCACATGACCCCCGCCCCGGCCCTGTTCCCTCCACCCCGGTGCATCCGTCCTCCACCACGGTGGATAGCATTCAGACACCCATCCCCAGCTATGCCCCCAACCAGCGTTACCCCCCACCCCCGGGAGCTCCTGGTGGGTACCCGGCTCCGCCACACATGGGAGCTTACCCTCAGTTCATGCCCCAGCCAGGGATGCCCATGCAAGGACCCCCACACCAGCAGTTCCCCCAGCCTCCCAGGCAGCAGATGCCCCAGGGATACCCGGCAGGCCCTAGAGCCATGCCCCAGCAAGCCTACCCTCATGGATACATGCCTCCACATCAGCGGCCAGGCCTACCTCCCCAGTACCCACAGGTGTTCCCTGGGCAGCCACATCCACAAAAAGGCTACATGCCTCAGCACCCGCCTCAGCCCCAGCATGGACCTCAAATGCCCCAAGGGTATCAGCCCGCACAGGGGTATCTACCCCAGCAGCACCCACATATGATGCCCGGCCCCATGCCTCCTCACAACATGCACCCGCAAATGCTGCCCCCATCTCAGCGGCCGGCCGGATCTCAGCCTTACATCCAGCCTGGCCACCAGCACATCCCCCCCGGGTTGCCCCCGCATCACATGATGGCACAGCAACCAAAGCATGTCCCGGGGCACCCCGGTGCTCCGCAGCAAATGGTTCCTCACCCCCATCAGCAGATGGTTCCTCACCCCCATCAGCAGATGCACATGGCCCCCGGTCCCAGGCCCCAGATGCCCCCCGCCGGCCACCCCATGGCACCGGTATCACAGAACTACATGTCTTCAGGCAACCAGCCCGTGCCTGCTGCTCTGCACCAACAGATGGCCTGCGGCCCCATGCCACCTACCTCTCTGCCCATGCAGCAGCCGCAGCAACAGCAGCCGCTCCCTGGTCAGCTGCCCATGCCGCACATGCCCCAGCAGCCCATGCGGATGCCCGGCCAGCCCCAGGGTCAGCCCCCGCACATGGGCCCTGTGTGCTACCCGGGAGGGCCTCCGATGATGCAGCCAATGGCCCCCCAGCCTCTTCACCCACAACATCCCCAGACCCACCCTGCCCCCGCCGTCTACCCTCCCTCTAGTGCACCTCCGGGTGCCCCTCAGCCGGCCGCTCTGATGGCTCCACACGGTGCCCAGATCCCCCCTGCTCAGCACATGATCCAGCCCTCGCCAGGAGGTCTACCGGTAGCCCTCGCGACCAATAGCATCCCTCCCGCCCCTTCGCCTTCCCCCTCTCCGTCTCCCTCCCCGGCGCCCTCCTCTCTGGGACTGACCCCCCAGCAGAGACCCTCCCCGGCACCAACCCCTGGAGGAGGAGCAGCACCAGCCTCCTTGCCCTCCCCCTCGGTCCTCTCCCCCACCAGCTCCACCTCGCTATTCCAGCTGAAGAACTCCAACACGGACGACCTGCTCTCTTCCAGCCCGGAGAGTCAGCCCGGGGGACCCAAGGCCCCCGCCAACGTCCTGCAGCCCACCAAGGCAGACCCCCAGGACGGGGAGCGGCGCAAGAAGAGCGCCCAGGGCGTGGCCCTGATCCAGGGCGACCCCTACCAGGCCCCCGAGCGCATCGCCCGGCTCCACGGCGAGCTGGAGCGCTACCGGGCCCAGGTGGAGGCCCTGGAGCGGCCCTCGGAGAGCGAGGGGGGCTTGTCCGTGCTGGACGCCCGATGGAGGGAGCTCCAGGACCAGCAGGAGAGGGATGCGCGGCAGCTGTCCATCGCCATCGCCCGCTGCTACAGCATGAAGAACCGGAACCAGGACGTCATGCCGTACGACGTCAACCGTGTGGTGCTGCGCTCGGGCAAGGACGACTACATCAACGCCAGCTACGTGGAGGAGCTGTCGGCCTACTGCCCACGGCTCATCGCCACGCAGGCGCCGCTCAGCGGCACGGCGGCAGACTTCTGGCTCATGGTGTACGAGCAGAAGGTCTCGCTGGTGGTCATGCTGGTGTCCGACCAGGAACTGGAGAAGGTGCGTCTACTGTTATAGCGTAGTGGACAGGGGGGGCTGGGTTTAGTCCAAAGGCCAGCAATGCAACCTAACTGTAGGCATTTTTAAGCACGATGCCTGCTCTTTAATGACAAATTGCAAATTGACTGTCAATTTGTATAAAAGTTTGCTAAAGTATAAAAAGCATATCACAAAATGAACGTTTACAGCCACGTTAGTGGCAGTAAGATGGGGAGTTGCGTTATGTGCTGAATCCATGGTCCATGTGTTTTCCCCACACAGGGTAAAGTCCTGCCCTACTTCCCGTCGGAGCGCGGCCAACAGGTCTCTCAGGGACCCATCACGCTCACCCTGACCTCGCAGAAGACCACGCCCACCCACGTGGAGCGCATGATCAGCCTGCAGTACCACGACCAGAGCCTGAAGCGCACCGTCGTCCACCTGCAGTACAACTCCTGGCCCGAGCTGTGAGTGGCCACATCCCTCGTTAAGCTCTGCCCTTCTCTCTATGATTCTAACCAGTATTTTGGTGTGATTTTTTTTTTGTGGTTTGATTCGGTCTAAACTGGTCCTTCTGTCTGTGGTTCTAACAAGACGGTACTGGTTTGATCCGGCTTAACTGGTCCTTCTGTCTGTGGATCTTACCAGACAGTACTCTGTGTATCCGGTCCTTCTGTCTGTGGTTCTAACCAGACAGTACTGGTTTTATCGGGTCCTTCTGTCTTTGGTTCTACCCAGGCAGTACTTTGTTGATCCCCTCTAAAGCGGTCCTTCTCTGTGTGGTTCTAATCAGGGGTCTGCCAGACACTAAGGGCAGCCTGCTGGGTTTCATCCAGGAGGTCCAGGGTCACTTCCAGCATCAGAGACCCCTCCACACCCCCATTGTAGTGCACTGCAGGTGGGTCACTCAGGGTCTTGTACTGTGATGCCAGACAGGTAGACTAGTTTTACTGCAGGGTTCATATCAATGTATTGATACTTACTTTTTAAGTCAACCTCATGGATGTGCTTCATTAATGAGCGGTCTGAATATATTATCCATAAGATATCATAACATATACAACGTACTATTTTCAAATGCATTGGCTTCTCCCTTACTCTTCTTCTGCTGTGTGTGTGTGTGGGTGCAGTTCGGGTGTGGGGCGTACTGGCGCCTTCTGTCTGCTGTACGCGGCGCTGCAGGAGCTGGAGGCAGGGAACGGCATCCCGGACCTGCCTCTCCTGGTGAAGAAGATGAGACAGCAGAGGAAGAACATGCTGCAGGAGAAGGTCTCTCTCTGTCACACACACATGCACACACACACAAAACTAGTATATGGTTAGTCAACCCACAAAATATTACATGTGCCGTTTTGAAACTGTAAAATAATGTGATAATGGTGCCGCAAAACCACCTCAGTTTCCTCTGAGTCTTCACCTAACATGTGTGTGTGCGTGTGCGCGTGTGTGTGTGTGTGTGTCCCCAGCTGCACCTGAAGTTCTGCTATGAGGCAGTCCTGAAGCAGGCGGAGGTGCTGCTGCAGCGCCACGGCATCACCAGTGCCACCTGCTGCAAGAACACCGGCCCTGCAGCCGCCAAGGTTGGAACACAACGTCTCCGACATATTTCGTCATACATTCATCCAGTGGAGGTTATAGTTAAGCATTGACCAACATGACGCTATTTGGCCTCATTATGACACTTGAATTCACTTTTTTGTCAATTTTTTCTTTTAACCATTACATTATAACCATACTTTAACTGTAGGTTATCCATACTTAACCATGTGGTTATTAACCTTACAGTCTAACTGTAAGGTTATTCACTTGACTTTAACTGTAAGGTTATTAACCTTTAACCAGAACATTGTTAACTAGATTAGAACCATTATTCCTAACCAGTATAAACTGTCCCGTCCCCCAGCAGCCTTATTCCAGACAGGAGTCTCAGCAGGACCTGGTCCTGGGGGGAGACATGCCCATCAGCTCCATCCAGGCCACCATCGCCAAGCTCAGCATCCGCACGCCCAGCCTCTCCGACCAGCCCGCCGACATCACCGGTGCCCCCTGTGGTCTGGAGGACCAGCCTCCGGCGGCAGACCCTCAGCCACTCCAGGACGCCTGCCCCACTACCGAGAGTCCCCCGCTTCCCTTGTCCTCCTCTTGCCCCCCCCACGCCTCCCCCATCGAGATCCACTCTACCGAGACTCCCGACGACACGGACGCCTCCCTCCCGCTCTCTCCCTCCCCGCCGGTGGCGGCAAACGACGACGCCCCCGCCACCCCACCCCCCGAGGCGTCCTCTCCGTCCCCCCCGGCGTCGGCCCCTTCCTCCCTGGAGCTGCTGGCCTCCCTGGCGCCGGAGGCCTTCTCCATGGAGGGCGGGGGCCGGGGCAAGCAGCGGGTCACCAAGCAGAGCTTCCTGCAGCCAACCGAGGGCCAGGGCCTGCAGGGGGCCAGGGAGCGTGGGCCGGATGACCCCCTGAGCAGCCTGGATCCCCTGTGGAGCCTCAACAAGAGCTGAGAGACCCAACAGATTACCGCTCCCACGTACATCTTCATGCTTTGTCACCTGCCGTTAAACAAACAAACAAACAAGTCTCTTCTAGGCCTCGACACTAACCTGTAGCACTTTTTTGGGTGGGGGGGAAGTCAGGGGGTCGGCCAGCTCTCGTTCAGCAACAGAATCACTGTGCTCTCTCTCCATCTCTCTCTGTGTGTATCCTCTGTCTTTCCATCGCTCTCTCGCTCCCTGACGGACTGGGGGATGGATACCAGTTCTTCACTCCCTGCCTTCGTGCATTACAGAACCACATTCCCCAGCATGCACTTCTCTACACCCTAGTGCTTCAGCCTGTTGACATGACGTCCCCGGTTGCCACGGATACAACGAAGGAGGCAGGGGACCGTGAATGATGTTGACTGGACCTATGCGTGTCATTATGTTGTACGACTGTTTGGCCGTTTGTTACGGTAACACAATAGAAATCGACACGTTTTAACTCATTGATTTGTTTTTTCTTTTCTCTCTTCTGTAACACTGTAAATATCTTAAATAAAACTAGACTATGGTAAACTTACCTACCGTGCAGTGGAATCTATTCTAAACGTCTGAGTCTTCTAAACCGCGGGCCGAGGTGGAGTGGTGGCAGAGATGTAAAACGGTGTAAAAATGACAACTCAAACCAACTTGAAAACATGTGGTATCAAAGCCTCTTTATTTGAAAATTAGTACAAAGTTTAGTTGTTTTTTTCCCTGCCTCGGGTTACAAAACAGTAGAAGAAGCGGTATGAGGAGAGACCTTACCACTGTCCTGTCTCCCCTCCGTTAACCCCATCTCTCACAACATAAACCCCAGGGATGGATCACTGTCTCATCCTGGATAGACAGCCAGGGTGCAGGGGGGGGGGGCGCTCTTGCATGACGCATACAAAATAAAATAATTTTAACGTAGCTGAAACTAGCGTTGATATGGTGGGAGTCACCTGGGGACACCTGGAATATTGATCGCACTTAACCATTGGATACGAGGTAAATTGTACATGGAAGTAAAACACCGCTTGTGTGTTGCTCACGGTACACATTGGATTGGTGGTGTAGGTGATGCATGAGGAATGGATCTTGGAACAAGGAATGTGGAAAAAAAAAAAGTGGTCAATCTGTTCAAAGTCACCCACGCAGAGTACCGGTAACTAAAAATAACATCCATCCAAGTAGTACACGGTCGTGCTCTGAACGCTTTCCTCAACTACGCAGTTTTCCCGGCAAACCAACAACAACGCCAATCAATTAACAATCATGTGACATGTCGGACCGCTCGGGTCGCCGGGTTTGGAATGACGCTAGCTGAGAAATATTATTACAATATAAAACAAGGAGAACTTCAAGAGTCTTCTAGCGGTAATCTTGATGATGCCGTTGTTAAGGACGGGACCAACACACTCGGGGGGGGGGGAAGAAACGTAGAAAGGATCCACATACGATGTGTTATTTAGGTTTCTATCGCGATACACAGATTATAGATGACCAAATTCCCAGTCTCACATCACAATATCAATATAATATTCATTTTTGACATGAATGAAAAGACAAAAAGCACCTCCATTTAGGGATAAGCTGTGATGGGGAGCCTAGCTACAGGACAAAATGTAACTAGTGTGTTGGGGCACTTTCAAGGGGCGGAGTTACGCAGTTTCCTGTTTGTGTTACGTTGTTACGTATATATTCTTCCGAAGATACAACTCATTCACGAGTGCAAGGTGGAGGTTTCAGAAGACTATTTTACACGTGTATTTCTACAGTGGTCAATCTACTACACTTTTATGTTTTAAACCATTACAGACACTTTGTTTAAGGACATTGGTGTCGCTTGTCTTCCCACTTGATACCGACAATAGGAAGACCATGCTATCGTTTTTAGTTATCAGTCAGTATCACTCTTGTTACCCCGATTAACGGTTAGCCATGCGTCTGGTTGTTTCCACTAGAGACCCATTCCATGGAACGCCCTACGTCTACAGAAGCTTCTAAGAAAGGAAAGGAAGGTGCAGTCAATGCCAAACGCTGCAGTTTCTGGGGTGGTCTTCTGGACATGGTACATTCACTAAGATGTGTGGGTTTGATGATGGCTCACTACAGATTAAATACATTCTGTGATGTGTCAGATGATAGCAGGTTGGGATTACACACACAGATTATCCATTCTTCTCATGCTTAATTGTTCACAGTCCACTTTGACAACAATGTAAACAAAAGTTAGACCACACGAAGGTGAAGCATTTCCCAAGTGAGCAAATGTTTCACGGTCATTTCCAGAACACACTGTATAACCCACAGCCACCTGCTGCCTATGATGGCCATGTGGTCAATGACAGGACCAGTTACATGTTCTGCGTCAACAAAAACTGAAAAGATGGCTCATCCACCGTCAAGGGAACTGGATTTCATTCAACATGTATTAATCAACAATCATCAAAAAAGTGTCATCTTAAAAAACCAAACCCCTTCCATGGTGACCCTATTAGATCAGTGTCTCCACTCCACAGCCAAATGGTTGGTTTAATAAGGTCCGCTTGGGTCACCTGACTGAACGGGCTCGGTGATGTCATCATTCCAGCAACCTACGCCTTTCTACTGTAAACTCTGGTCCTGCTGTCGTGTGTCGTGCGTTTCCTTTACACTTTTGCCTGAATTATTGTACTGCCTGAGCACTGGCTCAGTTATTGGAGACTTGTTCCAATCTCCCATGTCGTCAACATGCATAACCTCAACCGTTTACAAGCGCTCATCACTGGTCTCACATCTGCCAATTGTGTGTATATGTCTGGTGTACCGTTGGGCATGGGACACTTTCCCAAGGACCACCACACCCACTAGAGCGGCGTTGCCATGGGGAACTCGGTGAAACCTACAGGCTTTGGGGTCCAAGGGTTCAAAGTGGACTGTGAACAAAAACGAACATGGACGACTACACCCCTCAACCCCCAAAAATAAAACAATAAATACTTGCGGTCCGAATGGAAATGACTTGATATCATTAGGTCTGAAAAGTGTCCAGTAAACAGCGAGTCATGAGGACATGGATGTGTGGTGCCCGGTGGAGGACAGTGTAAACTCAAGGGGAAAATTCAGCTGCTGTGTGGGGACCACAGCGGCCCGTCCAGCATCAGTAACTCAGGAGGGCCTCAGGGCTCAAACTCTAGTGCTTCCACGCGAGGCCAGGCTAGGGTTTCAGTGCTAGGCTAATGCTCCAGCGCTAGGCTAGTGCATCAGGGCTAGGTTAGCAGGGCCTACTATCACAACACTGGGCTAACTCTTTAGCGCTGGGCTAGTGCATCAGGGCTAGGTTAGTAGGGCCTACTCCCACAACGCTGGGCTAATTCTTTAGCACTAGGCTAGGCTAGGAGGCGAAGACCAGGAAACACTACCTTGTGTTTTCAGTATTAAGAAAGCAACCGTTACATTTCAGAACTAAAACCTACGTTAAAAAAAGAAATTACATTAATGATATCGTTTCTTGGAATGAGGTTTAGCGATTTATAAAGAAATTCAAAATGTCTTCACTAATAAATAATTGTATATAAAAACAGACACCCCCCCTCCCCCCCCTCGGGAAGATGACTTTAGTTACAGTAATTAAATCCAGTTATTTGTGTGCATGTCTCTCTCTATTGATTGCTGCCTGTGTGTCTATGTATCCATCACACACACACACACACACCACACACACATTCACATATTAATCCGCTTAGCTTAATTCCAATGGGCCTCCACTACAGCTAAACTAACAAGCTAGGCAGCTTGCAAACAAAAATTAAAAAAAACATAAAAAAACAAAACAACAACAACACATGAAGTCAGACACAAGGACAGCATCGTCATCCTCTCCTCTCCAGAGAGGCTGTTAGGCCCCTCCTACATCAGCAGCATAAAGAGGGCAGAACCGCATTCACGGAGAACACGGAACGTAGAAAAAAAATCGTGGAAAAAAGGCTTGTTGTCTTCCTCAGATCATCGAGCGGCCAGCTCTGACAAAAAACGTTAAAAAAAAAATAGCGCTCACGACATCCAGGACCTCCCCTCCACTCCCATCATCCCCAGGAAGCTCAAGGGTTAACCCAGTGATGGGGCGGGGGGGGTCATGCTGTAGTAGCCCCCCACCTTGAGACCTGAAGGCCTGCTCTTCCAAGTCCTTGTCTGAGGGGACACTCACCTCTGGCACACAAGAGTCCAGAAGAGTCCTTCTCTTTCGCCGTTGGACCATCAGTCTGTGTCTCTCTCTCTCTCTCTCTCTCTCTGTGTGTGTGTGTCTCCATCTCTCTATTATCTCTCTCTCAGTCCAGCTTCTCCAGCACCGAGGGCACGTACACCAGGCTGAGCTCGCTGCCGAAGTCGCAGACGATGGCGGCGTTGTCGAGCACCAACAGCTGGCGGACGCCCTGGCCATCGCTGCTCTGGCCCAGGTACACCGTCTGCAGCAGGTCGCCGAAGTTCAGGTCCCAGAAGGACACGCAGCCCTGGCCCCCCGTCACCAGCAGGGTGTCCGAGATCACCCCCAGACTGTCCCCGCAGCCCACCTCCTGCAGGGGAGGGAGGGCGGGAGGGAGGGGGAGAGAGGTCAGCTTACTGGGAAAGAGGAGTTAGCCTAGCGTTAGCATAGTGTTACGTACTCCTGGAGAGGAGAGAGGGTAGCCTAGCGTTAGCCTTGTGTTATCGTAGCGTTATTTACTCCTGGAGGGGAGAGGTTAGCCTAGTGTTAAGGTAGTGTTATGTACTCCTAGAGAGGAGAGAGGTTAGCTTTGCGTTAGCGTGGTGTTATGTACTCCTAAAGGAGAGGTTAGCTTTGCATTAGCGTAGTGTTATGTACTCCTAGAGAGGAGAGAGGTTAGCTTTGCGTTAGCGTAGTGTTATGTACTCCTAGAGAGGAGAGAGGTTAGCCTAGCGTAGTGTTATGTACTTCTAGAGAGGAGAGAAGTTAGCCTTGCGCTAGATTAGCGGCCTTTACTCCTGGGAGTGGTTAACCTAGCGCTTGCTTCGCGTACTTTACTTGAGGGGAGAGGTTAGTGTAGCATTCTTTATGTCTGCACTGCAGAGGTTAGCTTAGCACTTGCTTTGCGTGTTTTAGTTCTGCAGGGGAGAAGTTAGCCTAGTGTTAGCTTAGCGTATTTTACTCCTAGAGGGGTGGAGTAAGCCTAGTGCTAGCTTCGCATACTTTACTCGTAGAGGGGAGAGGCTAGCCTAGAGTTAGCTTAGGTTAGCTTTGTGTTAGCTCAGCGTAATTAACTCCTGGAGGGGAGAGGTAAGTGTAGATTAGATTAGAGATTAATTAACGTTTACAGGTCGGGTGGGGTGTGTGTGTGTGTGTGTGTGTGTGTGTGTGTGTGTGTGAAGGGGGGGGGGGGGGTCAGATCTTAAATAGGAATATATATATTTAGATGGGGTGAGTCTACAGATTATCTATGAATACTTGTGAACTGCTCTATTTTTATGTTTGCGTACCTCAGCGTTATGCTATTGTCTGCTTCAAATGTACACCTTGTAAGTCGCTTTGGATAAAAGCGTCTGCCAAATGCCCTAAATGTAAATCGAATGTAAATCTTATTAATTATAAATTCCCACAAACGTTTAACGGTACACCATAGTCTCACTATATCAAAAGCACACAGCCAATATACCAAGAAACCGAGAAAGGGTTGCCACACACACACACACCACAGTCTCACTATATAAAAAGCACACAGCCAATATACCAAGTAACCGCGAGACAACACACACACACACACACACACACACACACACACACACACACACACACACACACACACACACACACACACACACACACACACACACACACACACACACACACACACACACACACACACACACACACACACACACACACACACACACACACACACACACACACAGTGTAGGTGGGACTTGTAGTTCCACAGCAGCCTACCTGCTGTATGGAATAGAGCTTGATGCCCGTGCTGCGGTCCCAGATGCAGATGAGGTCGTCCAGCCCCGAGCTGATGACGCAGGTGTTGGTGCAGACCACGGAGGTCACGTCGCCACGGTGACCGTACACGTGGCTCACGCGACTCCCCGTCAGGACGTCCCACAGGCAGATGGCGCCGTCTTGCCCGCCGCTGGCCAACACCATGGTCTGCGCGCACGCACGCACGCAAACGCACACACACACACACACACACACACAATAAGATACCGCCTGGAAATGTCTCAAAGCTAGTTTGTTTCTAACTCTCTCTGCCATATGAATATAATTATTATAATTAATACTAATCATCATCAAAGCTAGACTAGGCTTATATCTTCATTTATTGTTATATATTGACAGATCTACTTTCAACACATTGACAGCTTTTTACTTTTTACTTTTCAAATTAGTGTAGAGACAGAGAGACAGAGAGACAGAGAGAGAGAGAGAGAGAGAGAGAGAGAGAGAGAGAGAGAGAGAGAGAGAGAGAGAGAGAGAGAGAGAGAGAGAGAGAGAGAGAGACACACACACACACACACACACACCTCGTCTATGTATATGGCGGTGATGGCTCCAGAGTGTCCCTGCAGGGTGAACAGGCAGCACGAGTCCTCCAGCCGGTAGACCTGGGAACACAGGACCACATTGGACTACTGGACCACACACACTCATATTGCACCTTCAGGGAGCATTTTAAGAGCACATGCCGAAACCTAATTCTTTAGAAAGAGGTCCGTAAATTGACCAATGTTTCAATGTCAATCTATGTTTCAATAGCTCACTATTTCATTGAGTTAAGCCCCAATTGTTTGTGTTGCTTTTTGTTCTTTCCGTGTTTGTAACGGTACATGAAGCCATTGTCGATTACCGATCGACATTCGACCACATCAAGTGGAAAAGGCTGACGTGAACGTGTGAACGTAACCACACTTAGAAAGAGAAAGACGCTTAAACAGGAACTTCGACACTCGGCTATTTACTAGGGATGCTCCGATCCATCGGCAGCCGATCATTATTGGCCGATATTCACTCTAAACCTAAACTCGATCGGAACTCTCCAAAAACGGCCGATCAGATGACGCAAAATACATGAGACTTTTCTCGGTGCGCGGCAAAAAAAGATGCAATGTGTGAGGAGAAGAAAAGATGGGCACTTTACATCGCCGCTTTTAATGATCGCCACGGGGAGAATTGAGACGTACTGGGTTTGAACTGGCCGTGGGAAGAATGAACACGTAGGAGTCTGTTTTCGCTGTCTACCTTTTTGTTTTTAGAGCACTCCATCTGAAATCACTCAGACTGTTTCTCTCTCCGTCTCTACGTGTGTGTGTGTGTGTGTGTGTGTGTGTGTGTGTGTGTGTGTGTGTGTGTGTGTGTGTGTGTGTGTGTGTGTGTGTGTGTGTGTGTGTGTGTGTGTGTGTGTGTGTGTGTGTGTGTGTGTGTGTCTGCCCACCCTGACGGTGTGGTCCTGGCTGCCGGTGACCACGCGGCCCGCGGCGGCCTTCAGCACGGTGATGGGCTTCTGGTGGGCACACAGCACCGAGCGGGTCAGCTGACAGCTGATCAGGTCCTCGCTGCTGTAGCACGGGGAGGGGGGCACAGAGCCACGCCCGGGGGCCCCTGCAGGGAGAGAGAGAGAGAGAGAGAGAGAGAGACACACACACAGACACACACACACACACACACACACACACACACACACACACACACACACGTGCATGCATAGACAGATTCAGATTCAGATTCAGATGACTTTATTTATCCCGAGGGAAATTAAGGTGCAACAGTTGACACAGGGGGAATAAATGCACACACAAATATACTAATACCTAAAGCTAAAACTAAATAACAACAACTAACTAAACAAAACTAGTATAAACAAAATATAACTAAATGAACTCTAAATGAAATCTAAATGTATTGATAGATGAATTGCACAATTTACAGTATTATTACAGTAATACGTAGGTATATACAATACACAACAATACGTATAGTGCAAATTGGCAGTAATAAAATACTAATAAATAATTCAGATGAATACTGAAAAAGTGACATGTGAAAAGTGAAAAGTGAACTTGAATTTAAAGTGCAAAATTACAGTGAGAGGAATTTACAGTGCGTTGACCAAAAAATAATAATAACAGTGCGTTGGCCTCAGGTCACTGAGTCTCCACTGTCCCTCTCACGACCCGAGGTAGATGAATTAAAGAGAATTAAAGAGACACACACACATTTAATGATGTGGGACACCCACTAACAGCAAGTTAACTGAACTTTTTCATCAACACACTTCATAGAGTTTTATCATTACAGTTGCGACAAGAGGGCCCTCAGTAGAGCGCCTACCTCCGCCACACCAAAAAGTCCCCTTGATCCGAATTCGGATCCGGGTCTGTGCCCAAATCAAATTAAACTGTTCCTTGGCCCATAAGTAATCTAACCACCAATTCTGTGGTAGATATTGGTCCAATCGGTCCAATTCTGTACCAAATTCTTGGAGTCTTTCATGTCACTCAACCGCTGCTATACATTTACAACACGTGCTATACATTTACAACACGTTGTGTACACAACTAGCACAACCACGACCGGCTTAACTCTGACCAATCAACCGCGCTGGAGGCAGTCTGTTTAAAAGGTGTTGCTAGGTCAACTCCAGCGCACGGCGGCCACGTCTCACCTCTGTACTGCAGCAGTCCCGGAGGCTTGTTGATCTCTACTGTGAAGAAGTCCAGAGAACCGTTCAGCCGGGCCGCCACGATCCTGGGAACGGAGAGAGAGAGAGATGTGTGAGTGCATTTGCGTGCATGTAAGAGCATATTGGGGTGTGCGTGTGCGCGTGTGTGTGTGTGTGTGTGTGTGTGTGTGTGCTGTGTGTGCGTGTGTGCGTGTGTGTGTGTGTGTGCGTGCGTGCGTGCGTGCGTGCGTGCGTGCGTGCGTGCGTGCGTGCGTGCGTGCGTGCGTGCGTGCGTGCGTGCGTGTGTGTGTGTGTGTGTTACCTGTTGTTCAGGAAGGCGAGGGCTGTGATTCCTGAAGCTCCGTCTTCGTTGCTGCAGCGTAGCGAGCCTTCCACTGCATCCCACAGCTGGAGAACAACAAGCACGGGTCATCTTTGGTCACAACAACACCACCCCTGCTGGGTCCATCCCCCCGGCACCTCCTCCTCCTAGCCAAGTCGTCGAGGTGTCCCAGAGCAAGACCCCCTAACCCTAACTGCTCCTGACCAGCTGGCTGTCCCCTTGCATGGCCGACTCCACCGTCTTACCAAGTCGGCATCGGCGTACCGATTATGCCGATGGGTGAATGTGAGGCAATTATTGTAAAGCGTTTAAAAAATGCAGTCCATTGCACTCCTCTTTATCGGTCACACACATGTACTCACACAGGGAAATTGGTTTCTCTGCATTTAACCCATCCTAGTATTAGGAGCAGTGGGCAGCAATTTTATATTCAGCTGCCCGGGGAGCAGTGTAGGGGTCTGGTGCCTTGCTCAAGGGCACTTCGGCAATGCTCCAATGTGTATACCTGTAGCTTTCCGGTGCTTCTGCCGGCAGCGATCAGGTTTCCCCGGAGCTCCATGGCCCAGACGGAGCCCTCCCACTCCGCCGTGGGCGGGGCTCCGCCGGCAGACACCCGGTCCTGGGGCGGGGCCTCCGCGGGACTCCGCCTACTGTGGCCGAAGCCCGCGGTGGACGGGGAGGAGGAGTAGTAGGACGTGGAGGGGGAGGGGTAGTTCGTGGAGAGGGAGGGGGAGGGGTAGGCGGCGGGCGAGGGGGCCTCGTGCTCCATGTAGGCGCGCTCCACCAGACCGCCAAAGTCAAAGGCCGCCCTGCGAGGCGGGGTGGAGGGGAGGGGGGGGGAGGCCGAGGGGGGCGGCGCCGAGCCGAAGTTGGTGTCGATGAGGGGCGTGAGGTCCGGTTGGTCCGTGAAGAGGGGCGGGCGGAAGGGCGCCGCCTGCCGGCGGGATCGGAAGCTGCCTCCTTCGTCCTCCGATGCGCTGTCCACACAGGGGTCCCCGCCCTCCCAGCAAAGGCTCTCGGGATTACAGGCTCCGCCCACTCCGTCCCAGCAGCTGCCGCGCTGCTCCCAGCAGCCACTGCTGCTGCTCCGCCTCAGTCTGAGAGAGAGAGAGAGAGAGAGAGAGAGAGAGAGAGAGAGAGAGAGAGAGAGAGAGAGAGAGAGAGAGAGAGAGAGAGAGAGAGAGAGAGAGAGAGAGAGAGAGAGAGAGAGAGAGAGAGAGAGAGACAAAAATAAGAGTCAGTGATTAGAGATGTGTATATGCATATGTTTATATATATATATATATATATATATATATATGCATAAAATATACTTGGCAAAAACAGTCTTGCAAAAGGGTTTTCATTGGAATGATAGGTGGTGTTTCGGGTGGGGGACGAGGTGCAGAGTGTCACGTTTGCGTGTGAAATGTCTCACTTGTGGTTGGGGATGACGGTGAGGCAGTCCCCGGTCTGGGCGTCCCATACGCGGATCTGACCTGCCAGACAGCAGCTGGCCAGCAGCATCCCGTCACTCGCCAGACACTCGATGTCCTGGAGGTGGGGGAGACAACACATCAAAGAGAGGAAACACCGTTGTCCTACATCAGTTGACCCATTAAGGCCACCGTACACGTGTTCGGGCCATACCACCGGACACAGGGACGGAGATACACGATCCTGTGGAAGGACTAACTGAAAAGGAACCTTGGTTCAAATTGGAGCTCTCTCATTCCAGCTTCACTCACACTAGTGGGCGGGTTCTATTTAAGCCAGAGCCAATGAGAGTTGCATTACAGGGTAGGCCCCTTAATTCATTAGGCTAGTTGTTCCCAAACTGGGGGGCCCGGAGTTATGATAGGGGGGGCGGCGGCGAGGCTTAATCGAATTGATGCGATACGGCAAACATAAAGATTGACTTGTTTAGATTTGCCGTTGCAGTTCTGTATTAATTACAGACAATGTTGTTTCAAATCAATTCTAAAGGAGTGTGCGAGCCAAGGATATGTCTGAGAGTGTCTTTATGTGAGGATATGTAGGTGGGGGGGGGAGGGGGGGGCTGACAGCTACAAATGGGGGACCCTGCTGAAAAAGTCTGGGAACCAATGCAATGATTTTACAGTAACAGCATACCTTTGCTAATAAGCTTGCTGACGGTTGGAATTTCAACAGATGTGTATATATATATATATATATATATATATATATATATATATATATATATATATACGATGTATGATTATTTTTTTTCCTACCATGCTGTGTCCCCTCAACAGCAGCGGGGAGATCTCGCTGACCGGCGGCGAGTAACCGTAGTCGTCGCAGGGCAGGTCGCCGCCATGGCGACGCCGCCGGCCGTGGGACACGCCGTTCTGCCCGTAGTTACGGGGACAGAGAACCCGGTAGAGACAGAACAACAGCAGAACCAGCAGAACGCCCGCCGCCAGGCCCAGAGCCGCTACCCTGCAGGAGGGGAGGGGGGGGGCGGGGGGAGAGAAAGGGAGAGGAAGCGAGGGTTCAAGAGGTATCTTCCTCTGTAGGGGACTTAGGGGGGATCCTCCCCTCTATTTTGATACTTTTCTATGCACTCTTGGCATCTTATTTACATTAAAACTTCCATGGCTGAAACCCTGGACAGCCAGGCCGACGCTGATGCAACTGCATCATAACAAAAACTGTCTGGCATGTGGAGGAAAGCTCTCTCACACACACAAAAAATGTAATAAGACAGATAGACAGACAAACAGACAGACACGCACACACACACACTTTTTTTTTCACTGGTGGTGAAAAACAGTACTGCTGTGTCTCAACCCTCACATTTGCATGTTAACACACTTGGTGTGGAATGTAGAACGAAACCGCAAAAGCAAGACCCTCTCAAACACTCATGCACCGTCATGTTCTTATTGGATGGGAACAGGGGATTAGTATGACATGATTGACATTGATGGTGAGGGTCTCAACCCTGGAACCCTGGTGGTGAGGGTCTCAACCCTGGAACCCTGGTGGTGAGGGTCTCAACCCTGGAACCCTGGTGGTGAGGGTCTCAACCCTGGAACCCTGGTGGTGAGGGTCTCAACCTGGAACCCTGGTGGTGAGGGTCTCAACCATGTAACCCTGGTGGTGAGGGTCCCTGTTACCCTGGTGGTGAGGGTCCCTGTTACCCTGGTGGTGAGGGTCTCAACCCTGTAACCCTGTGGGTGTGGGTCTTAAACCTGTAACCCTGGTGGCAAGGGTCCTTGGAATCCTGGTGGTGAGGGTCTCAATCCCGTAACCCTGGTGGTGTGGGTGTTAACTCTGTTACCCTGGTAATGTGGGTGTTAACCCTGTTACCCTGGTAATGTGGGTGTTAACCCTGTTACCCTGGTAATGTGGGTGTTAACCCTGTTACCCTGGTGGTGTGGGTGTTAACCCTGTAACCCTGGTGGTGTGGGTGTTAACCCTGTAACCCTGGTGGTGTGGGTGTTAACCCTGTAACCCTGGGGGTGTGGGTGTTAACCCTGTAACCCTGGTGGTGTGGGTGTTAACCCCGTTACCCTGGTGGTGTGGGTGTTAACCCCGTTACCCTGGTGGTGTGAATGTAAACCATGTAACCCTGGTAGTGCAGGTCTCAAACCTGTAACCCTGGTGGTGTGCGTCCCATGCTGGCCATACAGCGGCCTCAGTGACACAGGGCAGGGAACAGAGCTCCGATTGATCCAGTCCGGTGCGGACGGCCGATCAACACACGGCTCGTCTGTCTGGGGAAGGAGGTCTGGGAAGTGAGGAAAGTTCATACTAATGAACGGCGTCTGGCCTCAGGACTCTCAGGAAGCCTCAACGACGTGCGAGTGGGTGTGTATGGTAGCTGTGCTTTTTACGTATTTACATTCACATTACTGTATAGTCATTCAACACCTTTATCCAAAGTCAGATACAGGATAGTATTAAGCAGGGGTTTGGCACTGTGCTCACGGATGCCTACAATCATACACATGCCACTCAAAGCTAAGTAGGGGGTTAGGCATCTTGCTGAAACATGCCTACATGAAGGGCTATTAGGCTAAGGGCATTGGGGACAAAGCCCAGAGCCTTTTAGTTGGGAATCAAACCTAGCTACCACTAGAGATCAAGCAAGAGGTTCAAATTGAGATGTTTGAAGTAAATGCACATAACGGTAAATTCACCAAAAGCGTGTTATCAAACTCTTAATGTGGCACCCTTCGCAGTGCAAGATCTTGTGTTGCTCACAGTTCGATTATCTTTGCGTGTGTTTGAAATCCACAGTCAACACAGAATGAAATAGGCCAT
This sequence comes from Muraenolepis orangiensis, assembly GCA_027704905.1. NCBI lineage: Eukaryota > Metazoa > Chordata > Actinopteri > Gadiformes > Muraenolepididae > Muraenolepis > Muraenolepis orangiensis. Next base: position 16,154,775 of record CM051008.1, read on the forward strand.
GAGGAAGTGACAGTAAGGTGTATAAACCACAGAGGAGACCACAGTTACTCCCTCTACCATGGTGTCACCTCATGGAATCTTAAGAGCAACCTGCCAGCCAATGGCTTGGGGTTAAGCGAGTGGGCGGGTCTCGGACTGTGGGAGCCAATGGTGTTGAAAGGGGGGATGATACAAACACACTAGTCTTTGTCCCGGGCCGTGCGTGTGCGTGTGCGTGTGTGTGTGTGTGTGTGTGCGCGTGTGGCATCTCTGATAAGATAACCATAAACCCAATGGCTTATTGGCCTTCTACTGACCCTGACCTAGAGATGTGTTCTAGGAACCAGAACATATTGTGTACACAATTTGGCATTTGATTCACATATATGGCATTTGATTCACTGTATACATGTCAACGTCATGTCAGATATATAATGGAAATGTACTGTGTGGAAGAAAAAGTCTTAATAGAAAAACTAACCCTAACCCTGTTCTGGAAAGCATTTTTTGCATTCTAAAATGTCAAATTTAACATTTATTACCAATAACGACTTGATTGAGATTGTTTTATAAGCCTTCAGGAAAACTGACCAAGAAAGCGAAAGAGTGTGTGTGTGTATGTGTGTGTGTGTGTGTGTGTGTGTGTGTGTGTTTGCACAACCATGTTGACATCCCATTTTGACTCGTCTCGCAAGACTTTGACCCTCAACCTTCCAGAACATCTGGTATCTGCGTGACCATGGCCTTGGGTTGAAGCTATTTTAACCTTCAGCTGGAGGACGGTCCCCAGTCACACACCCCTCCACAAATAAACCTCCATCGAACAATCGGCTTCAAGGACACAGGTCTCCAACACTGCCGTCTGGGAACCTGCAGTGTTACACTGCATTTCCTACATTTCCCATGCTGCCCTTTGTGTCTATTGACTATTGTGGTTCCACATGGCTACACTGGAGAATGGGCTGTGTCCTCAGGAGTGTCCTCGAAACATGAAACTTGGGGGAATTATCGTTTATCCCCCGGCCCCGGCCCGGCTCCTCCTAGCAAAAAAAAAAAAAAAAACTGTCGAGGTGTCCTTGAGCAAGACACCCTAACCCTAACTGCTCCCAACGTGCTGACTGTCTCCTTGCATGGCTGACTCCGCCGTCGGTGTATGAATGGGTAATGTGAGGACATGACTTGTAAAGCGCTTTGGATAAAAGCGCTATATAAAAAGCCAGCATTATCATTATCATTATCATTATCGTGCTTCAGATTTCAGCTGCTACAAGTCAGGACATGACCAGGGCACAAAAAGATCAAATACAACTAGAGGGCAACTCAGTACATACCTCCACCACACCAAAAAGTCACCTTGTCCCGTAATTTTTACTGCTAAACAATCCCTCTAAAGCAATAATTCACCTAGGCGTTAGATTGGTCATCCGTACATGATTTTACTATCATGTCCTTTTATCTCCCAATGAAGAATCATCCAAACAATCCTGAATCTGGATCCTTATCCAGATCTTCACTAACATCTACACGTGTGGGCAACGGCCAAACATCTACCAACCCACCAAGTGTCATCTAAATCCATTCATAATTGTGGAAGATAATACACAAAAGATGATTTTCCCGCCCTATCTTTCAATGCGAAAGAATCCTTTGAATATATAGAAAATATATATATCTGGATCTTCGCTATATATAATCCTCAAATGTTGTTTATAGCCCAGATCTACTAACTCACCAAGTTTCATTCAGTTCCATCCGTTAGGGTGTGAGTTTATCACCCAAAATAAAAAATGTTCCCTATCTCCCAATGTTAAATGATAAAAAATAAATCCTGGATCCCGATCTTTACCAAAATCTAATCAATTGGCCCATGGGCAAAGTTTTTTTATGTGTTTGAGTCTCAAGGGTCCTTATTGTCGACATAAATCGGCTGCTGCATGCCTCTATGTGTCAAAAGCTACACTATAGAGCAGGCAGATGATAAGCTATTTCTGGAAGTGTGAAAGTTGAGAAAGATTGTTGTGAAAGTTGTTTGAACGGATTGCCTGCTGTGTCAGTGTGGAGTGAGTGTGGTAGTTGACCAGTTAAAGCAGCCTCGCCTCGTCTGGCCCCAGTCAGGCTAATTCGGCTCTGGGGCTGGGTGAGTGATCAGGGATCTGGGATCTGGGAATTGCCAACTCTCTCATCTTGCCAACTCTCCAAGCAACTGCAAAGTGAACTGAAAGGCTAGGTGCCAAGTGAAAGCCACTTAGGTGGCATGTGCCAGGGTCTCCAGCTACAGTCAGTTCTCTCAACACTGTGCGTGCGTGCGTGCGTGCGTCGGGACTGACTTGTATAGGGTGAGGTCAGCCTGCAGGTCCGGGGGGGAGAGCTTGGGGATGGGAGGCGGGGGGTGGTGGTTGTCCTGGGGGTGACGCTGCGTCTCCAGCGTGGCCTCCTGGGGGCTCAGGTGGAGCGTGACGGGGATGACGGGCAGGATGCTGATGTACCTGTGGACGGATGGAGGAAAGAGGAAGTGAGAATGAAAGTCGTGGCTGATACTGAACCAAAGAGGTCAAGGAGAGGTTTCCACCGCAGCAGGAAGTCATGACATGCCGATGATGTCTCGTCACCTTATTAAGACTCCAAGTACGTCCCATGCTAGTGTGCCTAAAAGAGTCCTGCTTAATCCAGGCTGTAGCAAATAACCATGTATAGTCATTTCAGGCGTGTTTTTAATCATTAAAGAAAATACCAAAAATGTTCCAACATCTTCCAGAGGACAACATATCTAGTTGGTGACTGAAAACCAAAGAAACAGGCATGTTCCGTTTATCCTCGTCAGGCAGTCCTTTAGACATCCTATTAAACTATACTGGGTTGGAGAGAGCCCCGGCCCACCCACCTCTTGGCCAGCGTGATGTTGTAGTAGCTGAAGAGCGAGGGCCAGTGTCTGAAGGACAGTCCTCCTCCACCCCTCCTCGTCCTCCGCCCCCCAGGTCACCTGGGCCACGGCGGGGGGCCCCTGGGGCTGCTCCCTGCTCCCCTGGCGGCCCCCCAGGGAGTGGTGGCGCTGGGACTGGTTCTCGGGTAAGGGGGTGGCCTCCCGGGCCGGCAGGACGCCGAGGGTCTTGGCAGGGTCCCCCCCCTGGAAGACGGGGGCGACCCCCGCCAGATGAGGGGGCAGCCCTCCGCCGCCGCCGGGGTCTCCCAGGTGACTCTGCTCCGACACCTGGGCGGCCAGGTAGGTGCGGAGGCCGGCCGGGTCCGTGTACACCAGGATGCCGATCCAGATCACCGTGCCGACCTGGGAACGTGGTGGATTCAAGAAGTTACTCAATGTTAGGATTTGTGGACTTCTAATGAACCAGAGAGTACACGGTTCATCCCAACAACAGACAAGTTTGAACATCTGGTGTATTCATCCTCACCGTTTGCTTTTGCTAAGGGATACAAAAAACTATTTAATTGTTTTACTCATGTCCTTTGTATTAGGAGAACGATTCATAGGAAATAAAAAGCTGTTGAGTCTCACAGTTAAAAAAGTGGCTAGTCATGATTCCTGTAAATCCGATGGCAGTTCTCCTGTTGTTTCAACACTGTACTGGTCTTGTTGTACATTCCACTTACAACAGACCCTGGCACTCTGCCAGACATCGTGTTGACATTGTCACAGTGTTCCAGATTAACTTATTGCTCCCTACCGACCCCCCCTTGCAACGCACGCACGCACACGCACACACACACACACACACACACACACACACACACACACACACACACACACACACACACACACACACACACACACACACACACACACACACACACACACACACACACACACACACACACGTTCGCTTATCAGGGTTCACAGGTGACAGTCTCAACATGTCGCTCTCCAAATATACACACCCACCTGATTCCATTCAAACGGCTCAGATTTTTTTTTAAAGAAAGAAAAAAACTCATCCATAGTATACTATGACACTATAGTACACTATATCCTATCGCCATCAATGTCTTAGACTGCCTTGTACTGTAATCATAACTCCCTACCTCTACCTATAGTTGACATATTTATTATTTACATACCTATGTATGATAGCCATGTACATTTTTACTTTACTAACCGTATATATATATATATATATATATATATATTAATATTAAACTGTTGATACAACTGCATATTCCTGCTCACTACCTGCTGTATATACATTTATATATATTTATCCTGTTGATATAATTGCCTACCCCTGCTCACTACCTGTTGAATACTTGTATACTTACCTGTATATATATATCTATATATATATATACCCATCATTCTGCACATATGTCATACATACTCTATAAGTTATTTTACACCTGTTTTTATACCTAGTGGACTGTCTTTACATCGTATTTAACCACTGTACATTGCATATTACCATGCACTTCACTGCAACATTTGCACCCCCGGTTAGATGCCAAATTGTTTAAGCGGTACTGTACTTGTGCTGTGCTGTGCAACGACAATGAATCTAATCTAATCGAATATAATAGCTTTCAATTCTTGAGAAGAGTTGATGCATCAACTGACAAAGGAACCAACCCATCGTCCAACCAATCAACAGGCAGGTCCCGGGACCCTGCCCCCTCCGGCTCACCATGATGATGCGCTGGGCCAGGCGGGTGCGAGCCAGGAAGTAGACCACGCGGAGCCTCTTGGGCAGCCGCAGGTTCCTGAAGGCGGGGGTCTGCAGGGTGATGGTGTGGGGGGAGGGCCGCGGGGGTGGGGGCGCCTCCCGGGGCCTCAGGGGGCCCGGCTTGGGGGGAGGGAGGCCCGCCTCGGCCGGGAGACGGCGGTTCAGGTCGGCGAGCTAAGAGAGGCCCCGGACAAAGAGGACGCTGGCGTCACTGGTGTGTTTATGCACGTTGCATGGTGTGTTTATACTGGTAACGGGTTGATCTTGTGAGTAACGTCCCCGGATATAGGGGCCCGATTCCCGTAAGCACTTCTGTGATCGGGACCTGGTCCTCTTGGGATCATCGCCAGGTGTTCTCCCTGAGTCCGGAACATTCTGTTGGATGTACCCCTTGCAGGCTTTTTGTATCCCGAAAGCCTTTTATCTATGTCCGTCTTGTTTCTGCCTTGCTGCAAAACCAATTACCCTCTGGGGACAAATAAAGGTGTAACTAACTTACCAACTAACACTCTGAAAAATAGATTTAGGACAGTGGTCCTCAAATCATTTATTTGAATGTACCCCACTCCAAAGCTATTTCTTCAGCGAGGTCCCCCGTTCACCAGCACAAATCATTTTTAGGAGGGAAAAATAAATGGAAATAAAAATAAAAACCTGGTGAACATGGACATTAAATGGATGTTCAAATACTATAGGTTTTAGTGAACAACAACATGGGCTTCATTGGAAAGATTTCCAGAACGTGTACGTTAGTATTCAGATACACTTAATTACTTAATTCAAATTACAAGTACCCCTTGCGGTGCTTCAAAGTACCCTAGGGGTACGCGGTCCCTAGTTTGGGAAACACTGAGGTGGGACAAATGAATACCAATTAACACCTTATTTTTAGATGAATGAACTTCAATGCCTTTTAAGACTTTTAAGTGTGTGTGTGTGTGTGTGTGTGTGTGTGTGTGTGTGTGTGTGTGTGTGTGTGTGTGTGTGTGTGTGTGTGTGTGTGTGTGTGTGTGTGTGTGTGTGTGTGTGTGTGTGTGTGTGTGGTGTGTGTGTGTGTTCTCACCTCCATGCGGCGGATGTCGATGGAGAGCACGGTGGTGAAGAAGAACATCTGCAGGAAGAAGTCAGACACCAGCCCCACCACAGCGAACAGACAGAACTCCTACACACAACACACAGCCACCATCAACCTTCACACGCGCACACACAGTGTGTGACATCAGGTACACACGTTGTGTTTAGATATGAGATATTCTTCAGACCTCACTTGCTTTAATGGAGACTGTATGTTACGAGGGTGTTATGCTATCTTTAAAATAAAAAAATCAAATAAACTACTTGAGTAGGTTTGTACTAATATTATTAATTAGTATTAATTAGGTATTTTTTTTTACTTTGTCATCCATCCTGTCTTATTCCCGTCTTAGTTTTTGCTAATTACATTTTTGTAAATTAAATGTGATTAGATAGATTAGATATTGAATTTGATAACATTATGGTTTGACTAACAATGCTGCTAGTGGTGTACATTCATTAAAATGATAAAGGCCATCTGCACACACACAGTGTTTGTTTTTTTTGCAGTAATAATTTATTTTTATTTTTAGAAGTGGTAAAAAATGTAGCTAAACAGTAGTAAAAAAGTCCCGCTGAAATACGAGACGTACCTGAATGGCCGGGACCAGGGTGAAGTAGCCAATGAGAATAATGCACAGTTCAGTGGCCATGTTCTTCATGATAGACCAGCTTTCATTACTGAGACCTGGAAACACATCGACCAATAACCACCTGTCATAACCGAGAGCTGGGAACACATCGACCAATCAACAGCTGTCATAACCGAGAGCTGGCAACACATCGACCAATCAACAGCTGTCATAACAAAGAACTGGTAACAACTGGAACAAACTATGAATTCAACAAAACAGCTAAATCCCAAGTCCTCTTTCAAGCTAATACAACCAAGTAATACAGGCACAGTCATTTTAATAGTTAGCATTCGATTTAGAGAAGAAATTACCAGATTATTCTTACTAGAGGTTATCTATTGGCGAGCCCAATGTTCATTAGTGTAGATAAAGTAAGTACTAACACACACACACACACAGAACGGACCCTGAGCGATGCGTAGCTTGACCTCCAAGTCCACAGGGGTGGAGACCACAGACTTGGTGAGCACCAGAACATTCTCCAGACCGATGACCACCACCAGATAAGGGAAGATCTCCCTGCAGAGAAAAACCACAGGTGACACACACACACACACACACACATTAGTACGACACCAGCCTCACGCCCACATTCAAGATGTGCACTTTACAGTTTAACTGTTCAAGTCAAGTCAAGTCAAGTTTATAAAGCAGTGAGTGAAAATCTTATGTGCAATACCCGACGACAGACCGCAGTTATAAAAATTATATAAAATAAAAACTGTATAAAGTTATAAAACATATAAAAATAAAAATGCAATTTATAAAATGTAATACACCCTGTAAGAACACTCTCGATGGTGCCGGTGTAGAATGTTCTCAGGATGCGGGGGCCCATGCTGAATTTCCTCAGACGCCTGAGGAAATACAGGCATTGTTGGGCCCTTTTCACTACGTGGTGTGCGTGGACCATGTGAGGTCCTCGGAGATGTGCACGCCGAGGAACTTGAAGCTGCTGAGCCTCTCTACTGCAACACCGTCGATGGAGATAGGGCCGTGCTCTCCTCTCTGCTTCCTGTAGTCCACGATCAGCTCCTTGGTCTTCTTGACGTTGAGGGCGAGGCTTTTCTCCTGGCACCACTGCTCCAGCGATACAACCTCCTCCCTGTAGGCTCGTCGTCACCGGCGATCAGGCCCATCACTGTCGTGTCATCAGCAAACTTGATGATGACGTGGGAGCTGTGCATAGCCATGCAGTCGTGGGTGTAGAGGGAGTAGAGGAGAGGGCTCAGCACACATCCCTGGGGGGCTCCCGTGTTGAGGGTCAGTGGCTCTGAGGTGGTGCTGCCCATCCTCACCACCTGGCAGCGGTCCGACAGGAGGTCCAGTATCCAGCTGCACGTGGATGGGGGCACGCCTAGACCTCTAAGCTTCCCGGGATTGATGCACTCGAAGGTGGTGAGCATAATTAGACTATAAATATATTTATATATATACACACTCATGCATCTTGCTCTCCCGCTGAGTGAGACCGGTCCTGAAAGGAAGGAAGAGATGCATACCCCGTGGCATGGAGAACCATTCACTCACAAAAACCAAACGCTGATTGGCCGTTGGAGCGTTGGACGTTGTACATTTTCTTAAGCACTTATGTTTTCTATTAAAGGACATTTTACGTTACAGCCTCTGTTTTGTATGCTCATTTAAGGGGCGAGGGTTTAATTCCTTTTGAGTTTGATTTCGGTACTTGGTACAGACCTGAAAGAGACAATCAAAAATAAGCCCTTCCTTCCTTCTCTCTCCCGTGATTCTGTCCTTAACGCTTGTTCCACTACAGTATCATAAACAAGGGTATAATCGATTTTCATGGTGGGATGGTGCAGACTCCAGGTGTGTTGATGGTAGGTATCTGACTTGACTCGACGGCGGTAACCGGGTAACCGCCGTCGCCACGGAGAGAGGCATCTCGACTCAATCTCTTCCCGTGCGTTACATCAGCCTCGCTGGTTAGCTGTGTAAACATCACCGCGGTGATATCGCGGAGCCACCTTCACTCCTCCTCCTCCTCCTCCTCCTCGTGGCTGGAAGGATTCCAACGAGGGGGGGACACTTTTATCACGATGGCCTTTCAACCACATGTTGTAATGATTCACCACGCATATCTCATCCAGTTATCATCCAACCAGCGTGGGTGTGTGTGCACGTGTGCGCGTGTGTGTAATCTCATAATTGTACACTATGAGGACACACACAATAAGGGAGTGCCTGAGTGTGCGTGTGTGTGCGTGTGCGTGTGTGTGTCCCTACCCTCCGTTGAGCGTGGGTGTCAGTCCAAACAGCGTGCACAGCCCCACAGACATGAGCAGGGAGCTGAGGACTGTAACCACGGCAGCCAGGGCCAGCCCCCACTTGGACTTGACCATGTCGATCTTACCTGGGGGGGGGGGGGGGGGGGGGGAGAGATCATGTGTCGTTAAGATTCAATGAAACTCATCTTAAATCTATATCTAAATCTGGAGAATTTAATCCTCTTTATTGGTGACATACATGTACACACACACACACACACACACAGTGAAATTAGTTTCTCTGCATTTAACCCATCATAGTATTAGGAGCAGTGGGCAGTGCCCGGGGAGCAGGTGCCTTGCTCAAGGGCATCTTAGTAGTGCACAGGGGGCAAACTGGCACCTTTTTCAAGTATCAATTTTCACTCCGTACTTCGTTTTGGGGACTTGAACCGGCCGGTTCCCAAGCCAAGTCCCAACGGACTGAGCTACTGCCACCCCTATCCTTACCCTACTATTAGAATTGATCTCCTCAACATCCAACTAGGACATTGTCCATCCATCCATCCATCTTCTCCCGCTTATCCGTAATCGGGTCGCGGAGGTAGCAGCTTCAGCAGGGGACTCCAAACTTCCCTCTCCCTGGCAACATCGACTAGCTCTGACTGGGGGATCCCGAGGCGTTCCCAGGCCAGTGTGGAGATGTAATCACCCCACCTGTACCTCGGTCTGCCCCGTGGTCTCTTCCCAGTTGGATGTGCCTGGAAAACCTCCCTCGGGAGGTGACCAGGAAGCATCCTTACTAGATGCCCATTGTACTTATACCATTTCGTTTTAGGAATGAACCTTACTAAATTATTCACTATTCCAAACAAGTTTACCAATTAAAATAGGGGCCCTTTAACACTTTGTATAAAGTAGCATTTTCATTGTGACTCGAAGTACACTAAATACCAACAACGATTCCTAGTTTGTGTGTGTGTGTGTGTGTATGTGTATGTGTATGTGTGTATGTGTGTGTGTGTGTGTGTGTGTGTGCGTGTGTGTGTCAGAGTGGTTATGGGCGCAGCTTAGTCCTTATCAAGCAAATATTTGAGTTGGCCAGCAGCTAGTCTGCAAGCCGGGAGTTATTGTACAGCAGAGATTGTTCCTTTACGAGGATTATCCCACAACAAATGCCAAAAAAAAAAAGCATACTAAAACAATTATGTCTATGTCAATTATGTAAGTGTGTACCTGGTATATTTATTGTGGACAATTTGATTATTTAATTTGAACACTTTGAAACCTAATTGTGTGCTACAAAAGACCAACGCTATGAATCCAGCAGCCAGCCAATTAGACAAAAAAAACAGGGTATGACCAGGGAACAAACCCCATAATTGGGCCCCAAAAGAAAAGCAAGAAAGCCTTTGCTGTGTGGTGAGAGGGTTTTTGGTGTCGAGGGACACTCACGGGTGGAGAAGTAGATGTAGGCGAACAGGATGATGTAGGTGGTGACCAGGGGGATGAGCTCGGCCACGCCAATCTCCTCCTTGAAGTGGACGTGCACCATGTGGTCCTCCCGCAGGCTGCAGTTGGCCGACGGATGGAGCTGCTTCAGCCGTGACCGCAGGCTCCCCAGGAAGCTGTGCGAGCACACACACACACACACACACACACACACACACACACACACACACACACACACACACACACACACACACACACACACACACACACACACACACACACACACACACACACACACACACACACACACACACACACACACACACACACACACACACACACACACACTTCGACATATGAGTTGGGGCAGAATAGTGAGGGAATTTGACTCCCAGGTGAAAAATACAGGGAAAAATCCAGTCAGGTGTTGGGGGATTCAGGCGGTGGCCCACATACCTAGCACATGACCTGGCACGCTGCCAAGCTGGAGGGCAAAGCGCTTTCAAAACGAGAGATGCTAAACTTGTTTCTCATATTGTACAGCCCTCTGTCAGTTAACCGCCTGAAGGTCACGTCGCATTATACACTCAGGACTCTGTGATCGTGTCTCTGGCCCCGCATCAGATCGCTGTAATTTAGAGCGTGGATATCGGGTGAATAAAAAATATCCTTCCAATAGATGTCTCGGACAGTAGTGCCAATACAGGGAACGGGAGCCTGCTCTACCATCTGAAGCAGAACACTCTGAGAGACTGAACCTGAGGTGCCATCATTGTTTAAGCTAACATTTAAAAAGCACCACCAGTCACTACTGTCAAGTAGGAGGTAACAGCTCAAGCCAGAAACATCAACTAAACAACTAAATAGAATAGAACAAACACAACTAGCAATATAAACACAAGATGCAGCATGATAGAAGTATGCATTTACAGACAATTAACATGATATACTTCAATAGACATGCTCCTCCTAGCCAAGTGTCGAGGCAACCCAGAGCAGGACACCCTAACCCTAAGTGCTACCGACGGCCTGGTGGGTGCCTTGCATGGCTCACGCCGCTGTCGCTAGATGAATGGGTGCGTGTGAGGCTTGACTTGTAAAGCCCTTTGAGTGGCCGCACTGATTATATAAATGCAGTCCATCAACCATTGATTTAATTGAATATATATTTATGTATTCCAGTGTTAACATCAATGAATTGACTTCTGTCGTAGAATTTATCTTATCATCTGATACTAAAATACTATATTGTATAGTAATAATACAAACCAAAATAATACTGATTTATTTTGGTTGCATTGTCCAGCCCTACTGTACTGTGTGCGAGTGCGTCTCACCCTGCATCATAGGTGCTCAGTGCTATGGTGATGGTGTAGCTGACCACCCTCTTTTTGCTGTAGTGGCTGACCCCCGTGTGTTTCCCCGGGAGCCCGAACAGCAGGTCTGAAAACAAACACACACACACACACACACACACACACACACACACACACACACACACACACACACACACACACACACACACACACACACACACACACACACACACACACACACACACACACACACACACACACACACACACACACACACACACACACACACACACACACACACACACACACATCACCGGGGCATGAATGACAGTTTGAGAGGTTTCTTGTTTGATCCCTGTAGTACGTGTAGTTCTTTGTTCTTCAGGATGGTGACGGTGGTGAGGATGATGACCAAGTTTATTACAGTATTACAGTCATTTAGCAGACGCTTTATCTAGCGACTTACAATAGTGTGTTTCAACAAAGGTAGGTAGGAGAACAACTCGTCACCAGAAGTCAAAAGAGCATTTAATTAATTAAGTCCCCAAGAACTGAACCAGTGACCACCAAGGCACAATCTCTCCCTGCGGTCCGGTCGCCGTTTCCGCAGCATCCGTAGGATAAGGACTACCAGGACTACCAGGTTCAAGGACAGTTTGCAAATGGCAATTAAACATCTTGAATCTTGATAGTGATGATAGTGACGTTGGTGATAATGTTTAACGATGTTGCCGACCTTGGCTAACTATGTTCATTTTGTGTATGACGTCACTTTGGGCTTTGTTGTTTACATCATTTTGTCAAATTGTATTTCCATATCCACATTGCATTTATGAATGTGTCTGCACAAATAAGACATTTTACGTGCTTCCAGTTGATTTCAAGAGAGCAAATTTATATTGCAATTGTATTGCGTATCTTAGAGCATCTTTGTAACGTGAAGGGCCGTGGCTTGGCGTCGCTCTGCAAACCAGGGAAGCCAATCTTATTCGTCTGTTATTTCAAACGGTCTTAAAATGGCCTGTGGACTACCTTATTTTAGCCATCCTGGAGACCAAAGTAGTAAACCTAGGCCGGGATGGTCAGAGTACAGCACATGTCCTATACAGTACTATAATGAGTCACTCTGTTGACACAGAGCTAGGCCAGCTCCTCTGTAACCCACTAGCCCTGCTGTCCCCCCGTTTCTCTTCCTCACTCACTCCCGCTCCTCTCCCTTTCTCGGCTGCCTCTGTCCACCGGCCTTGTAGGTGTGGTAGCTGCTTCTCCCTCTTCTGCCCCGTTCTCCTTCTCCTCCACCACCTTATCCCCCCTCCCGTTCTTCTCCACCCACCCCCCCTCCTCCTCCACCTTCTCACACAACATCCTCCACCTCGACCTACCTCTCAGCGTGGCCGAGGTGTGCAGGCCTTTGGGCTCGTGTTTCTGGACGGTCTTCAGGAGGTCAGGGTCCGAGTCGAAGAGCTCCCGCTGGTTCTGCCAATAGTTGCCGGGGGAGACCAGCAGACAGCCGTGCTCCGGGAGGACCGACTGCATCCGCCGCAAGCCCGGCAGCAGGTCCGTCACCTGGAGACACAAGTGCTCCACGCTCTGCACCCCAGAGCTGGGCCGGGAGGAGGGGGATGAAAGATGAATATATACACAGAGGAGGAAGAGAAACCGGTTGCTGGGATTTTTTGGGCTCACATTATACGTCTGCCTACTCAGAGGCACTAGAGATGGGTTAAAGATTCACCGATTTGCATCACTACACACTGGCATACCAGTGTGCTATCAGTGGCCAGTTCTCCTCAAGTCTCGTGCTGGTTGGAGACATGTCCAGAGACGAGTCACATATCATCAAGGCGGAAGAAGAAGAACCGTATACTATACCGTATACTATAAGTTGCTACAAGTAGGGTGAGCCTAAGCCATCCCTGGAAGGAGAGGAGCCCTGCTCTGTGTTCCCCTTCGGGGTTTCTACTAGGGATGTGCACGACTAGCCACTTAGTCAACGCCGAGATTGGTAGTCGGAACCAGAAATACTAGGTTAAAAATCTCTCTCTCTCTCTCTCTCTCTCTCTCTCTCTCTCTCTCTCTCTCTCTCTCTCTCTCTCTCTCTCTCTCTCTCTCTCTCTCTCTCTCTCTCTCTCTCTCTCTCTCTCTCTCTCTCTCTCTCTCTCTCTCTCTCTCTCTCTCTCTCTCTCTCTCTCTCTCTCTCTCTCTCTCTCTCTCTCTCTCTCTGAGAAAAGCCAAATAATGGAAGCACACCATGCACTATGATAGATGATAGACATGATAGATAGAGATAGACATGATAGATATGCATATAAGAATTAGAACATGCTTGAAATAGGCCGAAGCACCTTATCATTCCTTTAATAATTAAATTGAATCTGGTTCACAATTCTCAACAGCGCTCTTCGCCCCAGCCAGTAACTATGGTCATGTCAGGTGTTCTGCCCTGGTCTGTTCTAGGCGCATCGTTGAAATGTCAATCAATTCAGTCTGTTTCACAGTAAGACTGCCGGATTACATTAATTTATGTCTTACTGAGTTTGAGTGAATCGCTACTTTCGCGAAGGGCTTGCTCACTCGGTAAGAGACAATCGATGAAATGAAGGAGGAAATTAACGCACTATTGAAATTAGTCTGCTAAATTACTGTAATGTAATGTAAAAAGAGCCGTAATCATTGTCGTCATGTCTCTTGACAGGCAAAGATCTATTAAGGATGGTTATTTAGATTTTAACTTCCAAAGCTAGACAAACTCTAAACAGTTTTGCTGTCCTACCTAACAGTCTAACTTGTGATGTGGAGCACAATCGCTACATGAGAGCCGACTGCACTAGGCCTACTGCACAAAACGGCACACCTTTCAGCCCGATTAAAAAACTGATTTTGTCATAAAAACATAACATTGAACCTATCAAAATAACTCTTATATAATACACATAACGTTTATCCAACCATGTTTACCTCTTAGATTTGAATGTTCCTAATTTGACTTATTTCTGTTATTTTTATTTCTGTTTCTGCCGTTTCCAAAACATCCGGTTAACCGCCAAGGAAATTAGTCAACAGGAACATCCTAGCTAAAGCTAAATCTGGAAAAGGGTATGAAACAGTATGCCCTGAATCGAAATCTGGAGGATTTGATTGGTCACATACATGTAATGTACACACGCAGTGAAATGTGTTTCTTTGCATTTAATCCATCCTAGCATTAGGAGTGTAGGGGTCTGGTGCCTTGCTCAAGGGCACCCTGAGAGTGCCGATGTGGGGACTTGAACCGGCAACCTTCCGCTTCCCCAAGCCAAGTCCCAACAGACTGAGCTTTCCTGCCGCCCCTAGTTTCCCTAGTTTCTTCCCGGTGAGCTTTGAGGCTGTGGTATGATGTGGGCCTGAGAAGCCATTTGAGGCTGAAACTTTAAGTTCGAGGCCTAAAGTGCTTTGATCTGGTTCTGATAAGTGGACGGCCCACCCTTCCTCAAATCAGAGAAAGCATGCCATTAACATACTTTCTGCACATTTGTCCGCCGTTTTTAAGATAAGATCGGTGTTTGCCGTGTGTCTGCAATGTCTTTGTCTAGGTTATCTCGGATCGCTGGTCTGTTCCAGCCATGATCTGCTTTAAAGATCAACACATTTTTGGAAAACAGACCAGAGAAAAATTTAAAAAAGGTCACATGGTGTACGTGATTATTATTTTGTGTAAAGGCTCCTTTTCAACAAGATCAGATCAAACCACGAAAGACCCACAAGATAGCCTTGATGGCACATACACCAGACTCCTAATGAGGGTGCAGAACATCTCATGGCGACAGCACATGACCAAACAACACATCTACGGAAACGTTACCACCTATCTCTACCACCGTCGCTCAACCAAGAGTGCGTTTTGCTGGCCACTGCTGTCGTGCAAAAGAACAGATCGTGTCTGACGTAATATGTTGGAGACTTCTGTGTCCTAATAGAGGTCGTAGACCTCTTAACTATATTGATACCATTAGTAGAAACACGGAATATGAAATTGAGGACCTACCTACCATAATGAGGGACAAAGATTACTGGCGCGGCATTGTGAATGCAATCTCGGTTGCGGCCGCTCTATGATGGTGAAACTACGACCCGACCAACTCTGATATGCAAAGAAACAGGATGGGGGGGGGGCGGTGTTTACCTGTCGGAGTGCACATGGTTCCTGATCTCCTCCAGCAGTGTGAACACTTGGCCCAGTGGCGGCCGGAAGGCGTCCACTGGGCCGACCAGGCTGGACCCCCAGGGCGACACCGCTGCCTTCACCAGGACCTGCTGGATGTAGGCTACCGGTGGACCCCGGTACTGCACCCCAAGAAAACACACACACACACACACACACACTTAGATGGATGCATCTATGTACTCACTAAGAAAAACAGTGTTCTACACAATAAATAGGACGAACACACATTTAGCTTTTCAAATATTCTCCCTTCAAACTGTTTGTGTGTTTCATGGAGCGATGAACGGTGACGCAGAGAGAGACATCATTCTTTTCCTCGTGCTCTACTTTGCCACGGGACGTTTTCACGGCTGGCTTTACAATAAAACAATAGCGAAACAATAATAGCACGTGGCCCCCTGGTTTCCACACACACACACACACACACACACACACACACACACACACACACACACACACACACACACACACACACACACACACACACACACACACACACACACACACACACACACACACACACACACACACACACACACACACACACACACACACACACACACACACACACGTCTGTCCCTTTCAACTGGTTTCTGTCCCCTGTGGCCGCCAGGTGAAGGCCATGGCCAACCCCTAAACCGTCTGGACCCCGAGTTGCTCTACACACGCACAGGTCATCCCTGTGTGTGTGTAAAACGCTATGCCGAGAAACAGGGTGGTTCTGAGGGAATGCATTGCGTGTTGGACGGAGGTCTTTAAAGACAAGCCGAGTAATTAAGAGAGAAAGGGATCCGTGTCGTCGGGGAGATGTTAAACAGCAAGCAGACAGGCGGCGGGAAGACGAGACCCGGCTGCTTGGAGACATTCATAATAGATGAGCCTCCAGCTGGGAGACTGCTTGTGTAGAGAGTCTGTGTCTGTGTGTGTGTGTTCAAGATTTAAGTTGTAAAAGTTGTACAATGGAATGCTTACTCCCCATTCCCACACGCAGTATGAAATTCTAGAACACAATACTATAAAAATACTGTACACACTAAAATGTGTGTGTGTGTGTGTTTAACCGTCTCAGTCATGGTACAGTGTGTACCATGAGTGTATTTTTGTGACAGGGTATATGTGTGTGTGTGTTTAACCATCGGAGAGAAACAGAGAAGTGTGTGTGTGTGTGTGTGTGTGTGTGTGTGTGTGTGTGTGTGTGTGTGTGTGTGTGTGTGTGTGTGTGTGTGTGTGTGTGTGTGTGTGTGTGTGTGTGTGTGTTGACTTTTCCAGCACCTACCCAGTCGGGCTGTTCAGCGGGGTCTCCCAGGGGATTGTGGGAAGGCGAGGCGTAGTCCCTAACGGCGGTGGTGAACTCCACAGGGCCCGCACCCGGCAGGGGTAGCCGCAACAACGGGTAACTGAACGCAACAAGAGAAACACTAAACCATGAGTGTGTGTGTGTGTGTGTGTGTGTGTGTGTGTGTGTGTGTGTGTGTGTGTGTGTGTGTGTGTGTGTGTGTGTGTGTGTGTGTGTGTGTGGTGTGCGTGTGCGTGTGCGTGTGTGCAAGAGGGGAACAGAGAGAGATAAGAATAACCTCAACCAACACACGTAGCATGTAAACACGGTCTAAAAAGTACAGTGTATTTTAGCTAATTTGAAGTACAAATAGCATTAATCTCTAGTGCAACGTAAATGTGCATAATATGCATGGAAACGAGTCATTGTTAATATTGACATTCCTCTTCAATACATTTGCATCTGTAATGCATCTAGAGAAAAATAAGCACATATTTGCACTACCGGTACTCACAACTGTGCGCATCCAAACATGACATAGTTAATTGTTTGCACAACAATAACTGCGCAATTGCACAGCTCTGTTATTTTTATTCAAATTCAGTGTACATATTCCAACAATCCTGCACAATTATACAGCCTTGTCCCCTATTATATTCTCTTGTGTTTTTATTCTAATTTAGTTTATATATATTCCATTTTATCCTATTCTATTTTTTGTTAAACTTTTTTAATTTACTCTAACTTGTGTGATAGTGTTGTTAATGTTAATGCACCAAAGACCAAGACAAATTCCTTGTATGTGCAAGCTTTATTGGCAATTAAGACTCTTAATTCAATCATTCATATTCATTCAGTTTATTCAGTTCACAGAGTACTGCTTTTTATTATAAATCACATTGTGATCTTCTATTTTTTTAACAGTGAGTAAACAAAAGTTCCTTCAATGTGCAAATGGGGCAGCCAGCCCCATTGAAGTCTATTACTGGGGAAACCATTGTGTGTACATTAAAGTGAGACAGACAGACAGGCAGACAGACAGACAGGTAGGGGTATATAGATAGTGAGACAAACAGCAGACCTGTGTTGTGCTCCTATGTACACATCACAGCCTCCTCTGAGAACCTGAAACCGGGGCCTCCGGGGCCTTTGTTGCTAAATTAAGTATTAACTCAAGAGACAACTCGCCCTGCCCCCACCTAGCGCCTCTCTCTCTCTCTCTCTCTCTCTCTCTCTCTCTCTCTCTCTCTCTCTCTCTCTCTCTCTCTCTCTCTCTCTCTCTCTCTCTCTCTCTCTCTCTCTCTCTCTCTCTCTCTCTCTCTCTCTCTCTCTCTCTCTCTCTCTCTCTCTCTCTCTCTCTCTCTCTCTCTCTCTCTCTCTCTCTCTCTCTGAATGGCTTTCAACAGACTGAGCACATTTAGCAACCAACAGTGGGGGTTGGGGGCCAATTTGTGAGTGTATGTGTGAGTGTATGTGTGAGAGAGAGTGTATGTGTGTGAGAGTGAGTGTGTAAGATAGAGAGTGTATGTGTGTGAGAGTGAGTGTATGAGAGAGAGAGAGGTGAGTGTATGAGAGAGGAGAGAGAGAGAGAGAGAGAGAGAGAGAGAGAGAGAGAGAGAGAGAGAGAGAGAGAGAGAGTGTATGAGAGAGTGAGAGAGTGAGTGTATGAGAAAGAGAGTATGAGAGAGAGAGTGAGTGTATGAGAGAGTGAGAGAGTGAGTGTATGAGAAAGAGAGTATGAGAGAGAGAGTGAGTGTATGAGAGAGTGAGAGTGTGAGAAAGAGTGAGTGTATGAGAGAGAGAGAGAGAGAGAGAGAGAGAGAGAGTTAGAGAATGAGTGAGTGAGTGAGTTTTTGTGTATGTTTTCAGAAATTCGGCAAAAGGTACAGTAAATGTATGCCCTGAATCGATTAATTAGAATCCTGTTAATTGGTCACATACACACACAGTGAAATGTGTTTCTATGCATTTAACCCATCCTAGTATTAGGAGCAGTGGGCAGCTATTGTATATACAGCGCCCGGGGAGCAGTGTAGGGGTCCGGTGCCTTGCTCAAGGGCACCTCGGCAGTGCCCAGGTGTTTCGGGGACTTGAACCGGCGACCTTCAGGTTCCCAAGCCCCAAGTCCTAACAGACTGAGCTACTGCTGCCCCGTTTCCATCCACTAGCATTATGCGAGGATTAGGAGTGGGTTCACCGGGTGAAGCAATTAGGTCGCAACGAAATTAAAAGTTTTAACAAAGTTTAAAAACTCAAACAAAACAAAAGCGACAGCTCGGTGACACAGAGAGAGTTCCTGAGAACGACGTTTAACACAATGCTTTCTTCTGCCACTTTTTGTGTCTCTCTGTCTCTCTGGTGAAGCGGAAGATGAAGTGACAATTAGGTCAGGTGATTTCTGTTGTCGTCATCATTCTCTATTGGCGTGTATTCACTGAGTCTGTTCCCATTGCACTGAGACGCATGGACTGTATATCCACACACCAACTTTTCAAACCTCCCTCAAGCGTTCTTTTTTGTGCGATATTCCAATAATGAAACAGATTGCTGGAAACGCACACCTAGTGAGAGGGTGTGATTGATAGAATTGGCCGATATCCAGAAACATTAAAACCTCTCCCCAAAACATGGAAGTTTGCCTTTCAACCAAAACAATTGAGGGAGAGCGCATCTCATAAGGAAGAAGAGCGGTCGCCTCACAACCGGAAGGTTGCCGGTTCGATCTCCCGGCTCCTCCGAGCAAAAAACTGTCGAGGTGTGAGCAAGACACCCTAACCCTAACTTCTCCGGGCCTGCTGACTGTCTCCTTGCACGGCTGACTCCACCGTCGGTGGATGAATGTGTGTATAAATGGGTGAATGTGAGGCATGAGCGCTTTGGATTAAAGCACGATATAAAAGGCAGTCCATTTACCATTATAAAGGTTGGGCTAATTTGGGGAAAATTTCTATTGAAGGGGGCTTTCAATTAAGGATTTTAAACACATCAAATTCAATATATGCTACAGGTCATTCATTCATTCATTCATCCATTCCTTCCTTCCTGCCTTTATTAAAGCACGTTTTCTAACCTTAAGCTTACTCAACAACACTGAATGTCAGCCATTGGAGTCATTTAGTCGTTCACACAGACTAGCTTTTAACTAGTTCACTCGCGATGATAGCACCGGCTGTCATTGTTGTAGCGCCTTCCTTCGCCATCATAGGCTTGTGCCTCGTGCTCAAGCACATCCCACATGTGGCTGATCCCACGTCAGCCACATCAAATTCTCTCGCCTCAAATGACAGCAGTGGACAGTAAACACCAGCACAGAGCAGTGGCAGTCAGAGAGATTCATGATGATCAGAACATCGCCCAACCCTAGTGATAGAGCTTGTGATAGCTTTGAGTGTGAGAGAGTGTGTGTGTGTGTGTAAATCTGTATTTGTAGTTGCTACCAGATTGACAACATTTTTGTTGAGTAAAACCTGTTTTGTGGCCTCACACACTACAAGACGAGACAAAGCTCTGCAGGAACGTAAGTCAAGTAGGAGTATCTGTGTGACACACACACACACACACACACACACACTAATAATAGTCCCCAGGACCAAGCTCCGGACCTGGGGCGACAGTGCCTTTTCAGTTGCTGCACCCTCTCTGTGGAACGCCCTCCCCATCCACATCCGTCAGGCAACCACCCTACCATCCTTCAAACAACCACCCGACCACCCTTCAAACAACCACCCTACCACCCTTCAAACAACCACCCTACCACCCTTCAAACAACCACCCTACCATCCTTCAAACAACCACCCTACCATCCTTCAAACAACCCCCCTACCATCCTTTAAACAACACCCCTACCATCCTTCAAACAACCACCCTACCGCCCTTCAAACAACCACCCTACCATCCTTCAAACAACCACCCTACCACCCTTCAAACAACCACCCTACCATCCTTCAAACAACCACCCTACCATCCTTCAAACAACCACCCTACCATCCTTCAAACAACCACCCTACCATCCTTCAAACAACCACCCTACCATCCTTCAAACAACCACCCTACCACCCTTCAAACAACCACCCTACCATCCTTCAAACAGGCTCTCAAGACCAACCTCTTCAAACTGGCTTTCCCCTGCTAAACATCCACCTCTCCATCCCATTTAAGTTTTATATTTATTTTTTATAAATCGATGTAACTATTCAATTATTTTACTGTGTGTGTAATTTCTGTCTGTAAAAGCGCCTTGGATATCCAGAAATAATGTATTATTATTATTATTATTATTATAATTAATAACACAACAAAACAGAACAAGGTGTAGAAGTCAAGCATGCTAAGCCCCATTAAATAGACATTTCTCTTGACTTCTACTAACATATTAAGCAATTGGGACACGTGGCATTGCTACAGGCTAAAATGCGTGATTTGAATTCTGCTTCCCTCTTCCCACTAGCCTGTAAAAGTCCTTTGAGTATTAATGTATTAATGTACATTCCTAGGTTCTTGGTTACTTAAGACTCTAAAGTCAATAGCACTACATCATATCTATGTGCTATCTCGGACGGGTTATCTGCGCTGGTCACCCGTACCACTGAGCTTAGCCATTAAGTTACAGTTTAGCTGGTTATCGACTTATTACAAATCCCATGCATTGGAACATAACGTATGAGGGGTCAAAGCTAAGTGATGAACACTTGCCAATGTCAAATACCATTCCATGCGTTGCTGTTGGATATTCTTGAGTTCTTAGTATTAGTATTATTGTATTAGTTGTAGTTCCCTCCCTCTGTTTTTGATTCTTCATGTTCCATTGTTTTTGTGTGTTCAACTTTTAAGTGTTTTAGCGTACATTTGAGTTCATTGGTTAATTGGATTTAAAGATCAGCAATGGAGCACACACACATGTCGCCACCTCCTTGAATTGAAGTGTTGTATGGCTTTGGTCGTCTTTGGCAGTGTTTGACGTCATTCACTCATTACCTCTACTTACTTCATGGCGGCAGTATAGCTCAGGAGGTAGAGCGGTCGCCTCACAAACGGAAGGTTGCTGGTGCGATCCCCGGCGCCCCCTAGCAAAAAAACTGTTGAGGTGTCCTTGAGCAAGACACCTTAACTGCTCCTGACGTGCTGGTTGAATGGTTGAATGGTTGAATGTGAATGTGAGGCATGACTTGTAAAGCACTTTGGATAAAAGCATCCATTACCATTACTTCTCTGCACTGTATCGTGAGCCCATCAGCAAAATTAAAAAACACTTTGGGACACACTCCTTGAGTCTACGTCATTGCTGTCTCATAATTAAAGGTGACAGATCTACGTGCGTGGGAGTCCGTCTGCTGTTTTTCTTGCAATGCAATTTCCACGATTGCACTGCGATGTGCGCACTATATAGGGTACAATAATTCTCACTATACATTCAGACAGCACTACAAAATGGCCAACTCACTATGTAGTGCACTATATAGTGAGCTTGGGACATTGTGTTATTTTGTAGATTATCATAGAGGTTATTTAGTATTTTCCCTACTGTGGAGTGTGTGTGTTGTTGCAGGTTGGTTTAAGCAGCCTCACCTGGCCTCAGTCAGACTGATTAGAGTCTGGGGGCTGCAGGGTGAGACTGCACACCTGTGGGTCCCTGGTAATCAAGGACCCACAGGTTAAACCAGCCACAACCACCCACACACACACTCAGGAGAGCACTAGCATGGACCACCTGCTCTGTTCACCATTCATGTACAAACTCTGCAATAAACCGGTTTCCTCATCACCCCGTTTCCAGTCAAGGGGGAGCCCTAAAGAAGCTACACCTACAATTTACTTCATGTGCCTGTTTTTTGGTCCTTTGAAGCTGCGGCAGTGGACACTTTCCTGTTGCAGCAGGTTCCTCTAGGTTATAACAGTTACTGTGAGTTGCTCCCCCCCCCCCCCCTCCTCTGGTGTTTGTTGGTTCTGAGTTACAGTAGAGTACAGCTGCCATACTGGGGGAAAGTCTTCACTCTTCCACCACGTGCTTCCCTCCTCCACCTCTTCCCTCCATCGCTTGCTTGCTTGCTTTTCTTGTCCTCCCAACTCCTATACCCCCTTCCTCCCACACCCCTCCCCGGGGATCCTGTTGGTCCGCTGTACGTCCACAAAGGGCTGCATTGTCCACTGGCTGACCCCATGCGGAGAGGCAGTTGGAGGGCCAGCACTGGCCTCTCTCTCTCTCTCTCTCTCTCTCTCTCTCTCTCTCTCTCTCTCTCTCTCTCTCTCTCTCTCTCTCTCTCTCTCTCTCTCTCTCTCTCTCTCTCTCTCTCTCTCTCTCTCTCTCTCTCTCTCTCTCTCTCTCTCTCTCTCTCTCTCTCTCTCTCTCTCTCTCTCTCTCTCTCTCTCTCTCTCTCTCTCTCTCTCTCTCTCTCTCTCTCTCACACAAGGGTTTGTGTGCAGTTGTGTGTAGTGTGGTGGTTCTGTCTGAATGGAACCTGTTGCTACTCACTTGTGTCCTCCGTCCGTAACACTTCTATAATTAGCTCTACGTAATTAATGAGGACCAGAATGCTTTCTTATCCGAAATTTAATGCATTGAGAGTGTGTGTGTCTCGCTCTCTCTCTCTCGCTCTCTCTCGCTCTCTCTCGCTCTCTCTCGCTCTCTCTCGCTCTCTCTCACACGCCCCTCCTAACAGGTTCAACAAGTCACATTTCACACCACAGTGCTTGGAAAGTATTGCATTAATCTAGTCCGTCCATCCATCTTCTTTAGCCACCTATTATTGGTCAGTGTCCCAGGGGGCTGAAGCCTATTCTAGCACTCTGAATGGGGGGCACACACACACACACACACACACACACACACACACACACACACACACACACACACACACACACACACACACACACACACACACACACACACACACACACACACACACACACACACACACACACACACACACACACACACACACACAACATAAAAATAAACACAAACACACACACACACACACACACACACACACACACACATAACCTCACACATACATACACATCCTCAAACACACACACACGCATACACAACCTCACACATACACACACACACACACACAACCTCCCACACACACGCACATGCACACACACAAAACCACACACACACACACACCCTTACACACATACCCCATACCCTCTCTCACACACACACACACACACACACACACACACACACACACACACACACACACACACACACACACACACACACACACACACACACACACACACACACACACACACACACACACACACACACACACACACACACACACACACTAAAGGATATATGGCTTCACTGTCTAGTCTAACTCAATAGAAGACTCAAAAGAAGTAGCAGCTATGGTTATAGCACTAGCTACCGCACTAGCGTCATCACTAGCATCCCTAGTAGTAGCAGTAATAGCACTAGCAGTAGTAGTAGTAGTAGCAGTAGTATAATTACTAGTAACAACAATAGCATTAGCAACAGCAACACCACAAGCAATAGTATAACTAGTAGAAGTAGTAGTAGTAATTGCAACAGCACTAGCAAAAAAGAGTGGTTATTAAATAACAAAGGCTAATTGTCATGTGTCATCTTTCATCCTGACATGGCATTTGAATTGCCACGGGCAATAGGGCGATAGTTATTGTTGAGCCCTGTCATAGTAATGGCCACAGCCCTAGCAGCAGTAGAAGAAGAAGTAGTGCAACAAGGGCCATTAGCAACAGCAACAGCTCTAGCGATAGTCATGGCAGAAGTACTAGTAATTGCAACAGCATTAATAAGCGTGAGCACATGCTAGACACAGTAGCACTAGCGTGAGCACTAGCAGTGGAGTGGAGTGCGCCTACCAGCAGGTGAGGATGCTGGCGGAGGTGAAGAGGATGATGGGTACAGGGTAGGAGGCACACAGCAGCCCGTGGTGGTAGAAGGCCGCCGAGATCTTCTGTCTGAGACGCTCGCGCAGCGTCATCCTGGGGGGCGGGGTCAGCTGACGGCCATCAGGGAGGAGGGCACCGCGGCCGGGGAAGACGCGGCGTGGGGCATCCAGGGACCTGCAGGGGACCAGGGCACCGCCAGGCACAAATTAAAGGGGACACTTGATGGAGAAAATCGAATATCACAATATGTTTTACCAAATACCTCCATATGGATAGTGTGACAATATTGAAGGTTGACCACCGGTAATTGCTGCTTTAACAAAATATTTACACAGGGAGATATTTTACACAAAAAGTTGACCTTACTGACACAGTAAGTTCAGAAAATGGCATTACTTAACTCTAATACACTTACACAATACTATTGATTTCAAAATCTAAGAGGAAGTCTCATATTACAAGATCAATATATTATTGATATATTGCCCAGCCCTAGGAATATGTTTTAGTTAAATATAGGGAGGGGTCTGACTTCTCTGATATGATAATCCTAGTCATAAGCTATTAAGACTATCTTCTTATTTTCCATCTCCCGATATTTGACATTTTGGTAGATATAGCACTGAGATACAGTCTCCCAAATCTCCTCCTCTGTCTTCTGTAATAACCTACTGGCTATTTCTTTCATAGCTGTTGACTATGAAAGAAAATCTATATATTGAACATACAGTATGTAAATCAAGCATGTAGTGTGGTGACTTTGCCACTGCCATATTTGCAATAAACAACGCTGTAATAATCATATCAATCATAGCAGGAATGGCTTCTCGTAGTGGTTAGTATCAAATTGGCCATAACATAACCAACTCTCTCTCTTCATCTCCACTTCTCCGTTTAAATATTGCCGTCAAGACTTAGTTATCGTTCTAAATGTGACATTGTAATAAATCCCACGTTATTGAGCGTAGACCGTATCACAACAGTGTATAACGCTGCTTCTTTCAGATAATTGCTCTGAAGCCTTTAACATTAAGCTCATAATAATTTGACACCGGCAGTGAAACATGACTTGCTCACAAGATCGCCGTGCCCTGTTTATGGATCGGATGACATTAGATTGAATTGGATTAGAATGACACTAGAAAGCACACTGTGTGTGGAGGACTGAGGAACAGGGAGGCAGTAAGAACAGAGGTCAACACCAGGCTTGTGGACAACAGGTTTGTCCATACTTGCAGCAACACCAATAGAAAGCTTTTTTTCCCCCCCTAGAAAAGTGGGAGACTTTTAGACTAGTCCAAAGACTGCCACTTCATTGGTCAGTTTTCCCAGAGGGGTGGGATCTGAAACATGTTTAAACCCCTAGCCGAGTTTAAAAACAAACAAACAGCACAGGCGCCCATGTAATTGCGGACAGCAAGTTTATCATTCTATGAGGTATGAGGTAGAGCGGGTTGTCTGGCGAACCGGAAGGTCTCTGGTTCCAGCCCCCGGATCCTCCTAGCCAAGTGTTGAGCTGACCCCGCCGTCAGTGTATGAATAAGTGTGTATGAATGGGTGAATGCGAGGCACAGTGAGGAAAAAACGATTTGGTTAAAAACGCTATATAAATGCATTCCATTTACTATTTGCATTCACCTCACATCGGAACTACACAGCGCGTATTCATAAGCATGTAAACACTCTGGTACGCCGTGACTAGAAAGATGTGAACACACACACCCAAGAAGGAACCTACACACACACCCTCTACCACAAACACCTCATTGTCAGAAAGAATGAGGAGTCATGACTACCTCAATTCCGGCACCTGAAATACTACTGGAGTATGGAGTTCTCCAAGGGTATACACAGAGCTCAAGAGCCCTACACCAACCCGCTGCTGCAAGGCTACGATCCACAGCAGACACAACCCTCGAGAGTCAGGACGCGATCCGCCTTGTTTGAGAATGCAGACAATCATGGGGCAATAGAATGTTGATGATGTCTTTGATGATTGGCCAATTGCTTCCCATTTAGGAGTTCTTTTTTATTTATTTATTTATTTTTTAACAAATCGTGAGGATTGAATCCTCTTTATTGGTCACATACATGAAGACATACAGTGAAACGTGTTCTCTGCATTTAACCCATCCTAGTATTAGGAGCAGTGGGCAGCTATTCATACAGCGCCCGGGGAGCAGTTAGGGTTAGGGTCTTCCTCAAGGACACCTCGACAGTTTTTGCTAGGAGGAGCCGGGGATCGAACCAGCAACCTTCCGGTTGTGAGGCGACCGCTCTACCTCCTGAGCTATACTGCCTGCCCCTTCCTGTCACTCGAGCAAGATGACTCTGGCTAGACAATAACCGGCCAATAACACTTCCTAGTGTGTCCCACACTATTAAAGGGGTGTTAGGCTGAACTGGAGCCAGGAATATATTAGCCATGCACAAAGCTTTGAGACAGCAATAAATATCACTGTTATCGATAGGGTGAATTGACTCAACATCTAAGGACACCGGTGTTGAGTGTTCCTCTGGGTTCACCACATGGACTAACACTACGTTCAAAGCACTTTATACACCTTTGGCCGACCGAGATAACCAGAACCCCTGAGGGGGGATCAACAACCTCGCTACATATTTGTTTACCTTTTCCAAGAACTGGTTCACCCCCCCACCATATAGAGGGCCCCCGGTGATGTCCCGTCAGGGAATACGATAGGACACGCCAAGTCATGCTACACAGGACTCCGCTGTGTGTCTCTGATCATACCTGCTGGCTGGAAGCCAGGCCAGCTCCCTGAGCCACGCCGGCTTGCGCCCCCCGATCGCGGCGGCGGTGGCAGCCCCGGGCGCTGTGAGCTTGGCGGGAACATTGTGGTTGGCGTACAGCTCCCCTTTCCCCAAGGCAAAGTGCATTGTTGTTCACCCGTCAATCCCTGGTAGAATCCTCGCCTGTGAAGGGACCCCGCCGCGTGGCTCTCTCTCTCCTCCCCCCTGCCACCGTTAACACAGGCAACGGTGAACGCGCCAGACTGACACGCGGGACGGCCATGGCCAGGTCCACAGCACGGGAGAACTAGCGGTAGAGCCTTCACCGGCTCAACCGTCCCGCAGTAAGGAGGGGGGTGAGGTCGCCGTGGATACGCCAAAGAACACGAATCAGAATTCCGAAAGGAATGCAGGCGCATGCCCGTGGTGGTCTCCGTCCCGTCTGGTACGAGAATGATGATGTGCTCAGCCTCCATCCGTCAGGTATGGAGGCGGTTAGGCGGTGTCACCGTTAGTAAGCTAATCCGGGATTAAACCGATGGGAAATGACCGGGGAGGGGGGGGGGGGGTGGGTGCTTTCCTCTTCCCTCCCATACAGCATGCAGCTCATTCCCAGGCATGGCTGCACACAGAGGTCTGCTTCCAAGAGGTCACTTCTACACCACAGAGCCGGGGTTAGCTTACACTGAGGCAGCACAATACGGGAAAATCTAATTTCATTGACCCGTGTGGCTTTTAAATGAATGGAAAAGGACAGATAATACATAATTATGTACAAATGACAAAATAAGAAGAATAATAGTTTTATAGCACTTCAGCAATATAAATGAAGTGTTTCCCATTCATAGTTAAATGGTGGTGATAGTGAATAACGGAGGAAATGTAAAGAAAAGGCAAACATCCAAATATGGACTTATATATATGTTTGAATAATACATTCAAATGTATATAAACTGCCTCTGTCCTCTGTGTGTTGTCTAGGAGAGGCAACATTAAAGTTGCCTCTCCTTTTCATTTTTAACTTACTGTTTGGCATGGACAGCAGAGACCTGCCAGAGGAATAAAGGCTGAAAGATATACTCCACCAAAACGACTTTTAACTAAAGACTTCAGGAACAGCATTAGCCTGCCGTGATTCAGTGGTTTGGGACAGCAGCGCCTCTTGGGAAGATCCGTTAAATCATTACAGAAAACGCTCGACGGCACGCCAACCCACGTGAAATAGGAGGCTGGGAAACAACAATGTACCATCTGATACAGAGAGAGCACAATGTGTTGCATTGGCCAAACCAAATTCAATTCAGAAGCTGATTAAGGGTCGGCGCAGCATGGACAAGTAGCCTGGAGGAATCATGTTGACTTGGAGACCCAAAAACCAACATAGTCACTGCAAGAGAAAAGCATCGCACTCCCTCCGACAAAAAACATTAAGAAACTATTATACCATAATAGTCATAATCATGTTATTATTATTATTATTATATTATTACTACTATCGGTTATAATTTGTGAGTAAATAATTCCAAGCATTGCCTTACCTCTTCTCAACACTACCCAATATCCCCAGCTTGAAGGCATCTCCCGGGCAAATAGAGTCCATGGCCAATATCATTTGGCACCAAATGGATTTAAAACGAATAAAATTCCTTTCCTGAGGATTGTCATCCGTCAAAAGCTGCAGCAACATCCCTAGTACAGGGGCCCAGTCAACATCCAAACGTAAGTCCATGTGCTCGTGAAAAGCACATGCTTGTGTGTGTGTGTGTGTGTGTGTGTGTGTGTGTGTGTGTGTGTGTGTGTGTGTGTGTGTGTGTGTGTGTGTGTGTGTGTGTGTGTGTGTCAAGCACGCAGGTACGGTGAAGACTGCCAACCGATTCACAGAGTAAGAAGACAGCCTATAGAGCCTATTGCAACACCCCCTTCACAGCCTCCAGCCTCCGGGAAAAGGCTTGTCAATCAGTTACCGTTATCGTTCACACAAATGACAAATGCTTAACAACGGTTCAACATATTAAAAATGACAGTATGAGGAAGGCGTTTTGACAGAGGAACCACTGTAAGTAAGTGGAAGGGACAGATGGGGCCATGAACGAGATCGAAGAGATTTAATGCAAAAAAGGAATTCCAAGTGTCTCACAATGTCTTGAGAAAAAAGGGTGGAGGGCTGTAGTGATTTTATGAGGATGCTAAAAATGCTTGAGTTTACCAAATTAACTACACCTCACACCTGCTACTCCACACAACACCTACTATTTACTCCACATTAGACCTACTACTCACTCCACAACACATACTACTACACACAGCACCACTTACTACTAATACTACTACTACACACACCTACTTCTACACACAGCATCACCTACTACTACTACTACTACACACAGCACCACTTACTACTAATACTACACACACCTACTTCTACACACAGCATCACCTACTACTACTACTACTACACACACCTACTACTACTACTACTACACACAGCACCACTTACTACTAATACTACACACACCTACTTCTACACACAGCATCACCTACTACTACAACTACTACACACACCTACTTCTACTACTACTACAACGACTACACACACCTACTACTACTACTACTACTACTACTACTACACACAGCCCCTACTACTGCTACTACTACTCACAGCCCCTACTTCTACTTCTACACACACCTACTACTACACACACCTACTACTACTACTACACACAGCCCCTACTACTACTACTACACACACACCTACTACTGCTACTACTACACACAGCCCCTACTTCTACACACACCTACTACTACTACTACTACTATTGCACAGCACCTACTACTACTACTACTACTACTACTACACAGCACCTACTACTACACACACCTACTACTACTACTACTACACAGCCCCTACTACTCCACACAACACCTCCCACTGCTACACCTGGAGACGTTCATGGTGACGGGTGACGCAACACCATCACCTGCATGCCTGGAGGAAACAAGACTACACGGTGTACTCTACAGGCCACCCACTACGTCTCTAACGTCTCGGTGTTTCTAAACATTGACCCACAGGGTACTACAAAAATACATGTCGGTTGGCACGTATATAATATAATTAAACAAAAATAACGACATAATTAGCGTAAATCTAAGGGGGGGTGCTAATAGCCAGACACCGCCTACCTCCACCAAGTCTACATACTGGCGTTATCTCCACCCGAGATTGAAACACAACAGCCGTTAAACGACTAAAATACACACTACTAATTAAAAATAATAATAAAACGAAATGTCAAAATGACAATATATCCACCATGTGGTTTGACAAGCACAGTATTAGCGCCGTAGCAGAGATGTTCAATAGCATGTAGTCGTACGATGATAGTAGATCTGTGTCTGGGGGAATCAAGACTCCACAAACACTGACAAACCACCGTGTTTTGAAGCTACGGTAACCTATTGTATTAACTATTTTATAAACTATTGTATTCCCTAGTCCTTAGTGCTAACTTGTGCTAGGTAGGCTAGCTAGGTCACTTGCTAGTAAGCTAAGAATGTAAACATACTGGCCTGCAAGAATTACACGTGGTTCAACAGACAGAGCGGTCTTGATCCGCGGTCCTTGGTGTTTTTTTAGTTTGTTGTCCTTTTTTGATGAATCGCAAACAGCCCCCCCCGCTGTTGTTATGTTGTGTATCCCGCCGGTGAGGTGCATGCCTCGGTACGGCTCCTGGCTCACATCAGTGACTGGTTGACAAACCCCCAGGGAGACCTCGCTCTCTCCTCTCCGACCTCTCATCCTGCGATGGTGGTTTCGTTGTGTTTCGGCGACATCTAGTGGCCGATTGTCCAACACAATAAAGTGTCAATTATTCTTATTTATATATAAATGTTTCTAAATATTATTTTTATTTGATCGTTTCAAAGCACTATGCCTAATTAATTAATTAAAATCAATGTTTACAGATGGAAAACAAAGTTCAATGAAACGTTGGACACGGGGTTCAACATTTAAAACCTGCCTCTTGCCCATGGCAGATTGCTTGGACCAATTGCCAGGAAAAATACATTCTGGGTTCTAGTATTACTTGCTCGGGTGGTAGATTATGCCACTCTAGACCCTGGTGGCACAGTCTCTAGAGATAACCCCAAAATATATTGTACAATAATGTTAGAATTATTAACATGACAAAATGTACACAGCAGATTATCCTATTGGATACCACACTTAATATAGCAGACATATCAATATAAAAATCACACTTCAAAAGGAATGTCAAAGTCTGCAACGTAATGTTTGTAGTTTAATACGCTTGTGTAGCAGATAGGGGCCACCCAATTGTCCATCCCTTCAGTTTAATATTATAGTCTGTATGCTCCTTTCAGGGTGAGACCGCTACACCTAGCAACTGGAAAAAGAGAGACTGACCTGGATTTTTTTCCTTACTCAGTGCTTGCTTTACATATTGGCACATAAACAAGGGCATGTTCTTCCCTGTGCATGATTCTTTTTGAGAAACAGTCACTCTGGCTCTGGATCTTTTACATTTGCTGGCCAACACCGACCAGCGGTCCAAAGAGCTGCTTAGCTGCAGTGCTGCAGTGCTACTCCCCCCCCCCCCCCCCCAAGGCCAAGAGCTGTGTGTCCCTGGCGGTAAGCTAAATCATTAGGGCAAACTAACTAGCAACTAGAGAACCGCGCTGGATGTCCCGCGGGCAAAGAATGAGGCTCCTTTATCGTGGACCTTGTATTGGAAAAGTTTCTTCTGGTTTGTTGGCTTGTCCCTTTGAGTCTTCCTCCAGCAGACTTCCACCTAAAACAAAAATGATATATATTTTTTAATACAAAACTCGACAGATTGATCAATACACAGATGTATTTTTTCTCTTCTATAAAATTAGGATTATTTTTGTACAAAGGTTTTCAATGACTCTCCCTACAATCATAACATATTTTGGCTCTTGTTTTTCCATTAACATCCCAAACTAAACTATTAATCTCATCCTCGAGGGTCACATTCTTCACCCTTACATTACATTGTCAATTAGCAGTCCCCTTTTTTAACCAAAGTGACTTAAAAGGTGGAGTCTGAGAAAAACCAAAGTACACATTCGATATGGAAAATAGAAAAAAAAAAAACAGCTTGTAGCGGTGGTCAGGAAGGTAGAGGAAATGTTTAATTCTCAACATCTCAATGTCACACACACGATAAATACTTGATTAAAATGTACAACACACACACACACACCCCCAAAGAAGCCCACTCACTTGTCCATGGATGTCCCTGCAGAACCCGGTGGGGAGACCCTGTACGTGGAGTGTGAGACTAGACTGGTGGGTCAGACCCTTCAGCAGCTTCTCAGAGCCTTCCTCGTCGCCATCCTCTTCCTCGTCTTCCTCCCCTTCACAGCGGACCAGCATCACCGTGTTTCCCTGCCATGATGGCCACCATTATTGTTAAGACTAAGACACTAAGTGACTGCAATATATGGGATGGGAACTTGCACAGAAGGCATTTGGGGACCAGAAAACTACTGCAAAGTAAACCTCTTCTCGGGAAAAAAAAGTTTGATTTATCATGATGTACTTTGCATTGTAAAAACATTTTTAAAAGTATTTAAGCAATAGCTTGACCACAGTAATAGAGCTTGAGATACAGTGTGAGAGTGGGAAAGACACAGAGAGAGCGAGATAGGCCAACCTTCAGCTGGGAGCCGACGGTGACGAGGCAGTAGTGGCTGAAGTCCAGGACCGAGCCCACGCTGACCCCCAGACTGAGGAGTATGGTGAGGTCATCCACCAGGAGCACCGGGGGTCCCCAGCTCCCCACCCCACCACTGTCCTCTCCGCCGGCACCCCCAGAGTCACTCACGCTGGCCCGGACAAAGTCATACAGACCCTGCAGGCCGACAGCCGGATCTCTGAGGAGAGAACGACCAAGGGAGGTAATGAGAGGGCGTGAGTGAGAGAGAGAGAGGGAGAGAATGGACGTTTTAAACTGACAATGTATGCATATAAGGAGAGCTGGCACTACGTTTCTGGTAAATGTTTATTAAGTATGAATTGGATCCTTTGCCAGGGACATCTGTTTGAGAAACCTTGATACAACATAATACATACAATTATATTTTGAAGAACTATAGTCCGTGGAGACAAGAAGCATTTGAAGGTCCCCAAGATATAATAATTATTCAAATTAGTCAGTGTACAGCACAAGTACAGTACAGCGAAAGGAATTATATGCATTTAACCCATCCTAGTATAAAGAGCAGTGGGCAGCTATTTATACAGTGCCCGGGGAGCAGTGTAGGGAGTGCCTTGCTAAAGGGCACTTACATATATATACATTTGGTACCTGAGGAAGTCCAGCGCGTGGCTCCCTGTGTCAGGCGTTTTGTGAAGCAAAACATCCAAGGACTCATTTAGCCCTTCCAGGAATAAAAGCTGTCCTTTTTCCTTAGCTTGGGTGAGACTCACCCCCTGGACACGCACAAACAAGACATATATGTTGGCCAACTGCAGATGCATGTGAATTGTGTCTATAAAAACACAATGGACAGTCATTACAGACACGTACCAATCTTTGGCTGACTGCACTGTAGTGACTGAAAGACTGAGCCAGGCCCAGGAAACACACTTTGCAGCCCGCTGAAAAACACATGTTAAGATATGAGTCTGTTCATAATGCAGAATAAGCTAATTGCGGTCGGCCTACTTGTACCGTGTATAATAACACGGTACTACTACTACTACTACTACTACTACTACTACTACTACTACTACTACTACTACTACCCTCAAGTAAAAGGAGAGAAAGTGATGGACAAGGAAAGAGGCATCGGCCCGTCTATCAGACACCAAGATAAACTCTCCCTGTAACACAAGTCAATGTCAAACGACGAACATGATGACCAAATCAAATCAAATGACTAAACCAATACATGTTTTTCGTTGGTATGCTAATCCTCCGTTTAACGGTGCTGACAGATATTCAGCGAACTATAGTTATTACAATGTCAAAGACAAACAGTACCCGTTTAAAGTTGTCGGGGCTGGTGTTCAATATAGCGTTTAGTTCGGCAAACATGGTTCACCGGGAACACACTACTGTTGGAAAAAGGGAATGTTAACGAACGAATCAAACTGTTCTTCATCTCTCTCTGAAGACCCATGTGTCACGCCGCAAACGTCAACAAACGTGGGGGCGACCGATCACTTCTTCGTCTGTTTGATATTTTTTTACACCGCTTTCTTTTAGGTAGTTCATTTGACTTAGCGCCGCCTGCCGGTAGCTGACGGTGCTGCTGCTACTACTAAGTGGGTGGACGCTGTACCAGCAGGTGGCAGTGTGTAGATCCTACCTATAGACACACTAGTGTCACACCCACAGTCAGAAAAAAACGGTTCACGGCATCAATCAGACGGTTCACACTCATGCATTCTTATTTTACTGCACAAAAAGAAGAACAATGCATGTATAATGTATACTGGGGCTTGTATTGGGGCTTTCAATAGTCTACCTGCACCGGAATTATACAATGTCATACATGAGACTATATAATAGGACCTATATACCGGTAATATACAATTATATAATGTCATGTAGGCCTATGGTACAACTGGATGAATCTTGTCCAGGTAGACTATTGAAACTCCCAGTATGATTTAATTATATGTAGAGGCATTTAAAAAAAGAGAGTGAGGTTTAAAAACGAGTCTACATTGACAAGGGATGCAACATTTGATTCTGCAAAGGGACTTTTGAATTTGACCTTTTCCCAGAGCAAAGGTCACCAAGTTGTGTGTTGCGATGATCTTTCCTCGAGCGTTGTTACACACTCAACAGCACACCCCTCTCTCTGACATTGTAACGTCACAAAGAATCTGCACCCAGATAAAGCTTTTGTTTATTGATATTTACACACGACCATAAGACCACCCAATAAGGCCTAGCTAAATGACTGATGTCTTTTGATGACTGACGCTGGCAACAGGCTGGAGGTG